>JAULUF010000042.1:32535000-33135000 GCA_031834385.1 Semotilus atromaculatus
TTCCCACCGTACTGTAAAACTATTTGATTTACTGTAATAATATTAATAATATAGCACTTTTTATATATAGTTCACTTTAACACATTATTGGTATTACATTGTTTAATGTTCATGTAGAAAATTTAGATTAGATTTCATTTTTCAAAATGATTTGATGTTCTAATTTCATGGGGGAAACAATTCTGAGAATTCGTCACAGGTGTTTCATTTGTGAAAATAAAATTAAATAAAATCAAAATAACACAAGTTGCCCTTTATGACTGAGGTATCGTTCATATCTAGCACAAATGTTGCAGGACGAGTTATGCAGGGTTTCTTCTCATTTCTAACCCCAAGTATGAGAAACGCCATTAATAATTGTCATAAATAGACAAAAACTACTCCCGATACTCAAATTCCCATTCGTTCCAATGCATTTCTCCAGTATTCACGTATCCCACCCATCACAAATCATTCTCCAGCATGGGAACTGACTCCAGTGGAGTTCTCAAGTCACTCAAACTCCAGTGAGTAATTTCTGTAGGGGAGGAGGACACACACGGAACCGTCCTCATAACTGCACAAGCTCGTCCCGGCCCTCATATTTGTCCAAACTTGACTGCCGCCACACAGCTATTTACCAAAGGATGAATCACAAGGGGTTTGTCAACAACCGCGTGTTTGCCGTTGCAGGTCGGGATATCGATTCCTGTGCCCTCCCAGTGTAGATGGACAGGAATGTTGCCGAGGTTTGTTCTCGGCTGATGACCTTTAGCTCAAAAGAGCTGAGAGTTGAGTGAGTCACAGAGAAAGGAATGCTGGGTAGCCAAAGGAACCCGCTCGCAAAGGCTTGGGAGAAAGAACTTTAACAGGTAGAAACAGACTCTGATGAGAAAAAGAGTCCGGGTCGTTCTCAGAGGCACATTCCAATCCGAGCAGCTCCGGAGAGTCCTGGAAACACAGGAAGCAAACCCTCGCTCCCACAGTTCTTTAAAACACACACACACACTTACTTTTTTAGAGCCGCATTTGCATGCTAATGTGATCTACAATATTTATCACCACAATTAAAAATACAAAAGCCTTTTAAAATAGACTGTAATGGGTTTTTCCACTGTAATATAGAATATATATTTTTACACAGGTGCCTGTCCGTGTACACATTGTTTTAGAAATGCTATGGTCTTTAAAGTCTGGTGGATTCTGATTTGCTGTCATTGTTTTGATCATTTATTAACTGGAAAAATGGTTCTGAAAGTGATTCCAATGATATCGTCTCTCTGTGCCGTTGTCATCATAGTTGTGATGTTGACTCTGCTTCTCTTTTTACAGACAAGCGCGCAGTTACAATTTTGTCTTTGCACTTTCGTTTTTGTGGTAGCTCTGTATATTTTATCAATTTTTCAATAAACCAATTTAGCATAAATCCCTTTAAAATGAGCGCTTCATGCAGCAATCCGTAACATCTTACCTTCGTGCTGTGGACGTACTGTATAAACTGGAAAACTAAAATAGGGCGGGGCTACATACATACTTTATCATACATACATTACATAGTATGTAGAATGTTTTTTAGTACTATATCTTAATCGTCATCATTACTTCGTTATATCGTCCTTGGCGTGAACGGGCCATAAGTCAAAGCCACACCTGGCCAAATGTGAATTGTCTGTGCAAACTTGGTCCTAACAATTATAAGGTTATGTGTGGTTGCCAGGGTGTTGCTATGCAGTTTCTATGGTGTCCTATAGGTGATCGCTGACTAGTGACTACCCCTTTTTTGATATTCTAGTTTCTAAATATGGTTCACATCCCTCTATCAAAGCAAATTTCTGTTTTATACTAAGTTGAATAATTTTGTTTTTGTAAAGTTTTTTGTAAAGAATAACTAAATGAAAAGGCTACTCGCCTTGACAAGAGCTACTAATGATACAGAGAATATCATGCAGCTTTTGTGCAGACAATTGTGCATGATTATTGCTCAGTTGAATATGGGATTATGGATGCAGCTGGGCACGTGAGTGAACACACACACACACACACACACACACACACATACACACACACACACGCACGTGTGTGTAAAGCAAATAGAGGTTTATCAGATGGAGGGCACAATGACCTTGCCCAAATCATTGTGCCCGTGTGTAGCAGAAACTCTGACTCAATGGGACTAATTATCCAGGTGTAACCTGTGTGAGCCAAACACAGACACACCTGCAGGTGCGGGAGAGATCTGAACCCGTCTGGGCCATTTATGAACACATGCAACAACACGGCTGCCTTATTAATATTCTCACTCTCAATTTCCTCTCGCCCGAGTGTTTTGGTGTTGTTCGAACTGTGTGCATGTGTGTGTGGGAAGATTACTTAACAAATCCGGTTCTTTGAGAGGGAGGAGAGCTTGTGCTTTGAGCCAGCTGGGTTTCTCTTTCCATTTCCCAGCAGTGTGAAAGAGCGCAATGAGAAAGAGAGGGAGTGAACAGAATAGCAACTAGAACTCTTAACCCGAGCAAAGGAAAGTTCAGGGTCAGATGAGATAATGCGTTTGGTTATTACGATAATGCATGCTTCCATTCACTCAGCTTCCAAAGACTGGAAAATGCTGACTGATATTTTGTTGGAAGAAATTGTAAACATTTTATTTAAACACATTTGCATTTCCCACACACACTTCAAGAAGTGCTGTTGTGAGCTTAAATTGTTAATTATTCCTGATCTGACTCTGAAAATGATTTCTGTTAGTGCAGCTTAATTTATTTAGGATAATATGAATTATTTTTTGACTAATAATTCCATAAATTTATAGTAAGTGATGTCTGGAGGAGATATTTGTTTGCAATGACCCTACAGGTTTGAGTAAACCATCAAAATATAAGGAAAATATTTTATATGTTTTTAAATATTTTAAATATGAGGTAAGAACAAAACACCAAATGTGGTTAAGATATTTTATCTGACAAAATTATTTTTATTTTAAATAATTATTTTTATTTTATAATTAAAACACAAATGCATCTGACAAAAAGCTCACAGCAAAAAGCATGCATTAACTGCATGGTCAGTTATTAATATTTCTTTAACCCTCTCTTGTATTTACATGTGTTCATAATTTCTTTGAAGCCTGGCCAAAAAATTTCACAAATAAAACAACTGACTCCAAGCACAACTATAAGCAATATTGACAAAATCTTTAACAAATGTTTAACAATATTTGTATAAAGGATTAAGATGTCATTTTTGGCGACTATACTGTATATGTTATGACACATTTTTACATTGTAGTGAAGAAATCACAAAGAAAATCTCTTTATCTCAAATGTCCATAGTCAGCAATTAGATTAAAGGAAGTGCAAAAGCTCAGTAATCTCATTGTGTCTCAAAACCTTAATGATGCTGTACATCAAGTGAAATGAACATTTTTCCCTCTTTTTTTCCCTCATACTTCAACAACTGTCTACTTTGATATCCCAGCAATGTCTCACACTGCTCAGACACTAGTCAGAGTGAACAAAACCATTTCTCATCAAATTCTTCCAAGACCAAATCATCTGAGCTATGCTCTCAGCATTAATATTAATTTTACACCTCTACACTCGTACTGCACGTCATTTGTGTCTATTTTTAGATCTCCTTTGAAATCTTAGGAGAAACATCTGAAAGTTCATACATGAACATCTCAGCAATGAAAGAGCATCTTCTGAGCAGTCAAATATTCCTCCGAGTGTATCGTGGAAAGAAATGATAAAAACATAATTGTGATTATAAATTCTGTCGTATTTAAAAATAGACCAGATGTTGCATATAAATGGTATAAATAACCCTCCACATGTCAAATATTAAACACAGTGATGGTGGCACAATATGCTTCATTTGTCAACAGAGGAGATTTTCAGCTTGGATTTGTAAATATTCAGATGGAGCATTTGCCCAGAAACTTGTTTGTACTGTTTTGTGGTGATTATGCAACAGCAGCAGGGATGATTCAGCAGTCAAATGTTCACTCATAGATTCCAGCCTTGCAAATTTTCGCCAGCTATTTGACTCTCATTTTAAAACCAGTTTGCATGTAAGGCACTCGCCTCCATCCTTTGACTGCCATTCATCAAACCAAACTAAGGAACTGAGCTTCTCCACGGCCAGTTTCACTCTCACAAGCAGGTTCCTATTATCAGCAAAAAGGGTTTTACAGTCTGATGCCATAGAAGATAAAATGAAACTATTAAAAAAAAATTCCAAAAAAGCGTAAGACCTTGCCTGCCTCTGAAAAGAATTTCCTTATCGCTTAGGCCTCATCATGCGTAACGTACACGTTTCTCGTGAAATGCAAAGGTTTCGTAAGCAAACTCAAATTTTCTTGGGTGAACGCAAACGTTTTGAGAGAGAAGGCGAAATAATTTAAATAAATATTTCCTGAGCCGACTTTGAACATGAGCATAATGCAAAAGTATTGTTAGCAAAACTTTCTCTGGGAAACGAAAAGGTTTTGCAAGCAAATGCAAAGTTTCTTGGGGAAACGCATACGTTTCTAGTGGGACACAAAAGTTTTGTGAGCACAAGCAAACTTCCCTGACGGCAGTGTCAGGAATCCACAAGTAGATGTGGGCCGGATCTGGGCCGACACTATGTTGCTGTCTGAGTTTCGCAAAAGTTTTGTGAACAAACAAAGTTTCTTGAGAGAATGCTAAAGTTTTGTGAGAGAATGCAAATGCATTGAAATCAAAAATTTTCTCCTATCTCGTTTAAAAAAAAAAGTTTTACCATCACCATGTCCCTTTAGGGCCTCCGTACAAAGGCCAGCAATTGTTTACTCACCATCATGTGGTTTCAAATCTGTATGTTGTTTTTCTTTGGAACATAAAAGAAGAATTTTTCATGAATATTCAAGCAGATCTTTTCAACATTTCATAGCGACCATGTCTTTCAAGCTCCAAAAAGGAATGGAAGCAAAAAAGATCAAAGATAAATAAAAAAATAAAAAAAACCACAATAGAAAGTGCTCCACATGACTGATGCACATGCCTTCTGAATCCATATCTTTGTGTTAAGAACAGACCCAAGCTAAGTTAAAATTTAAGATCTCCAAGTCAATGAAATGAAACCTGACGTTGACACTACTTTTGAACCTGATTGTGGATGTAAATAAGATTTGAGAGCTTCAGCAGAGAAGACTATACAGATAAAATATTCACGATAAAAAGAGGGTTACTTATTAAAGAACCTTTATTTTTAAGAGTTCCACATATTGAAGAATAATGAACTGGTATCCATTCATTAGGCTATTTTAGTTCTGCTCTGGTCATTTGTCAAAGCTCGAGACAGGATGTGTGAATGAATCAGGCGTTGTTTCCCTCTTAAATCGGCCCACGTTAGGTTTAGCTACATACCCCTGCGGATACCGAGCGATCAGGTGCGCCTCGGGTCATATGTGGCGCATTGGAACTCATTTAGAGCTGCGAGAAGGTTTTTGCGAGAGGATTAATGAAAGGCTTAACAAGAACGTTCCCTGCTTGGCAGTGTGTGTCCTCATAGGGAGGGCAGTTATGGGCCCACAATGGGATCAGGTCAGGACGCCCCATGCTGGGGGCCATGCTGTCCTGAGGTACGGTACATAAGAGATCAATCAACAAATCAGGCTTATTTCTCTGACAAGATTTACCTGAAACGTTTCAAGCTCAATCTGAAATTGCTCACTCTGAGAATATATTATTATATTTAACCTTTATGAAGCACGACAGTGGGGTTCTAGAAGAATAATTGAATTCATATAGGCCTAAATAGATTTTTTGATGATAATTCTTTCAAGTCAGTCCTACCCGGGAGCCAAAAATGACATGAACGGTTTTCTTTGTGACTTTTTTTTTTTTTAAAGTTTGGGTGGGCCGTATTGAACGGTTTGTGCCTTTTTCAACATGATTTTTTTTTTGCTATTTGCTATTGCTAAATGGAATCAGGTGGTTTGAGAGAGCATTTTATTGGGTAAATATTTGTATACGCCCCTGAGTGAAAGATAAGTTGTCAATATTTTTGGCCTGTTTTCCTAGAAGACTGTAAATATTTAAACCATTTATCAGCTTTTAAGAGAACACAAGCATATAAATGACCTTGAAGATAATGAACATGGACTAAAAACTACAGAGGTTTAATATTGATTTAGTGGTGTCAGTATGAATGAAAATGTGTGTGTGTGTATATATATATAAACATTCAGTGTATATATATATATATACACAATGTATATAACATACATAGTCACATAATCAAAGACCATTAGCCAACAATTTAATTACATCAATTGCATTGAGTCCTTTGAGCATTGAGTCATTGAGTTTTATTATTATAATTTTTTTTTAAATATAGATTTCACATTTATTATGTAGTGATTAATCTCAGAGCTGGTTTGATTAATCCTCAGAAGTGTTTTATGAACAAATTCTTTGAAATGCCTATGGAAAAAATGAATGGGAAAAATCCTTCTGGAACCAAGGCCACAGAACAAGTGGGCACTCAGTCAGCCTTTATGTATAGTTCTGTATCTTTATATGTTGTAAAAAGGAACGGTATCTTTTTAATGTTATATAAAGCATTCTTGACGCAATCTACAAAAACACAGATAAAGTGTATGTTGTTAGCTATCACATGTATCCAGTCCAGGAGTCCAGTTTTAAGTAATCTGGACCCCTGTTGTTATAATCACCCCAGATTAAAGATACACTATCAATATAAAACGATAAGAGCGTTATTAAAGTTAGTTAAATGGATTTACAACTAATACCATTGCAATCTGTCCATCTCTGATTCTCAAATGGCGTCTGTTGATTGCCCGTTTAAACCAGTTTAAAAGACCCCACCAACTGATATTGCTGTAATCATAATGAATCTAAAACCACAAGTCATGCCAGGGAAACCAGAATGAATGTTAAAAAAATATTTATTGACAATTGTGTAAAAAAATAGCTTTCTAAACATAATTTACATTGCTAAACCAAAAAACAAAACAAAATCCAAGTTGCAATCATGCCTACTAAATGTGAAGAAAGAAAAAAAACATGTCAAATCACTCGCTCCTCAAACATTCATGAGGTCATTTTCTCGAACATATGCACAGCAGACAGTTAAATTAGGTGACAAACGTGACTTCAGACTGGTGTGGTTTACCATCAGCAGTTCTCCATGCATCGAGAAACGGAAGTGCTTTTGAGGATTATTTACAAAATATGTACACATATCGTTCTCCAAAAAGGCTTTAAATATGGTAAAAATGCATTTAAATAATTTGTGGGCCCTTCGGTGGTGGAATGAGAAAAACTTTGCAGAAAACTGCTTTTCTATAAATAAATAAATAAATATTTCCACTTCGATCTCGTTTTTTAAAGTTTAAGACACTCCAATAAATATAATTTACACATAAGCCTTGTCATGGAATTGAGTCATCTGACCAAGCTATTTACAATATAAACAAAAATAATACGCAGAAAATGTAGTCTTTTACGTTGTAGTTGCATTGCTTTGTGCATCTGTGACAATGAGTGGTAGTTGTTGAGAGTTACTCAGTAAGAGGAAAAAGAAAAGCGGCCTGAAAGAGTGAGGTAAGACTTTTCATTCTGCAGAGGTTTTGTGAGGTCGATTTGGTTACTCTCTCTGACGTATTAGAGTAAGACCGACAGTTACCTGCCAGAAGCAGGTTAAGTGGAAGCAAGAAGGTAAAAAAAGACATCTGGTTAAGGAGTAGAGTGTTACAGTGGCTATTACTCAATTCAAGTATTTCCACAAAAAAAACAAAAACAAAAACAAAACACCTTGATCTTGCACAGAAGGCACTAAAATTATTACGCTCGGCTGATCTGCTTTCTAAAGGAACAGCCCTGACAGCGCACCAAAGCCGCCCATCGTAGCAGATCGACTAGCCGTCATCACAGCACGACTTCTCTCCGCCGCTTCGGGTCTTCCCGAGCTCCTCCCTACACTGGCTGCGAAGAGCTTCTCGATCTACCCGTGTCCGACAGCAGTGTTGACAGTCATTTGGTTCCTACGAGCCAGACTTTTGGGACCCTGAGCCAAAGGGGAGCAGGAGACGAGAGATAACAGATCTCACTAAAAAGTGGACCTCTCCCTTTTTTGGCCTAGCCTAGAACTCCCACCTAGCAGCAATGCTCAAAACAAAAGAATAACATGTTTTTTATTTGCACTGCTCAGTCCACAGGTCCCCCGGGGGGTTTGCTGCTGTAATGGAAAGTCTCTATGTATGCATTCAGATAGAGTCATTTGCACACAGTGACTGCTGGGTAAGCAGCAGGCTGATGCTCGTGGCTGATGCTGTGAAGCCTGATCTCAGTGTTGTCTGTAGGGGGCGCCGTGTTCTGCATCCAAGGGTGGTTGATGATGTCCTCGAAAGACGGGCGTTCTGCGGGGCGGAGGGCCAAGCAACACTTGATAAGCTGCTGACACTCTGCAAAAGAACAGGATGTGTGATTACGGCACGGTAATAAACCCATAAAACTCCTTGAAGGTGGCGTCATGTGATTAGCAGGTCTTACCTGTGGATATTCTCCGCCTGAACAGCACCTGTCCGCGTACGATCTCTTCGTCCTGCTCGAATGGGATGTCCCCACAGACCATGTCGTATAGCAGAATGCCCAGAGACCACACGGTGGCAGATCTACCGTGGTAGCGGTGAAATTTGATCCACTCTGGTGGACTGTAAACACGTGTACCTGAAAAAAGAACAAAAAACAGAAAAATTTATTTAAATCCATAATTCTGCCCATAATCACACAAATCTGCCTATAAACCTGCATATAACCCTTCACTTTAATCTCATGAGAAACCGAGGCACTAAACCAAACAGTGTAGTAAAAAGGTGTGGCAGGAAAAGGTGTGTAGTGTTTGAACGTTATTGCTATGGCACAACATTAATGTGCACAGTCATGAGCTGCAGGAGCCTGACACAAGGCACGCTCATGTTGAGAAACCGGTTGCCATGTGACTTGTGTTTACAAACTTTGAGTTGTAATAATTCCAATTCCCACCGGTGGGGGCGCTAAAACCACAACACAGAGTATTGCTTTTTCTCCAAAGCAACATTATACAAAAATAAACAAATCATCACTCTGGCCGATTAATTTAGCCTTACATCGTGAGTGAGCAAAGAAAGGGGGTCATAACACACATTTATCAACCGACCAACGCCAAGTTGGTTTGATATATGTTTTTAAAATGTAAAATATTGCCTCCATATATAAAAACACACCCTTTCTAGAGCTTGACATGGTTCCCACATCCCTCTATAAACATCAAATTTCCATCTTTAAACATATTCTAAATAAATTAAAAACACATAGAAATGTCTAGCCTAATTCATGGTATAATTATATACATTTCGAACCCACAAAGCATTTTAAGCCAATTTTTAAAAATCTTTAGATTTTTTTTAATTTTTTTTTTATAAACATTTAAATTCACAATAGTAACGTCCACGAGGCAAGACAATCACGTATTTTAAAATCCCTGATTGTGCCACGTTTTCCGTGACCGTGGGAACCCTGGCTTGAAGGTCATGCAAATGGCTCTTACCGTCGAAATCGGTGTAAACGGTGTCTTTGAGTAATGCCCCTGATCCGAAGTCGATGAGCTTCAGATCGCCGGTTCGCAGATCGATGAGGATGTTCTCGTCTTTAATGTCACGGTGAACTACGCCGCTGTTGTGGCAATGACGCACCGCTTCCAGAACCTGGCGGAAAAAGTTCCTGGCCAGCTCCTCCGGTAACGCGCCCTTCTCCGTGATGAAATCAAACAGGTCCTTGACGGCCTCCGGTCTTTCCATGACGATAATGAAGCTGTCCGATCTCTCGTACCAGTCCAGCATCTTGATCACGCCACGGAATCCAGTGGCGACCTTCTTCAACAGGACGATCTCCATAGGGACGCGCGCGCCATTGGGCTGGAAACGGAGGACATGATCGTTTTAGCGACGCTGTCATGTCGCATTTAAAAGCATTTTCTATACAAATAACGTTAGTGACTTATGTAAACAACCTATGTAATTGAACACTCACCAACTCTCCCCATTCAGTCACACGATCTTTTGCAACATGCTTGATGGCAACCTATAAATGATAAGAAATGCATAATTAAACAGTGAAATGAAGATATATATATATATATACACACACACACACATTTTAAACGTTTATGCTGATGTAAACAATAATAACCCATTCAGGGAACCTACCGGCGCGCCATCAGCGATCCTTAAACCCGCGTACACCGTCCCGAAACCACCGCTTCCCAGCACAGAGCCAACCTGATACACCTTATCGAATGGCTCTTTCTCCTTAACTGTCGATAAAAGATATGATAGATTCATAAGAATGGATAAAAGTCATATAATTATATAATAATTCGAAAGCTGACGCACGCGCTATTCCCAGCACTCAGTCTGCTGACGTGAACGAGCCCAAGACCACAACACGCACACAGGCGAGCACGAGAATAACTGTCCACTAACCTTGAAGCTGGATTTTCGCCGGCATGTCCACGGTGGAAATGTGAGCAAACGTGTTGAATTTCGATAGAAGCATTTTATAATCCAAAATAAGAGTTCTTTTTGAGGGTTAATCCAATGTTGAGGTCGAAATCCGTCGTGTAGAGATGGATGTAACGTTAGGGAAGGTCTACGTGAAGGATCCGGTCTATAAACCTGTAGAAATCCCTTCTCATCGAGGCTCGATGGGTTTTGATTCGCAAGACGACCTTTTAAACGATCGCACGAGGTCTATTCCAGTTTGGAATATAAAATAAACAAACGATTAATATTTCGAAGATAAATATTATTGTCTGAGGTATACGACAGACATAAATACCCGGCTTTCTAAATCGTGAAGGAGGGGCAAGAGCCGTTATATACCAGTAGTAAAAGGGAGGGGTTGCTCGTATACGTCAACAATAGTCCCGCCCACAACTACGATTCAGCCAATGAGTAATACGCCCGCCTCTGCACAAAAGTCAATCAAATATGAAAACAGAGGAAAACGTAGACGTGGCGGGAATCAAAACGCGCCAAATAGTCGAGGCTTTTTTTTAAGGGCGTTGAGCCGGCGTGGGGCAGACAGGGAGGAATGATTCACATGGCTGAGTGTATATAACAAAGCCCCCTTTGCAGATTCGGAACAGTATTCATATAGGTATGAAGAGTATTACAAATTAGATGTATTCTTCATACATAAAATATTTTAAAAGGATAAGGGAACTTTAGTTGCCTGTTTAGCTTCAGTTAAAAAGTCAATGAGCAACAAAGTTTTCCCTGCATGCAAGGAACGCGCAATCATTTCACATGGTCTGGGATGAGGAGACAACATTCAGTTTTTAAAAAAAAAGTTCTGCAGTGTTAATGCAACCCAAGTTTTCCTTCTCTTCTTTGTACATGAAACATGCATTATCATCCCACTAGACAGCTCTTTTATTTGTTTTGTTTCAGTCATGTGAAGTAGGTCTATGAAGTCCGCGTGCACTACATTACCTCATTAATCTCAAATTAGCGCGCAAAATAGTTTTCTCCTATTGGCGGTCAATATGCTTTATTTAGATGGAGAACAATGTCGGTCGCTATATGGAAATGAGCCGCATACCAGGCATTCTTTCAAATTGGGTGGCCGGTTTTAAACTCGGCGGCAGGATGTGGGAAACTTGAGAGATAAAAGACTTGGAGACCCATCCCCCACATCTCTTGTCCTCTCTTTCCCGCGCAGATTATGGTTTGAACGGCACTTGCTCTCCCTGTCTCCTGTCCCTGCCCTTTGGTTATACACATAAACATACACAAAACAACTGATGTAGCCTAAACCTGTATTTGTGGGCTTTTTTTTTCTACATCTGGTCACTTCATGTTCTTTACTGAATGTATACTTATAAGTAGTAAAGACCAAGTGGGCTAAATGCCCTCAATGACCCATTTGAGACAGAGTAATCTGATCACTCAAACGCATAAAGACAACCAAGAGTAAATGCATCTGGTTGTTCAGGCCACATGTGTAAACTTTACTCCTCCCAAACAAAACATCATCAGTATATACAGAAGACTGGGAGCCCTGCAAATGACACGTGGATGAGGCACATGGATGCAGAAATAAAAAATAAAAAACATTTGCCACATGGGCCAAAGAAGGCGTTTAACAGAGAAATTTGCTACTCGTCATTAGCATCATCAAGGAAGTGCAACTCTGTTATATTTTCATAGTGTGGGAAGATTGTATTTATATCTGTTCTGCGGAGACACATTTTGTTGCCAAGTTGAATGTGCATTAGAATTGATCAAACACATGAAGTAACTAGCCTAAAATAGACTCTATATTCGAAAAATTTTGTCACACATGAGATGAATGTCATTGCTAGACAACAAAATATCAACATCGCACCATTGTTTAAAATGTATTACACACAAAAGTTTGCAATAAGTTTTTTAATGTTTTTGAAAAGCCTCTTATGCTTGTGAAAGCTGCATTTATTTGATTGAAATACAGTAAAAACTGTATTATTGTGTTATTATCAATTATTATTCATGCTCTAATATTTAAAATGGTTCTTACTATTATCAATGTTAAGAATTATCAATTGATTATCAATCAATCAACAAGTTTTTGTGTTCAAAAGAATATAATTTATTTGAAATAGAAATCTAACTTTATAAATGTCTTTAGTGTAACTTTTGATAAATGTAATTTATCATTCTAAATAAAAGTATTATTTATTTATTTATTTTTAAAGAATAACTTCTGAAGGATCATGTGACACTGAAGACTGATGTTGAAAATTCAACTTTGCCATCACAGGGATTACATTTTTAAATGTTTTCAAATAGAAAACAGTCGCCTATTATACTGTATTTTTTTTATCTGTACTGTATTATTAATCAAATAAATGCATCCTCAGTGAGCTGAGACTGATAAACTTGTATCAGTATTATATTTAAATTACCTTGCTTTTATTTTTAAAGCAGCTCTATTCCATAAAACGTCACTTACGTTTTTCCTTCTGTTGCCATTGTGACAAGCTTGTGCTTCTCAAAAAAGCCAGTGAGTCATTTGCAGTGTGATTCATAAAATGGCTTTGCTTGTGTGGTGTTTCTTTTTTTTTTTAAATCTCAGAATCCTGTTTTTGTGCAGTTCAATCACAATGCTGGCGCTCAGTTTGATGACTCAGAGATCTTAACTCTCTTCTAGATATGCACGAGCCCCCTGGTGAGCCGAAACGAAGAATACTCAGAAATGCCTTGCTTCAGGAAGCAAGAACCATAGAAATAAAAATCGAATGCATAAATAAACAGAACTTAAAGGAACGACAGATAATCAAACGTTGTTTGATTACTATCATTCAGGCAGCTGTCTGTTCAAGTTCAGGACATGTCAGAATATGCATGTCAGATTAGTGCTCTTTCTTCACATCCACATTAAGTCTTGTACATTGTCATCTTTCAATGCACCGCTGCCCCCAGCGAGACTCGCTCAGGCTGATTTAATAGAGCTGGTTCAATGCTATAATGAGTCACCTTCTCTGTGCACTTCAGCGCTGATTACGGGCCGCGCAGGTGAGAGAGAGAGGCGCTCTGAAATGGAGACGCAGTGGGGGTCTATGTAATATAAAGCTGCATGAAGGTATGACAGCATTGACGTCTGTGGCTGCCGGCTCAGCAGAGGAGAGAGTGACAGCCGCCCGCTGCCCCGACTCATCTGACACCAACAGTGCTCGCTCTTTTATTAGCCCACCATGATAAAGACGACTCAAGTGCTAGTTTGAAACTTCAAACCTCATTCCTCTTGTATCTTTAAGTGTGCAAATCCTCTTGAGATCCTGATTGGAGGGAGGGGAACCATGGGAAAAACCATGAGTGTGCTTCAAAGCCTGTGAGAAAGGCTACTGAAGAGTAGGGGTTTACATGGGGTCAACTTTCATGTCAGTTAAAACACGAGGTCAGAGGTCAGCGACATACCTGTCCGGCATTCCACGGCCCTCCTTCAGGAAAGGACCCTCACTTGTCTCAATTTGGGTGGGCTCCTGAAGCAGAGCTTGGTTTAGGAGAGCTCACAGCACATCCCAGCATAGATCAGTCTCTGTTATAGGGCAGGAGAGCCAGAGATGGAGGGCAGGATGGGTAATTAAATGAGATGCTTTTGCTCCTGAAATGTTTGGTCAGTTTGTTTGGTCTGGGTTTGATGTGAAAATAACACCAGCCAACAGCAGAAGATAACGGATATGACTCATTTAATATAAAAATAAACAAACTGAATCATTGGAAGGCTTTGAATATTTGCAGCTATCTGCAGTCTTCTCCATGAAAGACAAATGACAAATAATTCACTTTAATAATTGTTAAAGTTCTACAGCAAAGGGACTAAATTGAAAATTTTGATCAAGTCTTCTCAGAATTTATTTTGTATTGGGAACGCAACAATGTCTCAAAATGTCTCAATATCTAAACAATGGCCTCAGATTAAGTCAATATGAACACTTTACACAACAGGTTAAAAGTTTGGGCTCGGTATGAATTTTTTATTTATTTATCTATTTATTTAAGAAATTATTCAGCAAAGGACATATACTGAAATGTTCAAAAGTGACAGTAAAGACATTTATAATGTTACAAAAACGATACCTCTTTTAAATATACTGTTTTGAATTTCTATTCATTGAAGAATCCTGATAATAATAATAATAATAATAATAATAGTAGGCTATTTTTTACAAAGTGCAGAATACCTCAAAGATATCTGAAGTGTGTGACACTGAACACTGGAGGAATGGCTGCTAAAAAAATAAACTTTGCCATTAAAGGAATACATTTAACTTTTAAAATAAACATTTAAATTGAAATTGCTGTATGTTTCAGAATTTGACAGTTTTTCTTTGTGGATCAAATAAATGCAGCCTTGGTTAAGCATAAGAGACTTGTTTCAAGAACATCTCTTTAAAAAATCTTACGGACTTTTAATTTATTACTCTTACTGTATGTCAACAATTCATATTTTAAATATTTTTATAAAAAAATAATGAGGTTTCCCCTTTCTGCCAACTGTCAGTCAAACTGATAGTCCCGCCCCCAACTCATGCCATTGGTTGAGTCAATGTTGCTGTGTCCACAATCAAACAGACTAATGTTTTGATAGTGCCACATGACACAATGTTTACACTTTTCAGGGATAGTCCACCTGCAAATGGCTTATATTGAAAGTATTTTTAGAAATAAATTACTTAAATCACCTCTATTAAGTCTCCATATCTGTGAAAGTGCAACAAAATGTTCCTCTCGGTCTAAAAAGTGTGCACAACAGAACACATGAAATAGTTGTTGTGAAGGTCAGGAATGTCACACTGCTTTGTGTCCCCGATAGTGTCCTATCAGTTAAGCACTGGATGGCAGGTTGTCCTGGCCTCCCTCCCGTTTCAGCAGATCTGGTGATAGCCCCTCACTACTGTAACGCTTTTAGAGGTCGCAGAGCGGCAAATTATCTTCTGCAATGCGAGTCAGTTTGGGATGGCCAGGAATTTGCTGAAGCATACTAGATTATGTCACTTCTCTGCTTGGGCAGAAAGAGCAAGTGCATTTGTCTGCGTGTATGAACACAGCAGTCACGTTTATCTCCTCACAATAAACACGTTACTATAATGATCCTTTAGCAAAACAGATTATAAAGTAGGTCTGTAAAGTAAGTCTGATGTACTGTAACATCATCACATGGATATCTTGTTTTTCTGCTTCGTATTCCTTCTGACCCATTGCCTCTGTTTGTGTTTGTGCTCGTCTTATTTTTAGTTAAGGGGATTTTTCCGAGTCATTTCCTTGTGATAATCGCTGTCCAGCTGAGTCAAAACACTGAAGCTGATCCGTCACCCATTACTCAACATAACCTCATGGTAAAACCCCACATGAGCTAGGAGAGAGCTGTGCACTTCCTTTTGATTTGCATCATGAATGAATCCAACTGTCTAACTGTCTTGCCAAGCAACGGCCAATCACATTGTTTGGCAACAGAAAGCTTTGTGACCTCACCAAGTTTCATCTCCCAAATTAAAACAGATGTAGAATCTGAACTAGATTCAGGCACTGGGACTTTTTCCCTTTGCCCTGATTAAGTGATGTAATTTCGGACTGCCTTGACAAAGAACAAAGCAGAACAATGATCTATTATTTTCCATTCAGACCCACAGAGTCATTGTCTGAAATGCCAAGGTTTTTTATTTAAGCCCCCTGGAAACTGATTTTCAGGGACATTTTATTCTTTTTTTTATGTTTAATGTGCATTTAATGTTCTAAACATCAAAAGAAGGACACTTAACAATCAGTTAACTGAAATAAATTCTGTGGCTGTTTTTAAAACGTAGAATCACTACCGTTAAAATACAGTAAAAGCAGCAATATTTTTGTAAATATTATTGCAATTTAAAATAACTGTTTTCTATTTATATATATTTAATAGTGTAATGTATTCCTGTAATTGTTATGAACTGCTCCGAGACACAAAGGTTGAGGATCCAAATTCAGTTTATTAAAGTAAATCCAAATCGTAATCAGAATCAAGACAAAGGTTATACACAGGCAGGCAATCCAGACAAACAGACAAATCCAGAGGGTGAGGCAGGAACGGGAAAACCAGGACACGGGCAGAGATCAAAAACCAGGAACAAAGACAACAAAGGAAACGGTCAGAAATGCAGTGGAATAACGTACAAGACTTTGCAGGGAATGATGAGGTGAACCAGGCTTATATGGGGTGAACTAAACAATATAATGAGACACAGGTGAAAGTGATAATCAGGGATGATCAGTCCGGGCAGTGAATTATGGGAAATGTAGTTGAATAATGATGTTCTGATGTGGAGTGCCCTCAGGTGGCTCTCAAGGGTACTCCAGCTGATTACCGTTACATAGCCCCCCCTCAAAGGAGCAGCTCCAGATGCTCCTAAATTCTCCAAGAGGGAGGAGGAGCAGAGGCGGACCCGGGGGTGGGATGGAGGGCAAGGCCCGTGGAGCGGAAGAGGACCTGGAGACTGCGGCAGGACGGTAGGCCTGGGCGGAATAGGCGACCAGTGCGGAGCGGGCGACAAGGGCGGAGCGGGCAGTGCAGGCGACAAGGGCGGATCAGGCGACCAGGGTGGCATAGGCGACCAGGGCGGAGCGGGCAATGCAGGCGACAAGGGCGGAGCGGGCAGTGCAGGTGACAAGGGCGGAGCGGGCAATGCAGGCGACAAGGGCGGATCAGGCGACCAGGGCAGATCAGGCGACCAGGGCAGATAAGGCGACCAGGGCAGATCAGGCGACCAGGGCAGATCAGGCGACCAGGGCAGATCAGGCGACCAGGGGACCAGGGCAGATCAGGCGACCAGGGCAGATCAGGCGACAAGGGCAGATCAGGCGACAAGGGCAGATCAGGCGACCAGGGCGGAGTAGGCGACAAGGGCGGATCAGGCGACCAGGGCGGAGTAGGCGACCAGGGTGAAGCGGGCAGTGCAGCTGACAAGGGCGGATCAGGCGACCAGGGCAGATCAGGCGACAAGGGCAGATCAGGCGACCAGGGCAGATCAGGCGACAAGGGCGGATCAGGCGACCAGGGCAGATCAGGCGACAAGGGCAGATCAGGCGACCAGGGCGGAGTAGGCGACCAGGGCGGAGTGGGTGACAAGGGCGGATCAGGCGACCAGGGCAGAGTAGGTGACCAGGGTGAAGCGGGCAGTGCAGGTGACAAGGGCGGAGCGGGCGACCAGGGCGGATCAGGCGACAAGGGCAGATCAGGCGACCAGGGCGGAGTGGGCAGTGCAGGTGACAAGGGCGGAGTGGGCGACCAGGGCGGAGTGGGCGACAAGGGCGGATCAGGCGACCAGGGCGGAGTAGGTGACCAGGGTGAAGCGGGCAGTGCAGCTGACAAGGGCGGAGCGGGCGACCAGGGCGGATCAGGCGACAAGGGCGATCTGGCGACAAGGGCGGAGTAGGCGACAAGGGCGGATCAGGGCAGAGTAGGTGACCAGGGTGAAGCGGGCAGTGCAGCTGACAAGGGCGGATCAGGCGACAAGGGCGGAGTGGGCGACAAGGGCGGAGTGGGCGACAAGGGCGGATCAGGCGACAAGGGCGATCTGGCGACAAGGGCGGAGTGGGCGACAAGGGCGGATCAGGCGACAAGGGCGATCTGGCGACAAGGGCGGAGCGGGCGACCAGGGCGGATCAGGCGACCAGGGCAGAGTAGGTGACCAGGGTTAAGCAGGCAGTGCAGCTGACAAGGGCGGAGCGTGCGACCAGGGCGGATCAGGCGACAAGGGCGGTCTGGCGACAAGGGCGGAGTGGGCGACCAGGGCAGATCAGGCGACCAGGGCAGAGTAGGTGACCAGGGTGAAGCGGGCAGTGCAGCTGACAAGGGCGGAGCGGGCGACCAGGGCGGATCAGGCGACAAGGGCGATCTGGCGACAAGGGCGGAGTAGGCGACAAGGGCGGATCAGGGCAGAGTAGGTGACCAGGGTGAAGCGGGCAGTGCAGCTGACAAGGGCGGATCAGGCGACCAGGGCGGATCAGGCGACAAGGGCGATCTGGCGACAAGGGCGGAGTAGGCGACAAGGGCGGATCAGGGCAGAGTAGGTGACCAGGGTGAAGCGGGCAGTGCAGCTGACAAGGGCGGATCAGGCGACCAGGGCAGATCAGGCGACAAGGGCTGATCAGGAGACCAGGGCGGAGCGGGCAGTGCAGGGCTAAAGGGCGGACCAGACAGTTTAGGAGACCATGGTGGCGCGGCCTTCATGGTCCTATCAAGTCCTAACTAAAGTATGACCAGTCTTTTGTAACAATAGAAATGTCTTTACTTTCACTTTTGAGCAATTTAATGTCTTTGCTCAAAAAAAGTATTAATTTCTTTAAAAACAACAACAAAACAAAAACTTTATTACAATTACTACAAAATAAATCATAACCCTAACACTCTGCTAGAATACATTTTACATTTTTAAATTTATTCAACATATTTTGTTGATCCTGGAACAACATTCCTGTCCAAAAATGTTGTCCTAACCATATCATTACCTTTAAACCTAACCCTACCTATAACCTATCCCTAAATCAGAGGGAAAGTATAGGTGAATAACACTGATGTAGAAGCACCTAACTCTGGTTGTAAGCCTAAACTTGATATAAAATGTAAACTGATTGGCTGATTGTAATATCTTCATTTTGTTCATAGTCCTGAGTATTCAAGCAACAGCTCTGACTAAAGCTTAAACTGTAAACTAGACAGGCCTTGAATAGATTATTATGTAATAATTTTCCATTTTAGGTATACAATAAAAAAAAGTTCATTTCTGACCCTGGATTCTGTGTAAAAGAAAGCATATAAATTTGAGGCTGATATTTATGACATTTACACCAACTCTTAAGATTAAACTTCAGGGCTGCATTTATTAATGTAAAAACTTTGTTCACTAGTTGCCATTCTTCCTCTGACTCAACATGCCGCCCACCGTACACATTCACAGCCGATTGCCTACAGGATTCACTCGACATTAGGCCCAAGAGAAGCCCCTGCTTGTGTTTACAGTCTGACACACTTTACGCCCAACGAAGCAAGTCCCTGCGTGTAAGGAGGTTGAGAGACGTGTATATAAGCAAACACGCATGTATCAATCAAAGGGTGTTCCCCTAACATCGCAGAAGTTCCTTGTAGTAAAATCCAACTGTTGACTGGTGCTTCTCCAGGACAGAAGTTACACCCAGCAGTCAAACATACATCAGAGCAGCAGACGTCAGAGAAAGCAGCGCAAGTCGTGTGCTTAAGGCTTAAAGGGATAGTTCACCCTAAAATGATCATCAAGCTTTAAATTACTCACCTTGGGGCCGTTTGCATAAACCTCTAAGACTAGTCTTACAAGTTAGTCATTACATTTTTAATCTTTAAGACTGTTATAGCTTTTTTAAATCAGTTGCATAAAAACGTAGATTGGCCTAATTTGATACTGAAAAGTAAGACCGACTGCCCCTGACTACTGGGTCATAATAGGACTTATGACACTGTCGTAGCATAATGGCTTAGGTTTATGCAACCGGACCCAGGTGTTGTTCTAATGCTGTATGCTCTTCTTTCATTTATAGACCACAAAAGGAATAGCGACCAGCATTAAGCTTTTTTTAAATAAGACACAAAAGTATCACTGAATGATCCCATGCAACACATGTCATATATTCCAAGTGTTCTGGGGGTATATGCTATCAAATTTAATGTATTACTGAATGAAAATCGTGACTTTGGCCGTTGGTCTGCAGTGCACGGCTACGAGATGTGCGCATTCGTGTGATTCTGTTTGAAAACTGAAAAATTTAATGAAAATTAACAAAAGCGCGACAGACACGAAATACAACGCCTAGAAATCCTAAAAAAAAGTATCCGTGTACTTTCTTCACTGAGTTAAATAACTCTGTTTGTCTGATGACAATCAGAATTATGGTTGACAGATGTGGATACAAACACAATGGATATATATATATATATATATATATATAAGGTGAATATCAGCTTAGAGAAGAAGGTACATGATTGTATTTCGTGTTGCGTTTTTTGTTCATCTGGATTTCTCACAACTTTTGAGCTTTTTCTGAGCAAGACGGAGTGAACTGTGCAGGCGCTAACAGTGTGAAGACCAACGGTGAAGGATTTTTGTAAATAATACATTACATTTCATATTGTTTACCCCCAGATCACTTGGAATATATGTCACGTGTCGCATGGGATCATTCTGGGACACTTTTGCATCTTTCTTTAAAAAGCTTGATGCTGGTGGCTATTCATTATGGATGAGTGCAAGCGAGAAATTTTTTCTTAAATTCTCCTTTTGTGGTCAATAAAAGAAAGGGCATGTGGCGTTACCAGGGTGAATAATTTATGACTTCATTTTCATTTTAGGGTGAACTCTCCCTTTAAGAAAACTCTTATTGATCTGTGAGAGAAGATACAGCTATTGGTGGTGGAGAAGTAAACGATACAAATCTTTTATTGGAAGATACAAGCCTTCACGATGTGTGATTGATCGGGGTGTGTGCTGCAGTGAAGATATCGATTAGCACCAGCGAGAGCCATATGCCTCGGCTTCACATTCCTTTGGGAATTTTTTTTTTTCCTCAGGGCCGTATTGACCTCGCTTTCTCTGTTGTATAAGTGAATAAGGAAGCCCATACTGGGGGTAATGAAGCATAGAAACTTAAATACTGGTGCGTTGTCGAAAGACTAAAGGCCTGTTCATACTAAGAGCGGAAAAGCAAAATGGATCACACACAAAAGACCTATTCACACCAAGAGTGAAACGAAAAACCACTGCATTTATTCACATGCTTTAAAGTTAAATACAGCCCATTTGACAATATAAATGCCACTCACTTTAATACTGAATAAAACTTACAATAAAGCAAAACAGGTATATTTGTTCTTGGTGTGACTGTGAGTATATGCCTTAAAGGGGTCTTTCCAAACCTGTTTGACCTCCTTCCTTCTGTGGAACATGAAAGAATATATTTTGAAATATGTCTCAGTGAAAGCCAGTGGGGTCTAATTTTGTTTGGACCCTAACATTCTTCAGAATATCTTTTATGTTCCATGGAAAAAAGTCAGTTAAACAGGTTTGGAACGACATGAGGGTGAGCAAATGACAGAATTTTCACTTTTGGGTGAACTATCAATTTAAAATGAGAAAATGTAGCAAATAAACAGTTGCTTTAGCCAATTTATTTCAACAGCCTTAGAACTGCACGTGTGTGGCTGCTCTTACAGTTCAGAACTTGTCATCTGATGGCTATAGTACAAGATGAAATACAGTGTACTTTTGAGCTCTTGTTGAAATCTCAGCACAAAACTCAAATGTGAGCAAATTTTTTTGTCTTGCAAATTAAAATAATGCTATTAAAAATGTATGGAATATAAAATGAATAAGAGCTTCAAGAATCATAAAAATAAAAATCAAGAAATTAAATCAAGGGAATATAAAATTAATAAAATCTGTAAAAGTCTTGGAAATTAAAATCATGAAAATTAACAAATGAATTAAATGTAATAAAATCTCCAAGAACCATGGAAATTAAAATCACTCTTTTTTTTTTTTTTTTTTGAAGTCTTTAAAGAAATTAAAATCATGCTATTAAAAATATTTATGGTATTTTAAATGAATAAGGTCTCCAAGAATCATGGAAATACAAATCCTGCAATAAAATAAAATAATATATAAAAGAAAAGAATGGTATTTAAAATTAAAGTCTTGAAAAGTCATAGAGATTTCCACATTATATATAGAAAGTATAAATTCTCTGTATTTCAATGACTATAAACTGTTTTTTCTCAGAGCACCTTCTTTAAAATAAAATTTAAACACCATTAAGTAATCATAGACACATAAAGGTGTGGGAAAGAAAAATAAATCAGAGCAGCAGGACACTCATTTGCTTTCTGTTCAATCTCACTGGTGTCCCGCAGAAACAACTGTACTTATAAAGATATCTCATTTGTGATTTTTCTTTTCCTTGTCCTCTCTTAACATTATCTCCAAGTGCCTGTCCATTCAAACGGGATAGAAACACAGCCAGCACGTTGTTCTAACAATAGCAGGTCTAATTACATCCACAAACACGGATTTAGAAGTTCCCCTTCTTCCTGTTATCCACTCTCCTTTTCCTCCCGCCCACTCGCTGTCCTACGTAACCGTGCAATCTTTCGGAAAAAACAGAAGCGCTTACAACGGAACAAAGACGTAGGAGCACTGGAAATTAAGCCCTGTCCATGTTTACATTCATGACTGTGGACGTCAGCACGAGGACAGGCCACACAGAACGTGATGCATCAACACAGACGAGAGGCTCTGTTGACTTATTAGTCGCATGGAGGATGCACATTAATGGAGGGTGGCGGGGGGGGGGGGGGGGGGGGGTTAACTGTACTGGAAACAAACACATTGTTTACAGGACCTTGGCATTGACTAGAATGGACATGGAGAAATCGGATCTTTTAGCACACGTCATCATGGGTGATCTCTGCTGCTGGTTCTGTCTTTTCTCATCTAATCCAGCCGGAACGTCTCCGTCATCTTTGTTCTGCCACTGACCTCACTGCTAAACATCACAGAGAGCGAGCACACACCCCTTTGTGACATCCTGTCATTTCAAGCAACAAATCATGTGGCTTGCTGAGAAGTGTGATATTACTTTTCTAAGGGTGCGTTCACACTTGTAATTCGGTTTGCTTGGTTTGTTTGGTCCGGACCAAGAAAAAAAAAATGTGCGTTCACATTGGCAGTTTAACACCCAACCTAAAGATACCGAACCTAAAAGCGTAGGGATATGCTTTCAACCAGAGTGATTGGCAACATCGCGACTATGGCGAGGAAAACATTATGTCCTTTCTAGGGCTACATCCTGTTTTTGGTTTGTTTACATGTCTTTGGTTCGTGTTGTATTCATATTTCAGCCGCACCAGAGTTTGTTTGGAAGCGGACTGAAACCCATCTTTTATGGGGTCTCGGCCCACTTGTTTGGTGCGCACAAGGTAGGGTTCACACTCATTCAAATGAACCGCACTAACAGAGCAATCGCACCAGGGTTCATTTTAATCAAACCAAACATGCCAAGTGTGAACACAGCCTTAGATATCAGGCTTAGTTTTCAGCTTTGCTGTTTGCTGAAAGTATAAAAAAATCCTTATGATTTCCTCTGAATAGAGACAATGAAGTTGAATAATTTGACTTAAGCTGTTATGTAACCTCCTAGTAACAAAAGGAACTCCATAGCCACCACTCAGCAAAAACATCACACCCTAGCAACATCCTATATAGGCTACCATTCAGCACACCTTAGCAGCTACCTCACAAAATCTAGCAATCATTCAAAACACCCTAGCAACACCCTACAAACCATTAAGAATACCTTAGCAACACCCTACAAACCATTAAGAATACCTTAGCAACACCCTACAAACCATTAAGAATACCTTAGCAACACCCAACAAAGCATTCAGAAAAACTTGGCAACCACCTAACACCCTAGAAACGCCCGTAATACCATTCAGTACACTAGAAACAATGCAGAACACCCTAGCAACACCCTACAAACCATTCAAAATACCTTAGCACCACCCAACAAAGCATTCAGAAAACCTTGGCAACCACCTAACACCCTAGAAACGCCCGTAATACCATTCAGTACATTAGAAACAATGCAGAACACCCTAGCAACACCCTACAAACCATTAAGAATACCTTAGCAACACCCAACAAAGCATTCAGAAAACCTTGGCAACCACCTAACACCCTAGAAACGCTCGTAATACCATTCAGTACACTAGAAACAATGCAGAACACCCTAGCAACACCCTACAAACCATTAAGAATACCTTAGCAACACCCTACAAACCATTAAGAATACCTTAGCAACACCCAACAAAGCATTCAGAAAACCTTGGCAACCACCTAACACCCTAGAAACGCCCGTAATACCATTCAGTACACTAGAAACAATGCAGAACACCCTAGCAACACCCTACAAACCATTCAAAATACCTTAGCACCACCCAACAAAGCATTCAGAAAACCTTGGCAACCACCTAACACCCTAGAAACGCCCGTAATACCATTCAGTACATTCGAAACAATGCAGAACACCCTAGCAACACCCTACAAACCATTAAGAATACCTTAGCAACACCCAACAAAGCATTCAGAAAACCTTGGCAACCACCTAACACCCTAGAAACGCTCGTAATACCATTCAGTACACTAGAAACAATGCAGAACACCCTAGCAACACCCTACAAACCATTCAGAGTACCTTAGCAACACCCAACAAAGCATTCAGAACACCTTGGCAACCACCTAACACCCTAGAAACGCCTGTAATACCATTCAGTACACTAGAAACAACGCAGAACACCCTAGCAACACCCTACAAACCATTAAGAATACCTTAGCAACACCCAACAAAGCATTCAGAACACCTTGGCAACCACCTAACACCCTAGCGACGCCTCGCATACCATTCAGAACACCTTAGAAACCACACAGAACACCTTGACAACAACCTCACACCCTAGAAAAGTCCTACAATCCATTCAAAACATCTTAGCAATGGATTAAAAAATCCTAGGAACGTTTTTAATCCAACTCCTGCACACACACAAAAAAAATGTAAATGTAAAAATGTAGTTTTACATAGACCTATTACATTAGGAAAGTTTCAACACTTTAAAAAAAATAGTTAATCAGAGCACATATTTTCACCATAAATTGAAAAGAATATGCTGTTCTAATCTACTGGTTATGCAAAACAAATTATATCATAATTATTCATCATTTTAACACATATTAGAAGTACTAAGTCTGTGCTAGGGGTGCAGTTTGGGTGTGTGTGAGATATATTCAATACAATCACACTGCAAAAATGACCTTTGGAAATTCTTTGAAATAAAACGAGTTATAGTGTCTATAGTCCCTAAAGACACTATGATTTCTAAACTGCTTTCTGGAATCAGAAGAATGTTTTCAGATGACTGTGGGACATTTTTGGCCTAGTTTTACGGCAGGTTCTTGCGAGTTATGTAAGGCGCTTCTGTGAAACATCTGCTCGAGAGCAAGAGGGGAGTCTGGCCTTTGCTCTGGGGCAAGTTCTTATCGTGTATGTACTTTCTGCCTCTTCCACGCTCGCAGCAAGTTTGATCAAATTCCACATTCCAACACATTCTGCCTGTTCCTAGCAGAGCAGGAGAGAGAAAAGGAGGAGAGTATATACCACAGTAAAGGATTATTCAATTATTGATACTTCATGCTCCATTAATGCAAGCACTGTTAGCACTGCTAAATAATTTCTCTGATTGATGATGATAATGTCTGTCTGTTACAGTCGTGCATCACGGCCTAAAGTCTAAACAGACGAGACTGATCACCAGTGTGTTAAAGAGGTGAGAACATGGGGTGATCATTTACATACTCACTCAAGCGATGCAGAGGTGAAACAGACAGATGTTTGTATTGGGCTCCGTCAGATGCATCTCGCCCCATTTCAGACCGACATACAAGACCAAAGTTGTGTAACAGCTGCACTCTGGACTCATCATCATTTAACTTTCTGTCACTCTTTTTGCATGAGCTATATTGAAAACAAGGTCCAAAATGAGAGAAAAAAAAAACACCATTAAAAAGTTATATAGACATCAGGTCTATTAGTAAGTTTTTTTTTTGTCAGCATCGTTTACAGTCGGAACTACGATGGAATCTGTTCATCTTTGATCCTCCAACTTTTGTTCTTGATTAAGAAATCAGCAAAGATGCATTTCATTGTTACAAAATATTTACATTTTGAATTTTCACAATTTTCACATTTCTGAATAAAATGGCTTCCAGAAAAATATTAAGCAGCAGCTGCAGCACAACAACTTGATAATAATCAGAAATGTTTCTTAAGCAGCAAATCAGCATGTTAGAATGATTTCTGAAGGATCATGTGACACTGAATACTGGAGTAATGATGCTGAAAATTCAGCTTTGATCACAGGAATAAATACCATTTTAAAATATATTTAAATAGAAAAATATTTTAAAGTGAAAGTATAATATTACTGTTTTTACAGTATTTTAAAATCAAATAATGCAGCATTGGTGATCATATTTATATATATATATATATATATATATATATATATACACTACCGGTCAAAAGTTCGGGGTCAGTACGATTTTTTATGTTTTTAAATGAAGTCTCTTCTGCTCACCAAGGCTGCAATTATTTGATAAAATGAATAAATAAAAAAAACAGTAATATTGTGAAATATTATTACAATTTAAAACAGCGGTTTTCTATGTGAATATATAGTGAAGTGTAATTTATTCCTGTGATCAAAGCTGAATTTACAGCATCATTACTCCAGTCTTCAGTGTCACATTTTTTTAATTATTATAATATGAAATTATTATAATATGATGCTCAAGAAACATTTATTATTATTATCCATGTTGAAAACAATTTTTTACATTTTTATTTCAGGATTCTTAGGATAAATAGAAAGTTCAAAAGAACAGCATTTATTTAAAATATAATCTTTTCTAACATTATAAATGTCTTTACTGTATAACTTTTGATCAATTTAACTCATCCTTGATGAATAAAAGCATTTTCTAATTTCTTTCCCCCAAAAATAAAAAATAAATTTTTACTGACCCCAAACTTTTGAATGGTAGTGATTAATGTTACAAAAGCTTTCCATTTCAGATCAATGCTGTTCTTTTGAACTTTCTATTCATCAAAGAATCCTGAAATAAAAATGTAAAAAACTGTTTTCAACATGGATAATAATCATAAATGTTTCTTGAGCATCATATTATAATAATTTCATATTATAATAATTTAAAAAATGTGACACTGAAGACTGGAGTAATGATGCTGTAAATTCAGCTTTGATCACAGGAATAAATTACACTTCACTATATATTCACATAGAAAACCGCTGTTTTAAATTGTAATAATATTTCACAATACTGTTTTTTCTTTTTCTTTTTTTTATCAAATAATTGCAGCCTTGGTGAGCAGAAGAGACTTCATTTAAAAACATAAAAAATCTTACAGACCCCGAAATTTTGACCGGTAGTGTATATATATATATAAGTGTTTCTCCATGTTAACGCGTGTAAGCAGAAAGTAATTGAATGAGGTGTAGAGAGCTTGAGTAAGCAGTGACATTTAAAACAGCACAGAGGAGGCACTTTAAAATGAGCACACGCACACACATTACATACTATGTGTGTGCGTGTATGTGTGTGTGACCTGCATCTCTCATTCACACACACATACTGTATGGGGCCGCTTTAACCACCGGGTTATTATCTAGTTCAAGTTCACAGTGTACCTTGTTCTCTTTTGACATGCCGGTGAGTAACTATTCAGTCACACAATTGTTGTGTGCCATGCCATCCCCAGTCCCATAGAAAGATCTGGAGTTTGGAATGATACAAAGGGTACATGAAAACCAGAAACATTTTGTGCCTCTGTCTTATATGGTTATATATTAGCGCTGGAATGAGAATTTTGGGACGCTCCAAGTATGGAGGGAACAGTATGTACAGTTGATAGGAGGCAAGAACAAGACATCAAAGCCCACTGTGTTCTTTCCAGAACAGTGTGAGCTTGAGAAAAGAGTATGTGTTAGACATACACGGAATCTGTGCTTATTTGGAGTGAAATCGGCAGAATTCTGTACAATGGATTTACACATGGTAAAAGTAAAGCGAAGAGTACTTCATGTACCTTGTAAATGTTAAAAGTCTTCAAACTAGGCCAAACTTGAGAGCAAGCTTGCACAATATCAGTCAAGAAGTGACAAGAATCACACAAATCAATGGAGGCAACCGGCAATATAATAACAAAAACAATATTGCAGATGGTTTTCTGCAAAAATATAATTTAGTTATTGTTCATACAGCACTGCTATGATTACTTAGTCACCATTGAAATCAAAAACAGAAATTTAAGAATGACATATTCTGAATGCTTCTTAGACATTTTTTTTGTTGTTGAAAGGAGATCAATAATGATTATCTATAACAATTACTTTGATAAGTATGGTATTTTGGCAGACACTGTGGTTAGTGAATTTAATCACCAACTTATTTTATATTTACTTTAATACATGTTCCTGGTTATATCGTGAATACTTCATCAGTGCACGTTATTCCAAAGAAAAAACCTGTTTGTCTTCTAAATCTCATAGAAATCTCTTCACTTCTGAAACGACTTTCCTGTTCAACTGCCATCATAAGGCTGCATCTGAAATCAAATACTTCCCAACTATATGGACCATTCTACAGAATTGGTGCAAACTGCTGTCTGACGACCAAAAAAACACATTTAAAAAGCATTCAAGTATTCATATTTTAGATGTTTACTAAGATCCTTCTATTATCTATTAAATCCCACAATAATATTTAAAATATAAGTAAGCTTAATATATATAAAAGCATAATTTATGGGGTACTTTCAATTGGGAGGTGGCTGTCCCGAACCCTAACCCCTAAATTTCAACTTGTGAAAATGATATTGAAATATATGTTTTATTTTGTTCCATCGTTGTTGTTAAAAATATCTTTTTGGTTTCTTTTAAAAAGTAAAAAAACAAAACATTTATTTGATATTTAATTTTTAAATCATGAAACTTTACATAAAAAAAAAATGTGTCCCGTATTATCATGACACTACCAAAACAGTGTGTGTTTTAGTCCATTGGCTGAGACTGATTTTAACCACATCCCTACATTTTTGATCAGGAAATATTCCTGTGTGCCTCTCTCTCAGCCTCTCTTTCATTATAGATAGGTACCATCATTTTGAGGGAAATGTGTTCAGAAGTCTGCAAATCTGTGTGTAACTTTAAGGGACGTCACTACCAAACACCTTTTTTCTGCAACTAAGCAAACTATTTTGAGTGTAATTCCATAAAATGTATTTTTTGTGTGTGTACAACCGTTCAGAACTGTGCTAGGTAACCATGTGCTGGCTATCATCTTTGATCTAGGCTCAAAAGTATCTAAAATTGTCACTACCGAAACAGTCACTACCCAAAACATGCCATCATTGTTTTGGTAGTGACAAAAGGGAACACTTATTCATCTATTTGGGGGGAAATAAACAAAATATATGTACAGTTATGCAAATCATTCGTATCTTAGTATGTTTTAGTAGTGTTTTAATATGCGAGTTAAAATTCTGTAATGTGATGTGGTCGCTACCAAAACATTGCTGTCACAACAGAAAATTGATGTTTTGTCTAAAATAAAGTATATTGAATTATCAAGATGTTATTATAGTGTTTGGTTCTATTTATATTTAAACTAATGAATCCTCAACTTTAAAATGTGCATGATTGACTTAATGCCTTTTACAAATAAAGATTGGGTTCAAAATACATCAAATCTTATAAATTTGAAATATTGTTAAAATTGTAGTTGTTATTGATTTACCTGTGAAATCTTTTTTTTTTTTTGAGGTAGATGTAAACAAAATATTAATAGGTCAATATAAGCTTTCCTATTAAATTATTTATTATTGTGTTTCAGTAGGGACACATTTGGAGAGAGGAAAATTATTCCAAAACTTTCTGAAAATACAATATGATAATTACCTGCACGATTACTAGAAATGTGTACCTTGATTATTATACAATTTGCGTACATACAAAAATACAACTCTGACTTTGAACCAATTCTGTAGAATGGCCCATACAGTAAAAAAAAGTGTGTGAAAAAAGTATGTCAGAATTCACAGTACACACAGTAAAAGAGTTGGCAAAAAGTACATGGATGACCTACTACTTCCAGTGAGATTCTGAAGTGTGCATACCATGGACACTTTACTATCCCATGAGGCCACAGGAGAGGGTTTGTAAATGACAGTGATGTAACTGAGCCTGGTAAGTCACATGATAATGACAACATGGCAAATGCAGTACGTCCAGATTACACTCATACTATATAGAATGTACTTTTTTAGTAGTACTTATTCAAAATAAGTACCTACTTAAGAGAGTATGCGATTTCGGACACAGCCTCAGCCTTCTATATTTGAACCCCTTCCCTTCAGTCACCTGACCTCATTCTGGTCTTGAACGCCCACTTTCCGTGATCCAACAATTCCAGATGTATAAAATAAAGTCACACCCAACATTTGTCAACATTAAACCGGCTTGCGAATGTCACTTCATTTTTGTACTTTTTATAGTGAACAACAAAGAACAATTTTGCTTTCCTAATTAAAGAAATTTAAATCAGATGCAAACTTCTTGTGTAAGTCCATAGAAATCTGGAGTGATTAAAAAATAATTGCCCTGAGAGAAATCCCTCATAAACCATTTTCAGCCCTGGTCTTCTCATTTTCTCTTATGGACCCTTGCATGTTCAATAGTGGCTTTTCTGCCTTTGATTCATAAAAAAAAAAAAGAGAGTTTGTATGTTTAGAAGAAGGAAGTCTGGGTGAAACTGACCTTAAGAGAACAAAGAACGCCTCCAAAAGGAACCGTTAGCTGATTCATGCACAAATCATTTCCCTATCTAATCACTCTCCTCCCTAACGTCTGCAGGGAATGCTCCGTAATGATACAGTGTCCAGAGTAAAACCTCCTTAAATCTCAAGCACATCACTCACTGTTACTCACTATTATGGGAAATACATGTGTAATCTTTGTACAGTTGCCAGTAAAGTTCGTGGCGTTCCTGAAAAAAACAAATCCTGACCAATCATTAAACATTTTTTATAAAAGTTAATTGTCATTTAGGAGAAAAAGCATTTACAGTAGATGGACTAAACGCTCAGATAAATAAATAAATAAATGGATTGATGGATGTAGACAGACAGACAGACAGACAGACAGACAGATAGATAGGAGTCTAACCTCCTGCAGAAACCTGCACTTATTTCCGAGTTACTTTGAAACATACAGGATATGCTATCACTCCTTTAAGCCTGTAGCGGCAGGTATGTCTAACATAAATTTGAGGAGGGGAGGACAGAGCAGCAGTAGTTCTGCTGTCCTGGGGCGGGCCGATGCTGTGTTCAGATGTGGGGCCGGCGCATCTGCTGCTACCTGGACCTCTGCTATTGTTACTGTGGCATTCCATCGCAACAATTACAGGATTGAGAAGAGTGGCACAATGCGGACATGATTTATGCGAATCGCAGTGAAGAAAGATGGGAACCAGGTCAGATCTGCAGCATGGTGACCAACAGAATATGCAGGAGTGAAAACTCTGTTGTACATGTATGCAATCCTGTCACACCACTAATATAGTAGATGACCTGAAAGCTAAAAGCTCAGACAGACCGATAGACAGACCGATAGACAGACAGACAGGCAGGCAGATAGACAGACAGACAGGCAGACAGACAGACAGACAGATAGACAGACAGACAGACAGACAGACCGATAGACAGACAGACAGACAGGCAGACAGACAGATAGACAGACAGACAGACCGATAGACAGACAGACAGACAGGCAGACAGACAGACAGACAGACCGATAGACAGACAGACAGACAGACAGATACACAGACAGATGGATACACAGACAGACAGACAGACAGACAGACAGACAGGCTTACAGATACACAGACAGACAGACAGATATACAGACAGACAGGCAGACAGACAGACAGACAGACAGACAGACAGACAGACAGACAGACAGGCAGACAGACAGACAGACAGACAGACAGATACACAGACAGACAGACAGACAGACAGACAGACAGGCTTACAGATAGATAGACAGACAGATAGATTGATAAAGACAGTTTTCAAGAAGAAACATTTGCAAAGTTTTTTTGGTAGTTTTTTTGTTATGCATTCCTTTCAAACTCATTGACTTGTTCAATGCGAACGTATCGCCCTTGGTAAAAACTAAAACAATATGATTTTATAGAACAGAAAGCAGACAGAAAAAGAGAAGAATACAGTTCCTTTTCCTGAGGAATGTGGTTGAGATAAGTGAACTGGAATTAAGTGTGGGTTAGAGCTGTGTCACAGTGACATACTAACTGAGCAGCTCACTGACAGCGAGTGGAGTTTCAGCTGGTGACGTGACTACAGCGGGGAGAGGGAAGCTTCCCTGACTCTGTAAACAGCAATGACTGTTAAACAGCTGCTAGGTGCACTTAGCAACAAACAAATGTTTTATCGTGCTGAAAGAAGCCTGCAGCGGTCAGAGCTATATTAAAAGGCCATTATGGGGTTAGATGCTGGGATGAGTCACCTGGGTCAATATGGATAGTAAACACACACTCCGCATACACATCATGTGTACTTCTCACGGTTACGCACAACTCCCTGCCATAGATACACCAAAACAAACAGAACTGTTTTCAATCGCACAAGTGGCTATCAGACCAATTTGGGTGAAAACTGTCAAGAATTGTTCAGGAAAGAAAATATGTAAAGTCTATATAAGGACTATTCATTTTTTTTTAAATTTTTTTTTGCATTGTGGCATTATCGTGACAATTAAGCACCTATGATTTTTTACAATTATTTTGCATTACACAAATTAGACTTTTTCCACAATACTGTTTAAAGTTTGGGGTCAGTAATATTATTTTTAATGATTTGGAATTAAATGCATCATTACTCCAGTCTTCAGTGTCACATGATCCTTCAGAAATCATTACAAAAACAAATGTAATATTTCTGTGGAAAAGGTCAGTTTTTTTTTTTCCAGTGATTCCTTGATACATAGAAAGTTTTTGAAATAGAATTGTTTTGTAAAATGTGAAAGTCTTTACTGTTCACAATTGAATCCTAGCAGAATAAAAGTATTAATTTCTTTCTTAAAAAAATCCCAAACTTTTGAATTGTATGAGAATGTTTGAGAAGAATGTGTATAATTTTTAGGAAATTAACGTCAATGCAAAAATTGACAGAAAAATATATGAAACATTTATTATTTAAAAATGTATTTTGTTGTTGTATGAAAAAGAGCAGCTTTTCATTTTTGATAAAAGCTCATTTTGCGTTCCACAGAAAAACTCAACTGAGGCGAGTCACATGAGGTAGATAGAAAATTCAGTTGAAAGCAAAACTATTTTTGACATAAAACTAATCATATTTAGACATGATTTCTGCAAACAGGTTACCCACAGTAATCATGCAAATGTATTATCAAAGATATGATGTGGCATTTAAAGAATTCATGGTAGGGTTGTGAGAAATGTACAAAATGTGCATAATGAGCAAGTGGGGAAAAATGCATGAAAAAGCGTGCACACAGCTCCTGTTGGCTTCCTTCACCCGTGGGCTCTGCTCCACCCAAACTATTTTACAACTCACTTTTATTAAAGAGAGAGAAAAGATTTAAAAAAAAAAGAAAGAAATGTACGAACATAAAAACAGTGACATGCTGAAGCATGTAAAAATGGCAGAGCACAATGAAATTTCACACCTAAAATGCAACCATCAAAACTCATCTGTCACCACAGGAATGCAAGCTAATGAAAACCTCACAAGTCAATGACAGCTACAGATATGAGTCATTAGCTCTGCTAAAACTTTTGCTGCCTATCTTCCTACATAAGCATTTGCCTCAGAAGTCCCATAAGGGATCGGTTGGGTGTGTTTTACACGAGTTGCAGGCTGCAAAGCTATCTAATAAATCTCTAATTATACCTAATAAAAACAACAGTCTTCATTGGGTGCCCACGAACAACATCTACTTTGACCCACACTGTAGTTGTGAGGCCTGGAAGAGTTTGGACTGGTTTGTGTTGGCGACATGTCGAGAAGACGCTGTTTTCTGCGCCGCGAAAGCAAATCCACTTTGCATGCACTTCCAAAGCACAAGGACTCGCGCTCGAACTGATATGGTAAAACCGACGCCATTGTTACTGTTCATATCTCTGTGTGTATTGAGCACTGAGGAAGCTGAAATTCAGGTATGGTAATGGCCGTTTAGTTACACTCGCTGTAAGCGGTAGACCAATCACAACAGACTGAGCAATCTGACCAATCAGAGCAGAGTTCAGAGAGACTGAATCCTTTATTGAACCGTTTCAGACATTGTGAGAAAAGAGATGATGCTGCAATATTATAATAAGAAAATGAAAGACAGTTTTTTGACATTGAATGCATGTAAATCTATTGCAGGAGACCTCCTAAACAAGTTTATTTTTTTTCAAAGTTTATTCATAATGCTTCTTGCACGTCAGGAATACAGCCTCTTTTGGAAACACGCCAGGTTTAGGAACAGAGCTGTTTCACGTCCATGTTTACATGACACTGTTTTAAAGAATCCACTTCCAAGAAAATTAAGGATACTGTTTATGGTTTATTTCATTGATTTGTTCTGGAACATTTAAATGCCAGGAATACTGGCACAAAAGACAATAAAGTGTTCGTTTCACACCTGGAGGTAGGGTGAGGTGAGCATTCAAGGGCGTTTACATCACGATCGACTAGGAACAAGAGCAAGTTGTACCAAAAAGAAAGTTTGACACACGATAGCACAGATCCCTGAGGGCACAGAGAGAAGTTGCACAGGTTGAGTTTTATATGCCTGATCAGAACATAAACTATATGTGTTGCTCAATGCACCACAGGACAGATCCTAGTGCCAATAAAAATACTATCACAAAGCAGATCATCTATGTGGGTTATGGCATTGTGCACACAATTGGCTCATAAGCACAATTAAAATCATACAGATTCCTACTGTGAAAACAGGGAAAAGAACGAGAAAAAAGTTTTTGAAATGTTACTGTCATAGCAAATCAATATGCCTAGAGGGCTACTGGAAAATTAATGACCATCCGTTAGAGTGGTCTATTTTAAATGACCCTAAACGTTCTATTAAATTTAAAAAAATTGGCATATTTCATTGCCATCGACTCAATATGATTGAGACAATATGATTACAATATCTTTAACCAATGTTTTATAATATTTAAGTAAAAAGGATGATGTTGTCTTGGGTGAAATTAAATAAATAAAGTAAAAAAGTTACTTTTATAAAGTAAAAGTTACCTAAATATATATATATATATATATACACTCACCGGCCACTTTATTAGGTACACCTGTCCAACTGCTCCTTAACACTTAATTTCTAAGCAGCCAATCACATGGCGGCAACTCAGTGCATTTAGGCATGTAGACACGGTCAAGACAATCTCCTGCAGTTCAAACCGAGCATCAGTATGGGGAAGAAAGGTGATTTGAGTGACTTTGAACGTGGCATGATTGTTGGTGCCAGAAGGGCTGGTCTGAGTATTTCAGAAACTGCTAATCTACTGGGATTTTCACGCACAACCATCTCTAGGGTTTACAGAGAATGCTCCGAAAAAGAAAAAACATCCAGTGAGCGGCAGTTCTGTGGGCGGAAATGCCTTGTTGATGCCAGAGGTCAGAGGAGAATGGCCAGACTGGTTCGAGCTGATAGAAGGGCAACAGTGACTCAAATAACCACCCGTTACAACCAAGGTGGGCAGAAGAGCATCTCTGAACGCACAGTACGTCGAACTTTGAGGCAGATGGGCTACAGCAGCAGAAGACCACACCGGGTGCCACTCCTTTCAGCTAAGAACAGGAAACTGAGGCTACAATTTGCACAAGCTCATCGAAATTGGACAATAGAAGATTGGAAAAACGTTGCCTGGTCTGATGAGTCTCGATTTCTGCTGCGACATTCGGATGGTAGGGTCAGAATTTGGCGTCTACAACATGAAAGCATGGATCCATCCTGCCTTGTATCAACGGTTCAGGCTGGTGGTGGTGGTGTCATGGTGTGGGGAATATTTTCTTGGCACTCTTTGGGCCCCTTGGTACCAATTGAGCATCGTTGCAACGCCACAGCCTACCTGAGTATTGTTGCTGACCATGTCCATCCCTTTATGACCACAATGTACCCAACTTCTGATGGCTACTTTCAGCAGGATAGTGCGCCATGTCATAAAGCTGGAATCATCTCAGACTGGTTTCTTGAACATGACAATGAGTTCGCTGTACTCAAATGGCCTCCACAGTCACCAGATCTCAATCCAATAGAGCATCTTTGGGATGTGGTGGAACGGGAGATTCGCATCATGGATGTGCAGCCGACAAATCTGCGGCAACTGTGTGATGCCATCATGTCAATATGGACCAAACTCCCTGAGGAATGCTTCCAGCACCTTGTTGAATCTATGCCACGAAGAATTGAGGCAGTTCTGAAGGCAAAAGGGGGTCCAACCCGTTACTAGCATGGAGTACCTAATAAAGTGGCCGGTGAGTGTATATATATATTTAGCAGTTAATAATAATTTTATTTAATTTTTTATAAGTTATAAATAATAATAATGTTTGTATGCATTAAATAATATTAATAGAATATTCACACTGAGTATATTTAAGAAAAAGAAAAAAACAGTTTTAAATTTAAATTTTGTGACAACATGCCCCAATAGTGTGCTCTATATTGGATATGATAAATTTTAAATTGAAATAAAACAATAATGAAAGACAAAACTAAAAATAAAACTAAAAAAGTAACATAAATATTGTAATTAATAAATTCTTTACATTAAATATTGCATTGCAATAATAAATTATTTAAATGTGTGTCATGGGTGTGGTGTAGGTTGAAGGAGAGGCTGAATCAAAAGGCTCCAATTCAAACATTTACTAATTACCTTGGGCGGTCACGGCGAGGACCTAAGACAAGGAGGATTCTGGGAAGTGTAGTGCAGATGACGATAGACACTGTGACAGTGTGAAACACAATCCTCAAGTTAAAATCTAAATTAAACCTTTTTTAAAAGATATTTTTAGAAAAATTTATACAATTGTTGAAATATTCAGAAAATAGAAACATCCCTCAGTCTCTTAATTAGTAACACACTATTTTAGTTCACTAATATATTCACGTATGCCGCACGTTTGTGTATAAAATATCAACACTGCACTATATGACCTCTTGCCCTTTTCATTGGCTCATAACCTACAAAGATTCTGCGTAACCGAACCAGCATGTAAACACAAGACGTGTATACGGTAACAAAGAGGCACGCGCACACTGTTTACATCCAAGCACCTCTGCTACTCACTCAACAGCCCAGCCAACACTTACAGAGAAATTCAGTGGAAGTCATAGCCCAGAGCTTATCTCTCACTGCTTCTCTCTCTCTCTGTGTCACGCGTTCCAGGGAAGCAAGGAATAGTTATGAGAAATGAGAAAGGGGGCTGGGATGGGAGATATAACGGTGCTCTATCTCTGGTGTACTGGCCATGTGTGCAGCTTCAGGCGTTTACCTGTGCTGCATTTCAGTGGAAACGCATGGGGCATCAGATGTCGTGCGTTGAAAGGATTACACAGTCGCTAGGCCTGTCACGATAACAAATTTTGCTGGACGATAAATTGTCCAAGAAATTATTGCGATTAACGATAATATTGTCGTTCTGAGACCATTTACATACATTTACAAAAATAATGATAATGGCATAATAATGCAGGTACACCTTTTCAAAGATCAATAAACTTTTATTTCTAAAGACTATTTAACACTGAAAATGGAAAACATTTTTAATATTAACAATAAATGAACAAAACAACCAAAAACAATAAAAGCAGGACTCAATGAACTGCACTTGAATAAATACCAAAAACAATAGAAATAAAATGGATGTAAACAAAACCCGACCCTACCCTATGATAAATGATTTGTTATTAAAGCATTAACACACAAACCACACTGTTAGAACATAAAAGCAAGTTGCGCGTGCATGGTTTGGCATGACTGAATGCGCCAACTGCGCTCCCTTAATAATTCCTAAAAAGCTGACAGTTCATCGCAATCTCACACATCTCTGTTATTATCAATAAAGCTGACTGCACAATGAATCTTTCATAATATATTATATACACTTTATTTGTTATAATTAGAGGATTTGCCAGCAGCAGCACTGAACAAAAAGTCTATCTTAAATGCTTCTGATTGGCCATTGCGTTCAAGAAATCAACACACATGTCTGTGATTGGCTACATCGCTCAACGCTGCAAACATGTTATGAATAGAAACTCTGGCCTATAAATCGTTTCTATTTTGTTTTAGTTGTTCTTGTTGCTTTTCTGCAACAGATGAATAAAAATCTATTAGTTTTTATGTTTTATTCATAGATATTTCTAGTTTGCGGGAGTCCCGCGAATCGTTTTATTCTCCCGCCCGCAACCCACACGTACAGAGTGAGTGCATTACCGCCCGCGCTCGCACTCGGCGTCTCGGCCATCAAATCTAGTCCCGCACCGCACTCTATTGCGTTGTCGTGCACTCGTGCACGTCTCTAGATCAAGGACCTGGCCCGGGTCAAATTCGGGCTCGGGCAGATAATCTAAACTCTAGTTCACTACATGAGAGTTGTCATCCAGTCTCTTTGGTATAGAGAGAGAGAGAGAGAGAGAGAGAGAGAGAGAGAGAGAGAGAGAGAGAGAGAGAGAGAGAGACGAGGAAAACAAACAAGCATGCAAAGGGAAATTATCGCGACCGGGAAAATTATCGAGCTAATTTTTTTTATCGTACGATTAGTTGATTTATCGACTATCGTGACAGGCCTAGTCGCACAGTCTGCTGCAAAACAACTTGGAACTGCTTTCATTCAGAGGAAGACCTCAACGACACTTTCCCTTCGATCAGTAGTGCAACGGCCAAGGTTACTGATAACACAGAGACATTCCTGGAAAATATCAAAACCACTATTACAATATGTATTTACCCAGGAGGATAGACTAACACACTTTCTTCTTTTAATGGCTTTACGTTGCCCACTTTTTCAGTATAGCCTTTGTTCTGGAAGTATTTATTCCCATTCATTTTCTCCATTTTGATTTGAAAACATTCTTTAATAAAGATTCAAAATGAAGCACACATTTTATTATTCTATAAATTGTATTTATTGGCTAATTAATTAGCTGATTTGCATAGGTTTCATATCAAAATGTACAAGTCAAAACAATAAACAGCTTGACTTGAACTTTGATCAATTAAACATTTAAAAATCAATAAAAAAAGACAAAACTATACTTATTCAAATTATTTTATGAGGGAATAAATTACTCATCCCATGAAACATTGAAATGGCATAATTAACAATGGTAAAATTGTTAAGATTGTTAAAATTGTTAAAACGTTCCAAGAATATTCAAGCTGGCAGTAATAATATCAATATCAATATCAATATCAACTTTATTTGTATAGCACACTTAAAACAACCAAGGTCGACCAAGGTGCTTCACAGGTATAAAATACAACAAGGCACACAGTAAAAACTACAACAAAAAAAAAAAAAAAAAAAAAAAAAAACCTTTTATTAAGAAACCACAATTAGATCCAAATAACCTAGCAAATAACAGACCCATTTCAAATCTTCCATTTATGTCTAAAATACTAGAAAATTTTGTTTCCGCTCAATTGTGCTCAAAATGATATCTATGAAAATTTTTTAGCTTCTGACCAAGGCTGCATCTCAATACTAGTTCTACTCGATCTTAGCGCTGCATTTGATACTATAGATCATAAAATACTCCTGGATCGACTACAAAACTACACTGGTGTTCAGGGACAGGCATTAAGCTGGTTTAGATCGTACTTATCAGACCGTTACCACTTTGTCTGTTTAAATGGGGAAAAATCGAAGATAACGTCAGTAGACTATGGAGTGCCGCAAGGATCTGTGTTAGGCCCTCTACTATTCTCAATATATATGCTGCCACTTGGTAATATTATAAAAAAACATGGAATTAATTTCCACTGTTATGCTGATGACACTCAATTATATATTTCATCACGGTCAGATGAAAACACTAACTTATCTAACTTACTTTATCCACTACAATAAAAGACCTATGTGTCATACTTGACCGCAACTCGACTTTCGAAAATCATATTTCATATGTTACAAGAACAGCCTTTTTCCACCTTAAGGCCTGTTCACACCGGGACGAATTTCGGCTCGCGTTATTCGTCAGCGTTTTTCAACGCGTTTTTTGTGTTCACACCCAAGCGATTTTCGCTGACGATGAGCCGAGTGAACATGCAAATTCATTCCCTGACATTAGATGCCGCTTAATGTACAGAAATACACCGGTCCACAAAGTGCACTCGCTTGTCATTCAGAAGAAGAGAGCAAGTTTGTCGCGTGTGTCATATAGTTATTTATTCTCGTTGGTGTCTCTTTATAAAGACACCAACAAGACCAGCATCTCTACATTCATCTTGCCTTGCATCTTCCTCGTCTATTTCTTCCCGGCAGTGTAGACGCTACTTGGCGTATATCTTCTTCGCCGCCGGTCGGCAAGACCGTTTTGTGTTTGAGCGCCCCCAAGTTGTGTTTTAATGTAACTTCAGAAGCTCCAGACACGTGAGCAAAAGCGGCAATCTCATTGGTCGGATAGTTTTTGACGCGGCGCGTCAAACAAAAAAAACGAACCCGAGGCATTTTTTTAAAAATGACGCTTTTACGCGTGGCGTTTTACGCGTCGGTGTGAACACTCACATTGGCGCCCTTTGTTTAGTCACGAGGCGTTAAACGTCGGCGAATAACGCGCGCGAAATTCGTCCCGGTGTGAACAGGCCTTTAGAAACATTGCTAAGCTACGTAACATGCTATCCGTTTCTGATGCAGAAAAGTTAGTTCATGCATTCATGACCTCGAGACTAGATTACTGTAATGCTTTATTAGCTGGTTGTCTTGCATCCTCAATAAACAAGCTACAGTTAGTGCAAAATGCAGCCGCTAGAGTTCTTACTAGGTCAAGAAAATATGATCATATAACACCAATTTTCTCATCTCTACATTGGTTACCTATTAAGTTCCGTATCAATTACAAGGTATTGCTTCTGACTTATAAAGCCCTAAATGGTTTAGCTCCAGTCTATTTAACGGATCTTCTATCGCCCTACAATCCGTCGCGCTCTTTGAGATCACTAAATTCTAGGCTTCTGGTCATTCCTAGGATATCTAAGTCCACTAAAGGAGGGAGGGCGTTCTCACATTTAGCTCCTAAACTCTGGAATAGCCTTCCTGATATTGTTCGAGGCTCAGACTCGCTGTCCCAGTTTAAAACCAGATTAAAGACGCATCTCTTTAACCACGCATTCACATAATGCTTACCTTTTATACTACTGCCGAATCAGATCTAATGCATTAATATTATGAACATCAGCTATGCTAATTATTTCTCATCTGCCTTTCTGCTGTTATCTCGGGACGCAAGTCCCGAGGTAAATAGCGTTCGTCAGCTCCAGTTTGTATCCAGCCTCTCACGGAGATTTCAGATCCCCCAACACCTGTGATGAGACGACTAAACGCCTGTGATGAGACGACTAAACGCCTGTGAAGAGACGACTCAACGCTGGCGATATGTCATGCCCTAAATTAATACATGATTAACTAACTGTATTTTTCTATGTACATTTCTAATGCACTTTCTGTAAAGCTGCTTTGAAACAATGTGTATTGTGAAAAGCGCTATACAAATAAATTTGAATTGAATTGAATTAAAACAAGTAAAAACAATATATTTAAAATTGATTGAAAAATATGAATATACATAATACCGTTCAAAAGTTTCAGGTTGGTAAGACTTTTAAATGGTTTTTAAAAGAAATCACTGATAAAAAATACAGTAAAAGCTGAAATATTGTGAATTAAAATAACACATTATATTAAAATAAATTTATTTTCAAATATAATTTATTCCTGTGATCAAAATGACTACATCATTACTCCAGTCTTGGGTCTGGAAATACTTCAGAAATCATTCTAATATGCTGATTTACTGGTTAAGAAACATTTATTATCATAATCAAAGTTGTGCTGCTTCATATTCTTGAGGAAATCATGATACAGGATTCTTTGAATAATAGAAAGTTTCTTTGAAATAGAATTGTAATGTAAATGTCTTTACTACCTTTGATCAATTCAATGCATCCTTGCAGAATAAAATGATTAATTTCTTTAAAAAAAATAAACTTTGAATGGTGTTTTACCAATACATAACTAATCCGATTCAATTAGGTGGTGATGCAGAATTATGGGTAGTATAAGCATGCTAATTAAAAATGGAGGATTCTACAGAAGAATAAATCATCAATTTACACATGATGGCAGGTCAGTCTTGAAAAGTTTGTTATCGCTTAAAACCTGCTTCTCTATGGAGAAAACGAGTGGCTCCAGAACCCTGCTGCTCCAATCTTGTTTCTCACCTCTGCTTATACTCTATTACTCTCAAATGCCGTCAGCACAGAGTTGCGGCTTCTTAGAAACCATTGGTAGGTGATCCATTATAAGCTGGAATCATGGGCTGGAACCGCTTACATTCTTTCTGAAAGAGATCACTTTTCCCAGGGTGTCCTTCAGCGCTCTTCTACTCTCCCTCTCTCAGGCCACATCCAAACTTCAGATACGTTTTTTTAATCTATGAAATATGCAGTCTGAGTCACTGTCTCTGAATTCCAAGGTTTGGTGGAGCAGGACACAAGCCAAGCTCTGGTTTTGGGTGTTGCCCAAGTACATTACAGTAAGGGAGTAATTAGCGTGTTTGGGTCACAGGAATAAATTTCTTTGAATAAATAAATAGCTTTGATCGCAGGAATAAATTACATTTGAAAATATATTCAAATACATACAAAACTGTTATTTGAAATAGTAATAATATTTTACAATAATATTACTGTTTCGAATGTATTTTTGATCAAATAAATGCAGCCTTGTGATCATAAGAACTTTTCAAAAACATTAAAAAATCGTATCGAACCCAAACTTTTGAATGGTGGTGTAAAAATGCTTATATTTAACCGTTGCATTTTTTAACCCAATGCACAGAAATGAAATCATCACAGTGGGGAGCTTTTATATTTGTAGCATTTCATTTGTACTGTACATTGTGTTTGAAAACAAAAGGTCTGCATAATCAGGCCAAATGAAGCTTTTTATGGATGTCAATCATGCATGCATCTATAAATAGCTTAATATGGCATGTTTATACAGACCTTTTGGGCTATTTTGGTGTTCTTCACAAATTAAGAAAAATCTGCATTAATATGGATGCATATACACTTTATGCAAGACAATGCATAAAACCCAATATCCTGACACATGTGCACATAAACATTTACGTTAGACAGTGTAATGCAGGTGAAATATATTTCATGTTAAATAAATACTACTCTATAAATACATACTGTATATAATTAAATGAATATTATATGCATTTATTTAAAATACCTTTCACTACCTTTCAAAAATTTTGAGTTGATCAGAGGTTCAAGATTTTTGAAAGAAGTCTCTTATGCTCGCCAAGGCTGCATTTTGTTGATTAAACACAATAAAAACAGTAGTATTGTGAAATATTGTTACAATTGGAAATAACTGTTTTTTTTATTTTATTTTAAAATGTGAAGTATTTCTGAATTTTCATCATCATTACTCCAGTCTTCAGTGTCACATGATCCTTCAGACATCATTATAATATGCTGATTTGCTGCTCAAGAAACATTTATTATTATCTATGTTGAAAACGGTTGTGCTGCTTAATATTTTTGTGGAAATTGTGATAAATTGTTTAGTGTTTTTTTTTTTGTAAGCTCAAAAGAACAGTTTTTGTTTGAAATATTATTTACATGTTATTTACTGACACACTTGATACATTTATTGTGTTCTTGCTGAATATAATTATTAATTTCTTTCCAAAAAAAAAAAAAACTCTTACAGACTGCAAACTTTTGAACGGTAGTGTATGCAATTAAATTAAATTAAATATTAATGACTGTTGTTCTTATTGCTCACTTGCCAATGGCGCCACATGCACTGATAACCAAATATCAGATACTTACCTGATTTAGAATCACACATGGAAGAAGCGTAAAATTACATCTCATAAGTGTTTTTGTTGTTTCCACACATGCAACAATCCGTCTGTGAGATAAAAATATGAGTGATAGTGTCATTGTGGGTCATATTTCCTTCTGCAGCGGTTTTCACAATTTTCCATTTAACGGCAAACTAACCAATTACCGAGAATAATCAAGAATAATAATACAATAAATATTATCATATCAAATAGTGTATATAGTTTTATACATGCTTTTTAAAAATGAGGAAAGGTCACACAACCTATTTTGGAAGTCAAAAGTCAAAACGTGTGACACAGCCTTTGTCGTCGACAACAACATTATGGGACGGATTTCTCCCCATACTAAAAGTAGACATATCTATTTATTTTGCCATATGTACGATTATGTGTTTGTCAGCATTGTATTATTTGCATTTACTGTATCTTGCATCCTTACGTGACAGCACACCTTCAGTACAGAGGATTTGTATAAGGTGCAGTTTCAGTCAGCACTGAGTTTCATATGGAGGGACGGGAAATCGGCCAAGCTTCATCAAGCTTTCGAGTCACCTAAAATAGCTTCTTATTGGCTTCCCTGTGGTCACCTCGCTGGGCATTCTGTCTTGATCTCCTGCTGCCAAAGTGCTCTCTTGAAAGATCCCGCGGTGCATCCGCTGGGTGTTCAAGAGCCTTTCTCTCCCTCAATTTATCTCCCTTTCTCCTTCTCTAAAACGCTTTACAGATACATCAACATTTCCATCACTGCAAGGAAAGAGGTCGAATTCATCAGCAGAGATCTCAGGAGGTTCTGAGAAGGCCTGTCCTCAGCTCGGGGTTATCTTGTCAGCCGAAACCACACGGCAGCACCCAACCTCATCCTGTTTCTCACACAACGAAGAGCAGCTCACCGCACATTTCATAACTGCAAACACTTTCAAAACAAAAAGACCAGCAACAGAGTTTCAGGTTGAGCCATTAGCAGCTTTGTGATGGTGTGCAAGGGGCAAATAGTCAAGACCACAAGCAGACAAACAACCTGTTTACCGAGGCGAAACGGCAGGATCTGGGTGGATTTTACATTGAAATGTGACAGAGTGAGGAATGTTACTCAGCATCTGTTTTCCTGTATTCCTAATTGATGCATCATTAAGCACAAGGGGTCAATATTTATCATACCACAGTCAGAATCATTTCTGAGGATCTTAAACCATAGCAGGGAAGCTGTGGGAAATGTTATTGATGAGCTTGTAAAAAGCAGCCTGACCTGGAGGTAAGGTGAAAGCCAACGAACTGCAGACTCCTGCGATTTTATTGGCAAACGCCTGGAATGTGCTCAGGGCAAGAAGCCAGGCCGCATTAACAGACGGACTGCTGACTTCCCAGAATACCACCACTCTGCAAGTCCATTCCGGAAACGACTCGAGCTCTCTATCTGTGCAGGGGATGAATTAAGTGCCGTGATGCGGTTTTCCCTCTATCACTCACCCATCCTTCAAATGTCTTGATATATATCCTTCCCTCCAGAGCTTTGAGAGTTTTGATGCCAGATTTGTAGTGCTCTTAAGAATAGGAAAGAGACCCCAGAGCTCAAATGGGCCGGAGCAAACCACGAGCCACATTCTCAAAATCCACCCCAAACCTCATTTTGCATCTGAAGAAATGAAATACTAGCAGTGTCATAACTGTCATAACTGAAGTATTATAAATAAATAAATTAAAAATAGTCAATAAATTTAATTTAGAAAGCAACATTTTGGCGTACAACTATGGTAAGCTACTGCTGCTCCTGCTTGACTCTGATTTTAGCCAATATCTTCTGTCGAAGTCTCAGGGGCCGTTTACATGACACCTTTTACAACTAAAACATAAAACTTTCTATGCGTTTTGTCTGTTCATCTACATGACAACGTCAACTTGGGGGCCTAAAAAAAAAAAATTGGTGAAAACGGTGACGTCATGCGCATGCGTATTACGTGTTCAGTCTATAGGAGCGTAGTGTTTCTAGTGACATCGCCAACTACTAGCCTGGCATGAATATTACAGCGTTTGTAGTCATTTTCACAGATCCGTGTCAACGGGCATCGTTTTGACAATGGTGTTGTCTGTAGGTGAAAAATATATTTTTTGTTATTTAAAGAGCGGATTAGTAATATGGGCCATGTGAATAGCAAATCAGCCATGGCACGAGCGCAACTGGCTTTTAAAGGGAATGGGAGATGGGACTCTAATTGGTTTATTGCACGTTACACCCAAAACACCCATTACTCATTAAGAGAATAGGGACAACCCTTTTAGATTATCCATCGTTAAACTAGCAAAAGTGGATTCGGACACGCCCTAAGTGCACTTGCGCCCTGCGCTTTAGACCATGAGCTTAGATTGTTAAAAAAGTGCCCCATGTTGTAATTACAAGACGGCAACCAGTGACGTTCTACTCTGAGCTGTACGTCCTCAGACCCATAATTATGATTTTCTATTGCAACTGTATCAACGGCAAAATGTTTATTATTATTGTTATGTTTTATTAAGACAACATAATGTATTTTATATTTGGGGGTCATTGCCTAATTTAGATGCAAGGGGATGGAAACGTTGAGAGGATTTGGTTGGGATCCTGATTAGAAAATAAGGAGTCTGAGATTTGTACCTTCAGGCGGTTACATTATGGAGAAGGTATGTGCAGGTGGAGGAGCTCAGCCAAATGGAGTCACAGAGATTCCTTCCCCCTAGTAGAGAGCGATTCACTCTGCAGCAGACAGAAAGAACAGGATAAGCTGTAAGGCCTCTGCCACACACAGATACCCAGCTGCTCCCCTTTCACAACTCGCTTGTGATTCAGCGCAGGAGTGAGACACTGTCTGGTGGTTTAGAACTGCGTCTGCTCCTCATGACACGCTCGCGCCTTCTGCCAGGCGGGGAGGAAAAAGAAGAAAAACAGTGATGAGACACATGATGAATGTAGGACAGGAAGGCCACAGCCAGACAGAGTCTTAGACAGCCCTAAACCACTTTTGCAAAAGCAGAGATTTGTTGCGTGTAGGTGAAAGACCACAAGCGTTTGGCATGCAAACAGGTCGTAGATGTTCGGCTTTCGTAAAATACTTCAATCCTGACCCAGACGCTAAACCTTTGCGTATTACATATTCATTCTCCGCCTCGCCCTCAACCAAATACACGCTGTAATTAAAAACATGTGTCCGTGCAGATTGGGAAAAGGACAGCAAGTTAAAGCTCATCCAGAATTCATCCAGCTTTGGATCCGGGCCCGGTGTAACAGAAAGCCTGGTCATGAAAGTATCAGCGTCTACACGAGCTCAGGTTGTTTTCTTCCAAGGCTTTCCCTCTCATGAACCCCAGACTCACGCATTTGTGGGAGAATTGGCAGCTGTTTGAGAGACTGTCAGCCTTTGTGAAAACGCTGCAAAGCACATTCCACTGCGTCTGTGGTCAGACAGTTGTTTTTTATCAGTATTTGGAGGATGAATGGTGGTGGATGGGGTTGTTTGGGTGCCTGGATTTGCCGGATCTGTAAATAGGGGAGGGTTGAGACATCAGGCACCCTGCTAACACTTCGGACGGCCTTAGTCTGTCTGACAGAGGCGCCACTGACGTCGAGGGTGGTGAAATCTGCAGAAGAGAAAATAACTCAAATATCTTTTGTTAGACTTCATGTTTCTGGAAAAACAAATATTTGTGGTGCGCTGAGCAAGTGCGTCAGCAAGCTGCGGGCTATTTTTATGCACTGAGGGTGTTACGTTATGATTGTGATTTATAACGTATTGAAAAACATAGATAAGTTGTATTATTCTCAAATAATGTAAAATACATTTAGAACATTTACAAGCACCACAAACATGCATTTTAGTTCCCCTCACTCCACAACAAATTCTTTAAATGTAACAATATTCAGGACAGAACAGGAATGTAAAATAAGTATAAAACAAACATAAATTATAGTGGGAATAATTTATTATAAATTTAATTTAAAGCTAAATTTAAACTATTGGCATGTGGGAAAGAACAAAAAAAACGCAGACAAAAAACAAAAAAGTTTAGACAAAAAAAATGTGACATATATTCCTGAAAATAAGGTAAGCAGTGGTCACAGCTCAAAACAACAATAATCCAGTTCACTTTGGAGTTTGATGCAATTTTAATGCAATTTCCCTTTTGAAGTCTCTTGCAAAACAAAAATATTTGTGGGTTAGAAAGCACATTACTTGCTATTTTTGTGTACTGCACATTAAAAGAGTTATATTGCTAACTTGTGACCACCAAGTTACAAAAGATCCAATGCAAAATAACACAGTTTTGAAGTAATTATCCTATATTTTCTCTTGCAGAGCAAATATCTGTGGTGTGTTATAATTGTGATACAGCTCACTAGTGTCATGATACAAAACTAGGAAGCAATAATGCAAGTAAAAGGGTATTTATTGGTGATTCAGACAGTCAGATGTAGACAACACAAACACGGTGACAGTTGAGTGGCGCAGGGACCTCGATGGGCAACACGGATGAATGGTGGTGATGAAATGGTAAATGTCCGTGAAGTAACGGGTGAAGTAATCCAGACAAGGAGCGAGGAACACACTGTGACACCAAACAGGAACACCGAGTCACGAACACGCCAGACTGAAGCACAACAGGACGTCAAACACGATCGGGAAACAGGACACAGCACGAGAAGACTTCACAAACGATCTGACAATGAAAACCGTGAGTATAAGAGTATAAGATGAGTAGCTGCAGCTGGCGCCGCTAGTGAAGATCAGCTGTCACCGCTGATCAGCGATAATGATCCGGACCACGCCCACACACACACACACACATAACAACAATGACACGAGACGAGAGAGAGAGTCTATGAATTCATGAACCGTGACACTACCCCCCCTCCTAGGAACGCATTCTGGCGTTCCCAGACTCTCTTACCTGTCGATTGTAATCATCGATAAGGGAGTGATCCAGGATGTCTCTAGCAGGTACCCAGCTTCTCTCCTCCGGAACGTAACCCTCCCAGTCCACCAAGTACTGAACTCTGCGTCCCCTCCGTCTTGAGTCCAGAATACGATTAATCGAATATGTAGGTTCCTTGGTGCACGGCCCCACTTGGAGCAGAGTCTCATGGGCTCTACTCCATGTGCGGTGACACCTCTGGACGAAGGCGTGAGCGGAGGGGACCGCGACTTCGGATTCCAGACTGGGAAAAATTAGTGGCTGGTAACCTAAACAACACTCAAACGGAGATAGGCCCGTGGATGACACTGGCAACGTATTGTGAGCGTACTCCACCATTGAAAGTTGTTGGCTCCATGAGGAAGGATTCTTGGATACCAAACATTGCAACACCCTTTCCAAATCTTGGTTGGCTCTCTCAGTTTGGCCATTGCTCTGGGGGTGAAACCCTGAGGACAGACTGACAGTCACTCCTAGAAATTTACAAAACTCGCTCCAAAATCTGGACACAAATCTGGGTCATTTGGGCAAGGGAATGAAATGGGTCGCCCTCGAGAACCGGTCCACCACGGTCAAAATGACCATATTGCCCTGGGAGGGCGGTGATAAAATCTAGCGCTATGTGGGACCAGGGTATTGAAGGGACGGGAAGCGGTTAAAGAAACCCGTCTGGGGGTCGATTGGAAGTCTTACCAGTGGCACAAACCGAGCAAGCCAAAACAAAACTGTGAATGTTGCTTGACCAAAAAACTAGTGTGGTTAACTCCCGGATGACAAGTCACGTTGGAACAATGCCCCCACTGAATGACGCCAGACCGTAATCCCTCCGGCACAAATAACCGACCTCAACCGAGGTCGACCTTCGAGTCGACCTCCCATGTGAGTGTGGAGACAAATAGGGTCTTGGGTAAAATGCACTCGGGAGTAGACGGGCGTTCGGAACGGTAAAAAATATGCTATAAAGAATCGGGTTTGATGTTTTTGGAACCCGGGCGGTACGAGAGAGAAAAATCTAAACGACCGAAAAAAAGTGCCCAACGAGCCTGCCTGGAGTTTAGTCTTTTGGCAGTTCTGATATATTCCAGGTTCTTGTGATCGGTCCAAAACAGGGACACAGCACCAAACGATCTGACAATGAAAGGGAGAAAACCGTGAGTATAAGGCGGCGCGATGAGTAGCTGCAGCTGGCACCGCTAGTGAAGATCAGCGGTCACTGCTGATCAGCGATAATGATCCGGACCACGCCCACACACACACATAACAATGACACGAGATGAGATAGAGACAACGAATTCATGAACAACTCTGAATTCGTGACAACTAGTGGATAAAGTCGAAAACAATCTATAAAGGGGAACAAGGCAACTCTAGCCATTTCTTCGCAGATTTTCACTTTTGTTTTCACGTGTTTTCTCAACGAGCTCCCCCTAAAGCTGTGGGCCGTATATTTCACAACACTGTAGTAAAAAAAATCTCACTTGCAGCACCCTCCTCCCACTTTTTACCACTGCTCATGTGCATTTGTTATTATGGGAGCCGGGCAACTTTATCGTGTGGAGCTATGGCTACCGAGGTGGGTAATACATCATACACAGTATCATATGGCGTATGTGTTTATGTTGATTTGCCGTAAAGCAGTTTGTGTTTCTTGCTCGTTCTCGCTTCTCACGAGACTTCCTATTTCCAACTTACCGGGACGTTAGTCCCCATGTTGCAAGGTTGGTTTTCTGCCGGGGAACGCTGGAGGGTGCGGGGAAAGTCACCATTCTCACCAGAACAGGTTATTTAACCATCCAAATGATTTCTAAACAGATTTATTAAGTTGAAATAGTTGCCAAGTTCCCCTTTAAAAGCAATTTTATGTACAATTTAAATCCAATTTTGTTAAATCCAAAACTTTGCTACTGTATTTGCATTTGTGTGTGTATATAGTTAACTAGTCCTTGAGTTTCAAAAACAACATTATTTTAATACACTAAATAAATGCTGATGTGTTTAAGCTGCATTATAATCATAATCTCTAATTTATCATGGCGGGGTCACTCTCCTAAGCTGAACAGTATCTGAACTTCAGTTACCTCTGAGGTAATAGCAACATCATGGGATTTAATGCACTCCTATCCTCTCTAGAGTTCCAACCAAAATAGCACTCAAGCAAATGGGTATTGCTTACAACAACGTTAACCCTTACACTGGCAATGTCAGAGCTCAAAATGGATCAGACGAAACACGGTTGTCTCCTGTTCTCAAACAGCTAATTATCTTTGCGCATCTCCTTTCAATTCTCAGGCGCTGCCAGTAGGCCACACACACAGAGCGAGAGTCTTACAGTGACCCATTTTCTGTTAACCTCAATTTCCTGAGCAAAAACCTGCACCACTGCAGACTCTCTTTTTTTCAAGAGGTCACAGAGTTCTGATTAAGCTGGGGCAGGTTTGATGAAATGACTTTGTTGTGTAATATCACTTAACCTGGAATTAATGCGACCTGTCAAAGAGATCAACAAGCAAATACATTATGACAATGGAAAAAAACAACAATATCCTAAATGAGCAAGTGTAAAATTACCTTTTAACATACAATACATTTGTGACATCTCAAATGAAAATGTCAATATATCATGAGACAATGCCTCATTCACAGTTCCTCTTTACTTATGCACACACATTGTTTGAATTAAAGGAGAACTCCGGTCAATTTTAACATTGAGCTAATTTTTTTGTACATTTGGAGTGCTGTCAGTACAGAGAACAACGACAAAAATCGGTGTGGCCTACACCGTGTTATCTTCTTTTTAAAATTTGCACCCTGTTGACTTCAATGGGGCAAGTTTTAAACCTGCTTTTAGCCTCTTAACATCCTTGATATGTCATTACAAGTGCACAGCCATGTGAGTGGTGTTATTAAGAGTGAACACGGTCAATCTGACTGCAGTAGATGTGAAAGATATTAATAAAAATTATGTAAAAATAATCGACTGCTTTGGACTTCGACCGAAAACAGGAAGAAAATACAGGTATGTGAGCTGGCTGAATTAACATAATTTTTATTAATATCTTTCACATCTACTGCAGTCAGATTGACCGTGTTCACTCTTAATAACACCACTCACATGGCTGTGCACTTGTAATGACATATCAAGGATGTTAAGAGGCTAAAAGCAGGTTTAAAACTTGCCTCCTTGAAGTCAACATGGTGCAAATTTTAAAAAGAAAATAACACGGTGTAGGCAACACCGATTTCTGTTGTGGTTCTCTGTACTGACAGCACTCCAAATTTACAAAAAAATGAGCTCAAATGTTAAAATTGACCGGAGTTCTCCTTTAAATATAAATATATAGACAATTTTAGACTATAACTATTTTATTTATGTATTCATTTTAATACATACATATATTTAATAATAATAATAATACTATTAATAAATATATATATATACACACACACAAACACATTTCTGTCATGACAACTGTCATAGTATTTGGCATGGTAATGGATATGACAATGTTTGTATATTTGGTCTTGGCAGAATAGATCTGCTACGCTGCTGCTATTATTGCTGGTGCTGCTACAGAGCAAGTACAAGACTTGCTATCGACACACTGCTGTGAGCAAGTAAGACATGCTGCTGCTGCTCCTTATAGAGAATGATGTGATGGCAAGCAGATTGAGTTAATCATCCTGCAGCATCAGCCTAAGCCACCTAGAGTTTCATGACAGAAATATGTGTATGTGTGTGTATATATAATTATTACCCTCAGGCTCAGCCCCTCCCTCAGTATGCAATTATCTATATACAGCTCACCCCCCACTAGACACACTCACACTGTGCCCACGATGATGCATAAATCATATATGCCGGTTCACATGGAACCTGGTGGCTACCACCTGCATTGGAACTGATGAAGCAAATCATGGCCATCTTCCAAAGATCCTTTAAAATTCCTCCAAAAACATAGTCTCCTTTAAGAGCACCAAGTGTGTCAAATTAATTGACCATCCCCATTTTGTGCCCCCTCAACTCTTGCCAAATGAAAGCAATCACACTAAGCTCATTGTGACGCCTGCCGTCTCAGTTCAGGTTCTCCATATTCTGACCTTTCAGCTCTGTGTGGCATACTGGTACAAGAAACTACAACATGATCACCACATTCAGAAATCTTCAGGCTTCTCTAAGAGAAAGATTTTCTAAGAGAGATGCTGCGTTTGTTTCCCAGCCCCCATCCTGAGTGCAGTCCGCAGGTTTCATATGGGGACCATCTGAATGTTCAGAGTTATTTTGCACAGCAGGTTCTCGTGAAAGACTCAACCTGCTGGTGAGATATTATGCATGCCAATAGGAACACAGTGTTCTATGCAAATATAGATTCATGGTTTAAAATGGAGTTTTTGATATAAAAATGTTCAGTTATACACACTATTTATATTTTAAGGCCACAGGTGAAGACTATACTTGTGCTTGTTCATTTAGCAAAAAGACAAACCACTGGGGTCAGTAGAAGGTCATACCCATACATGAAATCATTACATTACATTAACTCTCTAAAAAATGATGATCACATAAAAATGAATTACATTATTTTTTAAAAGGGTTATGTAATTTTTCGGCCTGAAAAACCATCTATATCACTGTAAACAAGAGCTATTGTGGTCATAAATACATAAGACATTATATGTTTTCATATTCCATGTATATATAGTGTGTTTTGCAGTAATGTACTCTATTACTGATTTATGGTGTTTATGGTGCAGAATATGGTTTTAGACCTGTTATAACAGAGAGCGTTATTATGAGTGATGTTTCAAGCTTGGATGAATGGATGGATGGATGGATGGATGGATGGATGGAAAGAGCAGCAAATCAGCATATTAGAATGATTTCTGAAGGATTATGTGACACTGAAGACTGGAATAATGACCCTGATTCAGAATTCAGCTTTGCCTATACAGTAATAGACTCCATTTTATTATATATTCAAATAGAATAAAAAAGTTTATAAAAAACAGTTATTTCAAACTGTAACCTCAAACAGTTTTTGCTGTATTTTGATTAAATGAACACATCCTTGGTAAACATAAGAAACTTTCAAAAACTTACCGACCCAAAACCATTAAACGGGAGTGTAGACACACACTCAGTTTTATTTTTCTAAGGCAAGTTTTACAGCAACAATTACTGTTCATACTTAAAATGGTTAAAAAATCAGATTCTCATAGCATTCACCTAGCAACCAAAGAGAAACACCCTGGCAACCACCCACAACACCCTTGAATCATGGCGCGATAATTGCAATAATAAATGGCCTAAGGGTTAAAATATGCCGTCATTAACCCAGTTACACAAATCACCCAGCAGCACAGATCTACGATCAACTTCCTTTAACCAAAGCACATGGTCAATCTCTTCAAGGGAAAACTGTTCTGAAACCACAGGCATGGAACAACCGGTCTTCTCACCTTAAAAGACCGGCTGTTGCACACAATGGCCGATCTATCTGACAGACATCCTCCTCCCACGTCAGTTCTGTCCTGGCACAGCGCACCACTAATCGGGGTTAAATTAAGCGTCAGCTCTGCCGTGCCATATACCAGCCTCTTTGAGCATCCTCAGCTCTCCTGAGACTCAATGAAAGCTTAAAGTGAAATGCAGGCAAGTTTGTTGGCAGATTATGACCCTTTACCATCTGCAACCCTTTGAGATCAAAGCATGCCACTGATGAATAATGCATGTCAATGCTTGTGCAACCAATAAGGATGCATGAGGATACAATAAGTGGTTCCAACGCACCACATGCCAGTAAAAATGCATCCTGGTGGTGGTGGTTTCCATGGCAGTACCTTAGGCACAAATTAATGGATGGAGAAATCTGCAAGAAATTACACATTTCATGCAAAGTTAATGCAATTCAGCCCAGCTTGACAGATAAAACCCATGTAATATCTGCATACGAGTCTACCCGACTGGTCCATAATATCTTGTTTTATGTACAGTATTTATGCTCCATAACATGTGTTGAGGTTTAGGCCAGTTGCTTGCTCTTATGCATAATTATGCACAGATGGCAGGTTGCATGTGACGTAGCAGTGCAGGCTTTGTTAAATAAAACAGATCAGATGTGCATTCATACACACTGGCAACAAAACAAACATGCCATGACTACCACAAGTCACCTGACGTGGTTTCCTGGAAATATTGTGCCAGTAAGCGTATTGCTCTTGTATTGATGAGAGCGCAGGTGCCAGTGTATCTCTAGGGACGCTCTCTGGAAAGGTTTCTCTAATTATACATGCGTCACCATTAAAGCCCTAACATGATCCATGCTAGACACAACCTGGCCCGGGTGTTATAAAATCCCTGCTGAGTTTATATTATGTTGAAATCCTTAGTGATATGGAAGTCAATGGGGCCCATCAACTGTTTGGTTACCGACATTCCTCAAAATATGTTCTTTTGTGTTCAGCAGAAGAAAGGAATTCAAATAGGTTTTGAACAACTTGGGTGAGCAAATGATGACAGAATTATAATTTTTGAGTGAACTATCCCTTGGGATATTTAATGTTAAAATTGGATTACCTAGATTATCTATAAATAATAATATTATTTATCTAATAATTATCCTTTTTTTTTTATTTTTATTTTTTTTTATAGATTATTACATTCCTGTAGCTCAAACACTAGAGCATGAAGCTAGCAAAGCCAATGTCATGGGTTAGATTCCCAGGAAATGAAAGAACTGATAAAAAGTATACTTTGAACACAGTGTCACTTTGGATACAAGCATCTGCCAAATGCACAAATGTAAATGTATTTGGGGAAAAAAAGTGTCCAAAAAAAAAAACAAAGTGTTGATTTAGCTCCATGACATCTGTTACTTTGTGATACTGTATTTCATATTGGTACCGTATTAAATTATACACATTTATATTTATATTATACACTCTGGGTATTGACATTGGCATCGAAAACCCATAATGGTCAACCACTACTAGCCGAAAAGTTTGACTTGGAAACTGTCTCTCATAATTCTGGTAAACAGAGAGAAGGATTTTTGGCTGTCTTTGTCAGTTGAGCTAACGGGTTTTGGCTTTTGCTTACATAAAATGATGAGTTGTTCTGTAGTTGGATCAGGGTGGTCCTCAACCTCCAACAGTCTAAGAAGCTGTTCCACAGAGTAGTTGAGTGATTTAGTCCAAATTTTCCGAAGAGACTCGATCACTTTATATGATGAACAGATTAAGTTTAGGCCTTTATTCACATATAAACATTGATCAGCGAACATAAACAGAAGCTTTTCTGAACCTCTTTGACATGCGAGAACAAACCTCACTGGTTCCTGTGGAAGCTCAAACGTGCTGTGCAACACAAGAATGAACCTCATTGGTTCTCACACATCAAGCGAACATCCTTGAGCTTCGGTTTATCATAACGAATGTGTGAGTTAATGAATGTTTATATGTGAATAAAAGCCTAAATTCAATCTGTTCATCATATAATGTGATCGTGTCTCTTCAGAAAATTTGGACTAAACCTCTCAATACATATGGATTCGTTTTATAATCTCTTTATTAACTTTTTGAAGTGTCAAATTATCAGTTGTTAGCTATCTATGGAGGGACAGATATCCCTCAGATTTCATCAAAAAGATGAAACGAAGATGAACGACATGGGGTGAGGGTGAGTAATTAATGACAGAATTATCCTTTTTGGGTGAACTAACCCTTTAAGATTTTATATATTTTGTCAAAAAGTTTAACGTATCTCTAGTCAAAAAATATTTGTGAATTCCTGCATCCTAAATTCAATTGAAATATTCTACTTAGCTCTCTACCTACAAACAAGATCTTTTTTTTTTGTCTTGTGCTCGTAGTTAATTTCTCCTGATTGCTCTTGACTGCCCCTGAAATGGTAACCATGAAACTATTTTCACACTAAATTAGCCCTTTTACTAAAATCCTGACCTACAAATACAGTTATTGTGACTGTGGTTATCAAAAATGGAACAAGAGTTAGGGTAGTTAGTTACTTTATTGTCCCCAATGGGGCAATTTGTTGTGCAGCAGCAGTTAGTATAGTACAAATCACACACACAATACAAAGAGAAGCAGTACGCCATCTCAGTGCTGTCAAACACAACAGTAGCAAAAAAACATTCTTACAAAACAAGCTTACAACTATTTATGATGCTTAATGTGGCTTTTCAACCTCACAACCTCAGCTTCCTGCTTCCCATGGTTGAGCAAAATGATTGACAGGCAGAAACTACACAGATCCTAAAGTGACACTTGCATCAGACACTATTTATATATATTGTCATTAACAGAAATATTTAATTACTTAAATATTTTTGATCAAAATGAAATAAAAATGAAAACGAAATAAAAATGCATTTTTTAATAATTTTCTACTATGTAAATAATATTAATTTTAATAATAAAATATTTAAAATAAAATTATTATTTCATCCAATATATATTTGTATTAACACACACACACACACAACCCGCAAAGATTAAACTAGTAAATACATATATACATACACCAGAAATGATAACATGGAATTATCTTGTCCATATGTAAATGTCCATTCGACATTCTGGAACTGAATACTGATTTTTCAGGACTCCTATTTATCATGAAATAATGATGTTTTCTAAGTGCCATACTGTAAAAGAAGCCTTTAAGGCTCTCTGGGCTCTGTACTATGCAATACGCAGAGTGTTTGCAAACATTGTGGGACAATTTGAAAAGATCTGTTATATACTTCCAGTTGATTTGCATTTTGCGGGAAGGGGATACGAAGTGACAGCGATGAAATTCTGCAGCCACTTGCCCCGGGATGCATGAGGGTGCAATGCAGAAACAGCTTGGAGCCAGGGGGGAGTACAATCATCACGGCATGCCGAGAGAGAATATAGCTGCCTTTTTCTTTGCCTCCGTTCCTCCGGGATGCTAGCGTTATGCTCACCTGCTGGATTTTCACTTGGTGACCACTGTCATGCTCTATTCCCATTAAATTACATGTCCGCTGCTAGCCAGATGAGCTCTGCTCAAATCCCAACCCTCTTAACGGCTGTGACTGTTGTCAAAATGCTGCCACAGCGTGTCAGGCCCACTGCTCAATGAATAATGAAGTACTTCACTGCCTCCTTCCAGCGGGACAACGATGCTGGTGTCAGCAACTGTAAGACGACTTCATGTGACGCTCAGCGGTGCAGGTGATTCTTGGAAAGGGTCATGCAATCAGCAGTATGCTTGTTATGTATAGAAAGCATGGACTTTTGCAAGAGCATTAGCAGAGTCACGTTCATAATTCTACTTTATGTTGAAATGCAACACCACATGAGTGTGTGCTGATTTTCTATTGCAAAACTAGGAGACTTCTAAAACATCAAGCAACTTATAGTTAAAATGTTTGGTCCCACTTTATATTAAGTGGCTTTAAGTACTATGTACTTACATTGAAGTTACTACTTTGATACAATGGACTTATTATGTACATACATGTTTTTACATTGTACTTATATTTTGAAAATACCTGCATGTAATTACAACTGTAATTAATCGATGTAATTACATTTGTAATTACACAGTTGACCCTTCCCTTACACCTTAACCTACCCTTAAATCGACACATACCACCACACCTGTCCCTAACCTTACCAGTATCACATCTCAATAGCAGCAAAAGTGTTTTACAATACAACCTGAACACAATAAGTACATTGTACTTATTTTTCTACGTAAGTACATAGTACTTAAAGCCACTTAACATAAAGTGGGACCAAATGTTTACTAACATGATACATACTGTCAAGATCCTAACAGGCGTATGCACCATTTAAAACTGAACTATGAATGTGTTTTCAATTTGAATTGAGGTAACAAACATGATGCAGAATTGCTATTCAAATTTGAATAGATATAGCAGAATTAAAATTCATATAACAGCAATTAACTAGAAAAGCAAAACAAATTTCAAGGGCACTATCACACACCCGGCACAATGCAGCGGCAGGCGATTTTTGCTAGTTTCAGCCTGACGCAGTTATCATTTTCACGTCCTGCGCCACGTTGTTTAAATAACAAATGCATTTGCGCCCGCGCTGGTCTGAAAACGAGGTGTGTTCAGGCGCATTGTTGGCGCGTTGCTATTTTGCGGCAACTGAAATAGACTGCGTCATTGACCAACTGAGACTTCAAAACTTTTCAAATTTTTTTTTTTATTTTATTTATAGAGCGCGTTAGTAATATGCACCTATGGGCGGGTGCACAATGCCCGTACACTATCCCGTAGATAGTCTGCTTGCACGTTTTATACTCGCGCACGAGCAAGTCCGTTTCCTCGATAGAGAAGCATTCAGTTTTTCCACTTGCAAATTCAGCCATGCAAATAGCGAATCCGCCATGGCGCGAGAGCAACTGGCTTTTAAAGTGAATAGGAGATGAGACTTTGATTGGTTTAATGCACGTTACGCCCAAAACACCCATTACTCATTAAGAGAATAGACACCCCTTTTAGATTACGTGCTGGGCGCGCCAACCAATTTTCCTGTCGTTAAGTGCACTTGGGCCATGCGCTTTAGACCATGAGCTTAGATCGTTAAAATAGGGCCCCAAATGTTGACTTGAAAAATCCTTATTTGAAAGTTGTAAAAACAAGTTTAAGTCGTCTTACGAATAGAGATAGGGAGAATATATTTTTATAGCTTATAAATTTGATCATACAATAAATAAATAAACAATGAAGAACACTTTATTTTTCAGTTTGCATTATTTGTGTTAAATATCTTTTAATTTAAATGGAGTAAATTTCACTTCCTGTTATTCCAATTCAAATTAGCATCCTGTGTTTTTTAGGCAAATCAATCCAAACTCCCACACTGTGTCCGAAATTGCATACTGTCTGAGTAGGTACTACATTTGAATTTGAATTTACCTCTATGTAGTATGGGTAGAATGAATGTAATCTTGACGTACTACATCCGCCATGTTGTTACTGTCACGTGAGCAATCAGCACCAGTTGTGTCGCTTCACAGCCATTCATAAATCTTCCCCTGTGGCCTCATGGGATAGTACTCTTTTTTCACATACTACATTGTAGGGCGCATTAAGAAGGATACTTGCATGTAAAATAGGGCATGAGCCATATTAATTGATTTTACAGTAGTTTTAGTGTTTTTGTCCTTGTAGTTGCTTGGCAGTTTGCATCAGCATACACTTTTTTTATATGGAAAAGGGCAGCTCAGGCATCTTTTCTTCTCCTGTCTTGCACAAAAGATTGAAAATAGAACAGGGTTTGAAGACATGTCGGCGACTAAACTATTTCTTTGAAAAATGTTAAAACAAAGCAATGTCCTTTCAAAACAAAGTGGACATAGAGATCTGTGTGAATGTCATGGGTTTTGATGCACACACTAAAAAAAGCCAATTAATGAATCAAGGTATGTTTTAAACATAAGCAGGACTACATTTTTGTTGTCAACTTCCCATAGATCTTCTGAAATGGACGTTGAGGAGGTGAGATGGAGATGAGGAATGTTTTACGCCCCTGTGAGCCAGCAATGGAGAGGAGGTTATGGGTATAATGGGGGTTGGGTCTCTTGAAGATCTTCACTGGACCACTGAGGGAGGGTTTTGCATATGGATGTGGGAAATGGGCTGGTGTGTGTGAGCGAGAGATTAATGAGCACAGAAGCGTTGATAATGATAATTAATCTCACAAAGGACTTGATTCATGGGCTATTGTGCTCTAGTTAGTAACATGTTTCACTGGGGAAGTTCAACTTGTAATTGCTCAATTATTTAAAATATGAGTCCTGATGCTGAGGGAAAGTCAAATGCTCTGTTGCAAAACCTAGTGAGAGTCTACACTTTAAGGCTGTGTTCACACTTGGCATGTTTGGTTCGATTAAAACGAACCCTGGTGTGATTGCTCTATTAGTGGAGTTCATTTGAATAAGTGTGAACGCTGCCTGGTGCGCACCAAACAAGCGGAACGAGACCCCTGAAAAGATGGGTTTCAGTCCGCTTCCAAACAAACTCTGGTGTAGTTCGACTGAAATATGAACACAACACGACCTAAAGACATCTAAACGAACCAAAAAAGGTTCTGTTGTCACCAGATGCAACCCTAAAAGGGACAGAATGCTGAAGGATCATTGTTTTTTCTCACCATATGAGCTGCGTTGCCCATTCAAGTTTGGTACAGGCGTCAGAAACTGCGTCTCTTTGCAGCAGAATTTTGTTTGTCTGCAAAGTAGGAATTCCTGCCACTTTTTTGACTCCTTTACACATTTTATAAACTCTTCACGAGTTCTCAACTGGTCAAAACGCCATCATATGTACGCACAATCGCACATATAATGAGCGCATTTAGCCTAGCCTATCCAATTATTTTAGGAGCAATCCAATAATGCATTACAGCAAGATCAGTTACAATTTCACAAATTAATTCACTTAATGCCAAAAATATCAATAAAACTGATTTTTTTAAACTCTTTCCCCACCAGCGCTTTAAAAAAAAGGTTGCCAGCATTTTTGATAATTTTCACAAAATTTTCATGGGCCCCAGAATAGCCTATTTTGTTGTATGAATATCTGAACATATATAAAAAGAAAGAACAGACCCTCTGCTCTTAAACAACCCCAAAAAGCTGAGACAATCATGTTTTTATAAAAGACTAAAACGAGTAAGGCAAAACACAGCTCATAAGTTTTTGGAATGGGGCTTAAATGTTCTCCAAACACAAACATAGGAAAATAAGAGAAATGTTTGCATATTTCTTTCTGTTCCGAACAAACCAGCCAAGATGATCCCATAAAATACTTCGCTGGTGAGGTGAGGTGCGGCGTGTTAGTGGGAACACGGCGAAAAGAACACAGTGATAAATAAGCTCATTCTACTGGAGCAAGACGTTCTGATGAATATAGAAGGTTTTCTTGTTCTCAAACTCTGGCGTCTTGTCACAGGGAGAAAGGAACACTGAGAACCACCACAGGATTTAGGCACAGATAAAAAAAATTATGTCTTTGTACTCGTAACTGAAAAGTACAAGAGAGAAACAAGCAGGGAAGCAACAATAAAATAATACAACGAAGAAGCTTTAACAAGTATCCTGCTGTTAGACATTAATATTCAAGTTCTGTCATTTTCTTTTTCTTTAATTATGAGAATTTATGAAGGTCTGGAAAGTCTTAAGACCTTGGCAGCCAGTAAGCAGACTAAAACTATAAATTATCAAATAATATCTGAACTTGTCAAACTAGCTTTTTACATTTTATTCAGTTACTAAGGTGTTTAGAGTGGGTTTTAAGCATTTATGGTTTCTAGGGTGGTTGTTTATTGCACCAAGTCTAAATGATCTTTTGGACCATTTGATCATTCATCAGGTGAAAATTTTGCTTTTCAAAGCAATATCACACCTTTCCTGAACAATTTGAGGTATTATCCAAGACTGTAGCACAAATAGTTATGCAATAATGTTTAATACTTATGGTTAAGTATAAGCAGTAGCAATACTGATGAACAGAACACCACTAATTACAATATAAACATAATATCTGCTTTATCAGATAAACTCCCAATAATTGCACTTGGGTGGGTAAAAAAACACAAACAGCCATCTCAGTCTCGGCCAGTGATTATGTAAGGACAAAAACAGTCACATTGTGTTCTTTCAGAACGAAACCATTCAGGTGAGGATTAGCAACACACACCCGAATAAAAACCACCATCTGATGGTTAATATTTAAGGGTAAATTAGCGAAACAATTATGGCAGGAAAGCTGGTTCTGCTAAATGTATTTTTTGTTTTCATATTGCAGCACCTTTTATTATATCATGCCTTGCTTTCATCAGTCAGATGCTGGAAGTGTGTCTCAGATCCATGTTTTCCATGCAGGGACTGACTGAGAGGATATCATGGCTGATTGGCCCAGTGTAAGAGCAGCAGGAAGTGAGATCATCATTAATTCAGGCTCATCTGGGGTCAGCGGAGGCACAGCCCTTGTTATTATTTCCTCATATCTTGCTCAGAACTCAAGGTCAGGTCGTTGAAAATAGATTTACAATGACTGTAAATTTCTTAACTGATGCAATTGACAAAGATAATTCCCTGAAAGGAGATGTTTCTAAAAAACGTTTCTGCTTTTGAAAAACAGAAAAGGCATACACTCCTGTTTAAACATTTGGGGTGATAGAAATTCAGCAAGGATGCATTTAAAGGAGCTCCTCTTCGTCAGATCACTACATCGTAAGTCAGAAGCGATTCTGACGAATGGGGATCGCTTGCGAAAGCCTATCTACTTCGAGTGAAACTAAATGAGCCAATGCACATTGGCATGCGATAATTGCACCGAATTTCTGGATGAGGTCGTTTGCTGTCCTCATTTGACGGCCACGATCACTTTTTCACAAGCATGTTGAGACTGTGTTCGTGGGTTATTCTCTCATGAGAGCATGACCACGTCGGCACTAGGGCTGTATTGTCCCAGTCGATTAGTCGATTAGTTGGTCGATACGTTCTGGTTCGACCAAAATTCTGATTGGTCGATTTTTTGCCGCGTTCATTTCATCAGTTTTGCCGCGCTGAGGCGCACTCATTTCATCAGGTGGAAAGCACTAACTGCTAATGGGGGGGTTTTCAGAGTACCCTTGTTTCACAGGTAACAGTCTGTCTTCAGAACACCCCCCTTGTTTTCACCTTTTTTGGATTAGCCCAAACCAAGAGAGAACGATAAGTATAGAAGCTTTGATGCTGAATACTATTTATTTAATTTTGAGAGCGTTTAATTGTCAGTCCTCAGTGTGGTAGCATTTTGTTAAAATTGATAACGGGAAAAAGGTCGAATGCAAAGTTTGCAAGCAACAGTTTTCCACAGCTCGACGACAAACATGACATATCATCTAAAAGTGGTAAGCTCACTTGTCTGCGTTAGCTAGCCCTTTCTGTTTTTAGTAGGCTATGAACATATCAGAATGTGCATATTTCAATGTTTTAGTGTGATAACCTAACTTTTTATTTTTTATTTGGAGCCTATATGCGCAATTGCGCTGTGCCGACTGGGTGTTAGTTTTGAGCCTAAGATGCTTTATTTTTCAGTTATGCACTTTATTTCGTTTCTGCTCTTGACCTGGTTTGTTTAATAAATATTATTTTTTTATTAAAGTGGACGTGCCTTTTGTGTTTATTAAGAGTAAAAGCTTTAAGGTAATAGTCTTTTCGTGTCTCAGCCGCGAAGCTGAGCTCATGTTCAGCCTAGCTCGGTGCGAGGACATGCAGAGCGGCTGATAGTGTCTGACAGTTATAACTTATTATTATAACATATGACAAAAATAATTGTCTAAATTATGTTGCATATTCCTCAACAGTTCTTGTGATGATATCACTAGTTGACAACATTGTACTATTTTCGGAAATCATAGGCTATGATATTGCGCAGGTGCACGTGATGCAGCGCTGCAGAGCCGACAGACTCGTGTGTCAGACTCATTTCAGTGCTAAATAATTAGGTAAAAAACGATTTAATATACTGCAAATAGCCTACTAGTTTTTTATGTTTATTTATAATTCATTTAGGCGGACAACAAGGCTACCAAGTACTGCGCACAGTGCACAGCTAATTAATTTAACGTTTTTTTTTTGTGTGTCATTTTTAGTCGAAAATTTCAGGACTTCAGTCGACCAAGATTTTCTTTGGTTGAATACAGCCCTAGTCGGCACATTGTCAGTGTTGCCAACTATTTTCAAAGGAAAGTAGCTAACGCCTTCCCTAAAAGTCGCTAAATGTCGCTAGATGACGTCATACGTCAATTAGCATATTCATTACGTCATCGCAGGTTACTGAGGTTTCTCTGAAAAAGTCCCTAGATTTGTCGCTAGTCGCTTTTTTGAAAAAATGTCGACTCGCTCGTCCCGAATCCCTCTCTGACACGACTCGCTCGTCCCGAATCCCTCTCTGACACGACTCGCTCGTCCCGAATCACTCTCTGACACGACTCGTTCGTCCCGAATCCCTCTCTGACACGACTCGCTCGTCCCGAATCCCTCTCTGACACGACTCGCTCGTCCCGAATCCCTCTCTGACACGACTCGCTCGTCCCGAATCCCTCTCTGACACGACTCGCTCGTCCCGAATCACTCTCTGACACGACTCGCTCGTCCCGAATCCCTCTCTGACACGACTCGCTCATTTGGAGGTTACTGAGGTTTCTCTGAAAAAGTCGCTAGATTTGTCGCTAGTCGCTTTTTTGAAAAAATGTCGCTAAAGGGGTCTGAAAAGTCGCTAAATATAGCGACAAAGTCGCTAAGTTGGCAACACTGCACATTGTTCGTCTCCCCTTTCTCGTAAATGCTTGAGCCACTCAACGTGCCATGTGCCGTCGAGCTGCCGGCTGACAGTGCGGGTTGCCACAGCTACCCAGCGGCGTCGTTCGGCGCTTGAGACTCAAGTGCATTTGCCTATTCCCCGATCTAGTTCCTCTTCTGGTGGCCACCAGAAAAGGGCTACTTTGGAAGACTTTGAAAAAGGGCATTCTAGGTCTTCTTTAAATTTATAAAAAATTTATAAAAAGTAACAGTAAATACATTTATAATGTGAAATAAATGCAGTTTTTTTTCAACTTCATATCACATCAATCGACATTGATAATAATCATAAATGTTTCTTGAGTAGCAAAACTGATTTCTGAAGGATAATTTTTCTCATGATCATGATTTTCTGACACTGAAAACTGGAGTAATGATGCTGAAAATTTTGCTTTGCCATCACAAAAATAAATTACATTTTAAAACAAATTAACTAATAAAGTTATTTCAAATTGTAATTATATTTCACAATACCACTGTTTTACTGTATTTTTGATCAAATAAATACCGCCAATTATGACAGTAATGCTGGTTCTGATGTCTGTTCTTTCAAAAACAAAATATCCCCAAACTTCTAACGGCCTTGTCATTAGATTTTTATGACCAATTGCTGTGTTTTTAGAATATGTTTATATATTCTATTTATAAGTTACCCCAATGACGTGTTTTTGTCTGCTATTTGTTGACAGTGGTGTCATGAGTGCAGAGGTGACGGGGTGTGTTTTGGAGTGAATCCGTGCGGTTGGGTGTGAAGTCACACAGTCTGAGTGGATCGCAGTGAATCACAGCTGCTGTCTGAACATGTTCATCATACTTCACACCTTCCACAGCTAATATGTCACTCCTGGCCTTCAATCAAGTGACCAACGTGTCTCATAGATCAAAGGTACATTTGAAGGCTTAAAGGAGTAGTTAATCCAAAAATGAAAATCCTGTCATTGTTTATTCACCCCTTATGCTGCTTCAAATCGGTATGGCCTTCTTCTGTCAAAAAGTCAATTGGACCACATTGCCTATCATTGCAGGGATGAAAACAGAATAGACTTTTTCAAAATATCTTCTTTTGTGTTAATCAGAAGAAAGTCAGTCATGCAGGTTTGGAATGAGAGTGAGTATAGATGACAACATTTTTATTTTTGGGTGAACTATCCCTTTAACAGCAAAGCCCAGCACACAAACAAACACAAATGTACTCCCTTGCGCATCCTGCACACGTAAGGACCTTTCTATTTTATAAAGCCAGCATAATTGTAACCTCACCTTAGACTAACCTTAGGTCTCCACTTGTAAATCCTTAAAGTCAACATGATCTCAGAATTGACCCAGGTGACCTTTAAGAATTGCTCCTGGTATTACTGAGCATGATTCATCAGTGCATGTCATGGTTACATAGGTTAGAATAATTAATATTATCCAATAAAAAAGCTTACTTTTCATGGGCCAATTAAATAGCAATAAATAAAAAAGTCTAATAAGAAAGTCCAAATTACATATTCTGTCTCATGCAAAAAGATCTAGTAAATTGCAGACGTTAAAGGACTAGTTCATCCAAAAATAAAAATGTGGTTATAATGTTGTTCCAAAATCTGTATGGCTCACTTTAAAATAGAAATATAATTAAATGCTTCTGAGGTCTAATAGCTTTTTGAGTGACGAAATTTAGGGAGGAAAAATGTACGTTCTCCAATGGATATTTAATTGTGCATGTTCATGCATTTTTATATTTAGGTTACCTTTGCCATCATCTAATGCCCACTTAAAGTTAATCTTTAAAAACACTTGAACTGAATAACTGTTAAATGTAATATTTACCAAAACTCAAAATGAATATAATTTTTTCATACTGTACATCATATGCCTAAATTCATGTGTAGCATTTAAATTTGTAGTTTTTAATTTTAATTGATTTGGACAAAATATTATAGTTTATAGTTTAGATATTAAAATGATATATTACATAATTTTAATATATATTATTTATTGGTTATCTGCCATAACTAAGGTATTATATTTAACTAAATCTAAACCAATAAAAAAAATTTTTTAACTTGAAATATATTAGATAAACGAAAATAAAATTAAAATATTAGAAAAAACGAAAAAACTAATATAAATTAATTCAAAATATGAATAAAAACTATAATATTATCTCAATGATAAAATAACATTTGCCATAACATGGAAATAATTATTGGCTTACATCTGTTTTGGCCAGAATTTTAATATCACTGCTTTTTGATATGAACTTTTTATATGGAACATATGCACTAGTCATATGAACAACATTTTTGTGTGGTGAACCTTATAATTGCCACGTACATGTGACCGAATACGTAAGGACCTTTCCACCCCTCCCCCCCCCCCAGAGATGAAAGCAAGAGGTGAGGATGGGGCCGCGGCGTCGTTTCCATGGCAACCCCGCCAAAGCCATTTGGAGAGACAGCGGCTCGATCAGCTAATTGAAGCAATCACAGAAGAAACCCGGCTGCTGTGCCAGATCAGCTAACCGTACCCTTCCCCCACCAGCACACCCCTCCCCCAACTCCCTCCTTACTCACAATTCAATCAGCCTCCATAATCCATCAGGAACTCCAACTAATTCACCCAGCGTGGGGTTTTCTCAGTCATTACAGAGGAGCTGATTGGAACGGGTCTTCTGCAGTGCTTGAAACTTTAACAGTGCATGTAATGGAGAATGAGAGGAGAGACATTTTCATTTAAACCCACTGGGCAGGGCAATATTTACAGAGGATCTCAGAATGAAAGTGAAAGAAAGAGATAAAGGCTCAGTTTCATAAACGACCGAGATACCTTCTAAAGTCCACTGCACATTTGTTATCTGTCCTTTACGACTGTTGCTTGTCAGATTATTGTACGATATGACCCACGTGAGATCTTGGGTAAAAGCCACAGGTGACTGAGCAACATCGGTGGTCTTATGTCACACCGTACGATGGTGGTTAGGATGCTCTAAATGGTTGCTAGGGCGTGGCTAGACAGCAGGATTAAACTAATAGACTGGATTTCTGCCCAAATCAAAAGAGCCAAACTCACATCTCTATGATATTCTGATTCATACATATCCCTCTCATCTATGTGAGAGAGAGAGAGAGAGAGAGAGAGAGAGAGAGAGTTAAGCCAGAGACACACTTAACGACTGTAAGGGCGATTTTGAATGTAATTTGTTACTTACGACTCTAGCTGTCACTTTTTATTCGATATTCGAATATGCATTCGAACATGACGTGAAATATCCATAATCAAACTATAAATAAACGATCCGGTTTTTAAAGTGCCAAGTGTAGTGCATTTTTTACAGTCTATGATTAGACCGTTTGTTTTTTATTTTATTGTTTGCCAACTCATCAAGGAGTGGGCGCTCTTAACGTATTGTAGCGTCTGCCCATGACCAAATCAAGCTAATAATAGCCCTTTTACTGTCTATGATAATAGCCAATAATCTCCCTGTTTTGAAAATGGAAGATAACGCACAGAACGGCTAGTCTGAGCGCACAATTATCACGATCTCGTAGATATTCAAATATATTCGAATACATTGCTTGATATTTGATATCCGTTCGAATTAGATTTTTCTCAAAAGTGACAGCCCTACTTACGACTGATCATGCCCAAAGCGCCGAGTCAAAGACGTTGCGTTCAGTCAGTGTTCAAAGTCGGTGTTTAAAATCTGCTCCAGTAACAGTCTGCAAGTGTGTTCAGTTCAGTCTTAGAATGTTTCAGCTAGTCGTTAAGTGTGTCCTCGGCATTAGAGAATGAGAGAGAGAGAGAGAGAGAGAGAGAGAGAGAGAGAGAGAGAGAGAGAGAGAGAGAGAGAGAGAGAGAGAGAGAGAAAGAGAGAGAGAAAGGCCATAACACACAGTGTGTGTGTGTGTGTGTGTGTGTAAGTGTGTGTGTGTGTGTGTGTGTGTGTGTATTTGACAGTTGAGATTCAAATTCATGAACAAATCCGTCAATGCAAGTATATGGCATTTTTATCCCCACTTTTTCGTCCGCTGCGCAAACATCATAGGTCCGATTGCTTAGAAACATCAAAGCACGCCTCTCCTCAATAAGCCGGTCGATTTGACACCTCATTCATGGGTTTATGACAAACAGTGCAGGACGAGTTACGCGCTGAAGTTTTGTCCAGGAGAATAATATTAAGCTTTGCTTCGCAAGCACCACTAATAATTTGTTACATTTATATAGCACTTTGCTTAGCACTCTCCTCAACCACTACCATTGTGCATCATGATCCACCTGGATGATGCGACGGCAGCCATATTGCGCCAGAACTAAGTGATGGAGCCAAACACTATATATATATAGAGTATGATTAGGAGGCCATGCTAATGGATAGAGGCCAATGGGGCCAAATTTGGCCAGGATGCCGGGGTTGCACCCCTACTCTTTTTCGAAGGACATCCTGAGATTTTGAATGACCACAGAGAGTCAAGACCTTGATTTAACGACTCATCCGAAGGACGGTGCTTTTTTTGACAGTGTAGTGTCCCCATCACTATACTGGGGAGTTAGGAAAGGGTGAGAACTCCCTCCTGGCCTCACAGACACCAAATCACCAATCATGTCACGTTCTCACATCCTCACTGAAGTGGTCTCGTATGAAAATCTTGCGCTAATCTCAAGTTATTTGCGATTCCAAAATGAGAAAAGAGGGAATCTGTGAACTGCTCATTCTTTACAGAGAATTTTTATAGTATGATCATAATGTGAAAGGAGTAGAGTTGTTACTGTTAAAAGGATACTTCACCTCTGGAAAGATTAATGTGTATTTAAAATGGGTCATTTATGTAGAAGAAATGTGAAAATATTTATGAATTTGGAGCTTTCTAGACTGAGAAAAGCCAGAAAATGTATTTTTGACAAAGACAACAACTCCCAGAATGCACTTGCTTCTCTGCCCTAGGAGGCCACGCCTACCGGTAACAGAGCGCAGTAGTTAAACAACAAGTCTAGGCTACTAGTGAGTCTCCGTGAGGAGTCTGCCTGGGATTACGAGATCGCCCAAAGTGTCGGGGGATTCGGCTTTTGCCTTCTACAGTCGCCATTCCTTATGTTTACTGTGGCAAGCAGGACGAGTCTGAGGGCCGCGTGAGAACGGCGCGAGGCCGGTGGCGTGATTAGTGATGATGAGCGACACCTGTGACACCTGTGGCACCGGTCTCGTATCTCCCACGGAGGAGCGGGAATTTTCTTAGTAATGTTAAAACGCACATCAACCGATCACTTGTTTAGCGTTCATATAAACACTACATTCAGATTCACCAATCGGAATGAATTCAGTTAGATGGAAACAAAAGGTGTGCATGTAAACAATGAATGGCGACTGCAGAAAGCAAAAGCTGAATGCTGGACATTTTGGATGATCTCGACGGCCGGACATGTCCACAATTTTAGTCCTGAATCAAGTCATCCACCATTTTGGATGGATTTATTTCACTGAGCATTTTTCAATGCATTCAAGAATCGCCTTCTCTGTGAAGGATACATTAGAATTATCCAAAAGAAACTATAGAAAGCAATCATGATGCAGACATTTTGGAACAGCCGTCTCAGTGTGAGCATTTATTTAAAGTCCTACAATGCTGGCTACTGTACATAGGCAGTTCAATAGGTAATGGCATACAGCCACAGAGAGAGTAAGTGAATGCGAGCATTTACAGTATCTGTGTGTTCACTTCACAAGATGTAAAGGAACAGACAGCTTGTGGGAGCATTATTAAAGGGTTCGAAGTGCATCTGTGTGCATGCTTATTACTACGTACGACCTGTAGTATGTGGTTTCTTGTTAGTATGCATGCATGCTAAATGCATTCTGAGGGTAATTACTGTAAGAGCGTGCATGTCAGCAGGAGTCCGAGAGATTTTGCTGGCCTGTACATACGCGTGCTTGCGTGCCGCTTTCAGAGGACAGCTACTTTCATGCCAAAATGCTTCAGAGTAAATACTTCTTACCACACAGATTCTTCCCAGGAAAATCACAAAACATACAATCCTTATGGCTTGCAACAGAGAACGGTGAAAAAAAGGAAGATATTCTATAAGCAAATGCATATCAATGACAGTTTCAATACTGGAAAATATTATTATTATTATAATATATATACATTTTAATGATCAGTGTTTGCAGATAATAGCAAGGCTTGTTTTTCCATCTTTTTTCTGTTTTTTTTTTTTTAATGGCAAAACTATATAGATTAACAATATTAGTTATTCTATAATAGCTAACACATGAAATAGTTTTACACTACCGGTTAAAAAAGTTTGGAATAATACTTTTTTTAATGTTATTTTTTAATGTTTTCTCTTATGATCAAGGCTGTATTTGATAAAGAAATGTCTTTCCTGTCACTTTTGAACAATATAATGCATCCTTGTTGGGAACCTGATAATAATAAGAAATGTTTCTTGAACATTAGTGTATTTTATATAAAATAAATATACAAAATATAGATATACAAATAAAATACAATATATAACAAAATAATTAGACTACAGGTTAATGCATTCTATAAAATTCAATAACAAAATAGAAAATGACAAAATTACTGCATCAACCAAATTTCCTATTCCAATCCTCTGAAATTCATAAAAAATAATACAGAATCTCAATGTGTGATTGGCCTCCATGATTGTAAAGCTCATATCTCAGGCTTCCTCGTCCTCCTTCTCTTTTCTGGCCTGCAGGTATTCAGCTGAAAGAATTGGACAGGTTGACTTGAGCAGAGCTGTTGTTATCTAGAACGTGCACATGTCTGCATGTGGACAAAACCATCAGCGTAACCACTGGAGGGCCGCCATCTTATCACAAACACAACCAGCGCTATAAGGCTTGTTCTTCCCTGTGTTTCCACACTGGACCCCAGTGGTCACGCTAAACGGATGTGACTGAAGCATCTCGGCTCTTGACACCTCTCTTAGGTCTGAGATTATAGGACTGTGAATTAAACATCACCCTTCCGAACTGACTATCAGCTCCTGACACACCGTTCATGTTCTGCATGGCATGTTAATCTCTCTGCGTGTGTTGACAAGACATCAAAGCTATTGTGCTTTATTAATCCCTGAGAAATCCTTATTAACCTTAATCTAAGTTCAAAACCTCCCCAATCCAAAAGTTCCCAATGGTCCATTTTCTGTCAACATTAGGCCTACTTACACAACTCTAACAGGATCTAAACCAAACCCAAAAAATTATTCAGACACCAGATTTAATTTTTTATATATTTTTTTACTAGTGGGTGCAGGGCACTATAGTTCATTTATGTAAGTGAGGATAGCAAAATAAGGTAAACTGTGACATATTATACCCAAAAATTCTTCATACAGTGGACTACCTGTATTTATAAAAACCTGGGACCAAAAATTATTCAGACACTTTGACCGTACCATGTTTTGCTTAAGTGTTTTTTTCTTTAATTGCTAATGCAAACCTTTCACACCACAGATTGAACAAAAAAAGCATTGCTTGGCAATTTGTTGAGCTAAATTAGTATTATTTAATTGTGTACTTAAATGTAATAGCTGACAGCTATTCAACCTAATTCATTTGTGAGACAGTCTAAAAGAAAGGATGGCCAAAACCAGTGAAATATCAACTGTGTTCTTGTCATATTTTATTACCATTTTCTAAACTATAGCGAATAAACTGTGATAATGTGAGAAATGTTGAATTTAAATTTAAATTAGTAAAATTTTGTACTTTGCCATTTCTATTTCTGATTATTGGATTTAAATGAGGAAAAATGTGTTAAACAGTTACAATTTGTCTAGTTCTTAATCCTTTGTCGGGAAGCAAATTATAAATGAACGATAAGGTCCTGTGTGTGCCAGAGCAGGAACACAAGTAAGGCAGAGGTTTAAGAGCAAGGTGAAACGTGATATGCAGCCACAAAATTTTCCTCACAGAAACTCCCCATCTGCTCAATAATTCACGCAGCGTCTGCCCAATCGGCCGTCAGTGCCAGACGCAGTGACAGACACCAGAACAGAAGCGGTTTGGGACGGTGACTGATCCACAGGAAGAGCTGCAGCCCCAGGGCGGCGTCACTCAGGGCCGTCCCAGCATACCCATCTGTGACATGCTCTCCCTTCCCTTCAGCTCTATATATAGACGTGCACTGGTTCTGTCCACCTGCCAGAGAGTCTAAAAATAGCAGCCCACTCATTTTTCTTTGCTCCAGCTCCACACTGGGACGGCCTATCAACTTTCAAACCGCAGTAAGACGGAGGGAGAGATGGCAGGATGGAAAGATATACTGATATCCTTGTAGTTTTACATGTCTTTCACACATGTCCTGCAGCGATGTGGTTTATGTGGATAACACCATTAACCATGATGGCTTCCCTCAGGCTGCTCACTGTAAATCACATTTTATAAAACGGATTGTTCTGGCTCTAAAATCTGACTGGATGAGCCTTGTTCATTGTAAACTACTCTACAAAACACATGTCATGCAGTTTGTTGAGGAAAGGCGTGCATGGTGTTATTATCATGAGTAATCGTGTCTGTGATTTTCGCCAAAAAAAGAGAAGAAATTCTTTTGACTTTCATTAGACATATTTAACGCTAGTTTAACGACGGGACAACATCAGCGCAAGGTCTAAAAGGGTGTCTCTATTATCTTAATGAGTAATGGGTGTTTTGGGGGTAACATGCAATAAACCAATCTCATCTCATCTCCCATTCCATTTAAAAGCCAGTTGTGTGGACCCGCCTATAGGCACATATTACTATTGTTCCATTTAAATAACAAAAAGAATATTGCGCCATTGACTTATTGGTCAGTTGGTCAATGGTGCAGCCTATTTTAGCCCATGGGGTTAAAATACAAATAGGCGCAAATGCATTTGCTATTTAAACAACGTGGTGCAGGACATGAAAATGATAACTGCGTCAGGCTGAAACTAGCAAAAAACACTTGCCTGGCGCTGCATTGCACCGGTGTATGATAGGGCCCATAGACTTGAGGGCAGACTCTTTTAAATATTACATTTAACAGCGTTATTAAATAGTGTTTTTACAAGTGATTTGTAGATGATGGCAAAAATAATCTAAATGCACACTGATCCAATTCCGACAAATAATAATAAATTATAAAACAAAATCTCCTACTTTAAATACACAGCCACTATATTACAATAAAAATGCAGAAAATTTTAAAATCAAAGTTAACTTTAGTATGTTTTATCATATTGCTGTTGCAGTCATTTTATAGAGGCTGTAAGCCTTGAGACTATACAATACAGTTATTTTAACATGGTAAAATCAGTGTAGCTTCTTGATTTATTCTAGCGTTCAGATGGAACGCATGGGTTTTTGAATAAATATTCATAAACATGAATATTCATTAAAACGGGTCAAATGTCATTGAGAATGCATAAATATGCATTGTAAGCAATTACAGTGAAATGGAAGATTTACTTAACAAGAATAAGAACTGTTTACTTTGTCCTCACTGCATAATGAATCTCAATTCCATGGCATGTATGAACAGACTTGCTTCCTTGTCCAGCTGCTCTTTGTTTGTTTCTAAGTTTGCATATATGAAAGTGTTACATAAGGAGGATAAAGAGTAAAATCACAAAATCACAGAACATTCCCCCTCCTGAAGGAGGTACATTTCCTTCTTCCTGATCTCAGTGTTCCGTCCACTGCTCGTAAGCAGAAACAGGAAGTCAACAGACGGTCAAGCGTTCCATTTCAACAGGAAAAAATGCCTATAAAAGATGTCATGACATTGGAACCACTTACTGTAGCAAACGGTCACTGACCATGAACCCTCTGAAAAACACACAAGCTAAAAATACACATGCGTTAAAAATATGCCCAGAGTTTACTGTAAACGCAGAGCAGCATTTTCCACATAAGACACATCGCTTGTCAGAATCTGGAGGATTAAAGAAACGCTGCCCTCAAAGTCTCTTTTCATTCTTGAAATAAATAACATTTCAGATTCTGGTCTTTAGATTACTTTCCCTTAAGTTCTATATTTAGCAAAACCTTCTGATGTCTGTCATCAAAAGGATAAAACAAACATGTTAAAGTTGTCATAAAAAAAAAAAACATTATAATAAATATAAATAAATGAATGAATAAATGAAAAACTATTTTTTACAAAAATGATCTGAAGGTTGTATGATTGAAATATAAATGATAAAATTATCAAATAAAAGACAAAAAAATATTAGACAATTGTGTAGTAGTAATTAGCATACATAATATAATTAAATACATATACATAATACATAAAGCAACATGATTTGCATTTGTTTTTTATACTTTTAATATGTCATCTAAAATATGGAAAATAATAACAATAAAGCTATTATTGCAGGCAAATTTAATCTCATGCAATCGAGTTCACATGAACCTGTTTGGTAGTCCTTCACAGCTAATACATTCAAGACCATGCTTTTTAAGACCAACTTGTGACCACACAGATCATTTGAAGCCTTTATCTAGACACTGTCATGCCTCGCCAGCTTGGGGCCGTTCAACATAGGGAGAGGTTACTTTGCATGTCACTAAAACATATTAACCATGTTTGACAGACAGGATGAGGTGCATTATGGATCGGAAGGGAATCAAATGAATAAACCAGTAGCAGGAAGTGCTGGTTATAAAGATGTGTTCAGGACACACAGCACTTTTAATACAGCATGGAAAAGAATCAATATCACTGCTTCCTGGAGGAGGATTGAGCAATTCACTGGATAAGGGAAATCTGATGCTTCCGTTTGTTCCCTAAGGCGCTAACATACAAATCACATGCACCATGGATGCAGTGTGGTTTAAGTGGATTATAATTGGGTATCGTATCTGAAATTAGATACATTATATAGCTATTAAGAAAAAAAAATACAACTTAAAATCCCCTGGATTTAATTTAAATACTGGTGTATATATATATATATATATATATATATATATATATATATATATATTTTCAAATTTTTGTTTTTGTTTTTACCAGCTGCTGAGAGGAAGCAAAAGGTTCCCATAACCAAGACTTCTGCTTAAATATAATAGCAGAATAAAAACATTCACACGATCTAGACTCATTGACTGAATATACTATATGTGTGTGTATATATACAGTGTGTATCAATGTTGATCCTTACTTCAAATCTACATGGAAAGTATCTGTGACTGGCTACCAATTACTAAAGACAATTATTTGATTTAATCTCTTTGTAAATATGTATGAGAAATCACACTTAAAGGTGCTGCAAAAAGGTTATTTTGTGTAGTAGTACCAACCCGATCTCACGGCAATTCGTACAAATTTTACGAGGTGGCTAATTCGTGCGAATTCGACCTCACTCGGACGAATTCGTAATATTTTTGTTAATTTGTACATATTTTACGAGTTGCCAAATTCGTATGAATTCATACGAATGACCGACCCCTGACTCCACCCCTAAACCTCATCACGTGGGTTTAGACAAATCGTATGAATTGGTAATTAGCCACCTTTTACTTACTTGTGCGAATTGTTCATGAGATAGCGTTGGTAGTACACATAAAATAGCCCTTCTATTTAACAGCGATCACTGAAATAGGTGTCTTGAGTAGACAAATCATACTTCTTTGTGTGACAGTCTTAAAACTCTTAAAAATCAGAAGTGTTCTCTGCCTGTGAATAATTTAGCATGTTTGAGTTAGAGGGCGGGGCTTTGGTGAGAGGATGTGGTCTAATATATTGGCCTACTCTGAGAGTGGTGTCATAATCTGTTCTATTCATGACCGACAGCAACACATAATCAGATAATTCTCAACCTAACAGTCGTCCTGCCTCAACAGAACAATTTCACAGAATCAAGTGTTTTGGCTTTTAGAATTAATATGTTAGCCTTACTGTTATTAGCTATAGTGTGCTCCAAAACAATGACACAATTTACATTTAGAAGATGTAAGCATTCAAAACGTAGTCTCTCACTTCCGCCAAATTATGGATCAACGTTTTTGATGACATCATTCCGCACTTCAGCTACTCATCAGATTTTCTGTTCAATCAAATGCTCTGTAGAATCTAAAGCGTCTTGCCCATCTACACTACAAATAGATGCTAAAGCTCCAGCTGAAACCGGTCACTCTTCACACATTTACTATTCTAGTGCACTATATAGGGGATAGGGAATAATTCAGACAGTGTAAATATGCTTTCCATTGGGGCAAATAAAGTCTGGTTTCACGTTATTGTCATGCAAACCAACACAGTCGGTGCATACCAGAAAACGTATCGGATCCATTTGAATTCTACACAGAATGCTATATTTTAAAGCAATATGGAGGATATTTGGATTAGAAACAGTTAGAGATTGGGAGGACACTGCGGCTTCACCGAGCTCAACGGCTCTGGCCGTGCTGATATATAAACGAAACGCTATTGGCTATTTTAAAAAAGGGGAACAACTGTTCGATACTGCATGTCTCGCTCTGACTTCCTGTTTCAGTGGAAATTATGTCAACACTTTGAATAATGCTGTGCGTTTCAAGGCACTTCACTGGGCCTTTAAGAAACCATTTGTTAAATCCTGCATCTGCTAGGTCATTTTCACATATCTGAAGGATGAAAATTATTGTATAAGCCACATATGTTGTTCATACACAACATATGTTGTTCATACACACATTTAAAATAGCATTTCAAGAGAACAATTCAAAAGAAAATCCTAAACTCAATAACCAGTCGCCAAGAGCAGCACAGACACATTGTCCGACTGTGACAACAAGCGAACACGTGCCACTGTATCTCCTCTGTCAGGGGCCAGAGAGGAAGAACAAAGAAGCGCTGAAGCCCGAAGCATGGCCTCTCTTGAACAGTGTAATGTGAGGATAAGAAAACCCCATAAACCCCACAGACAAAAACATTAGAGAGACTGGGATTGCCTCTGTCTGTGGACACGCTGCCCCCAGCACACCACCAGGCTTAAAACGGCATTCGGTCAGGCTTCAAAGCATAGATATACAGTGACATCAGCGCAGTCGGATTCGGCTGCTGAACAAGGTGCATTCTGGGGTATTTGGCCATTAATAGCCAGCAGCTGAGATGATGTCTTTCTGAACACAGGACTGAGTGAAACAGCTGTTGGGCCTGAATGACAAACAGGAGCAGTCTGAGCGCAAGTAATAACATGCAACCCTCATCCGTTTACTTTAAATTAATGTTTTGGGTTTTATATAACTCATGCATCTGTGACATGCTGTTGATTACCAATTATTAAAAATTAATAGTTCATCGATTTGTGAAAACAAGCAAAAACTGTGCTAGCTGCAGTGTTATTAAATGAAAACTACATTAAAAATGTTGATTAACTGAAAAAAAAAAGACATAACTGGAATAAACTGAAAGCATGAAGCTAAACTTACATAATACATAATGTAAAAATACATAATGACTACAAATTATACACATTATAGAACATGAAAATGCCTCTAGTTAGCAATAATACAAGACTTAACTTTCACAGCTCTAAAATAAAAAATAATATAAAAAATACAACATTTCTTAAATAAAAATCTAAACTAAAACTAACAACGCTAACGTAAAACGAACAAAAACTAAACCAAACTGAAAATAAAATAAGATTCAAAACAATGGCAACACTCAATTGGAGTCATGCACTTACAGTGGAAGTCTAATGGGCAAGACATTGAATTGCTATAAATGTTACAATTTAAAAAGTATAAATAGATTTTCTATATGTAATATTTCAACTCGTCTCATGCATGTAAAGTTGCTAAACCCAGTGACTATTTGAAAATAAAGTAAATATTGAAAAATATTTACCTGCAGGAATCCGTTGGTAAAGTAAATCACTATAAAAAAGGCCAAAAAGATAAGTTGCAAATGTCTGATTTTAAACCCTTCAGAAAACGTCCTGTAAATGCATTAATGCAAATGTGATTTATTTGTGTTATTTGCTTTTACAGACCATTGGAATCATTGTCTTTTGTAATCAACAACATCTGTGCACTTAACTTGAACCCAGAACATTCCTTTAAAGGTTATTATTGAATATAAAATGTAATTGGTATATTTATTTATAATCTAGCCAGTTGCACTAATGTCAGAGGTTTGTTAGATTTGTATTGTATTTTTACTAATGGTTGGAAAACATACACATAAATACTAAATGCTGAAAATATGGATTCTCTGTGCTATTCTAGGTTGATGGAATATTGTTAATGGACTGGAACGCAAAGACTCTTAAAAAGAGCCATAAAAATTGATTTTTAATAGGTTTTTATGATGTTCTCATGAAGCATCGGTGCCTTTGAGTGACACCATTTCAATAAATTTAACGTCACACCTGATCTGAAGCCCTCTGAAGGGGAAAGAGGAATTGAACAGGGCCACAGGGAAGAGAGGAATGACTGAGCATTATGATTGGATCACGTCAATTAATGAATATTTGATTTTTTTTCCTTCGTTTTCATCAACACTATTGCTACCGATGACTGCTTTCCATTTTCTAGTGTTTAAGAGGCTGATAAAGCACAGAGGAAATTGAAATGAACTGACAATGTCTATTCCGAACACCCACTATGAAACACCCAGTAAAAACAACCAGACTCATAAAAATGCCACATCTGACATAGTAACAACAACATAGTAGTCATCAGATTCTGCATGTCAAATGTGGCGTTTTTATAAAAGTAAAGGGTATACAATCAACTGCCGATGGTGAGCATATATATATATATATATAAAATACAAGTATGGCAGATTTCAAAGTTCCTTCATGTAATGCTTAGGGATGGAAATATGTCACTCACTTTACATGTAGGTCACAAAAAAGAGACCAGACCACATTTTAATACACAAAAGCCTAGCTACATGAGACTACATTTGACATCAACATCACAGGCAATAAATGTTGCGATTTTATTTTACAGTATGTGGACTTTTGATGTACTTACAGTGAGTAATGTTTTAATGAGTGAGTACACTGAGTCATATAATGTAACAACATGGGTTAAAATGATAGTTAAAAAGATGTCCTGGCTCTTTCAAGCTATATAATGACAATGAAATATAATTTTGTATAAGAAAAATATCCATATTTAAAACTTTATAAAGTAAAATAACTAGCTTCCGGCCAAACGAACATAAAACTTGGAAGAGCCAGGACATTTTTTTTATAACTCTGATTGTATTCGTTTGAAAGAAGAATTCATATACACCTAGGATGACTTGAAGGTGAGTAAATCATGGGCTAATTTTCATTTTTGGGTGAACTTCAACTATCCCTTTAAGGTTAGGATCAGGGTTAGTATCTAGTAATTACCCAGTTTAGTGTCATTACTACAGTAAGTACATAGTATGTACATGCAAAACAGGACTATAAAATAAAGTGCTACCAATGATGCTAAATAAACACATATATATGTGAATATTGATTTACCACTGAAGGGATGATTGCATGACACACGGTAAAAAAAGACCACTGTCAACTATTATCTCTTGCTTTTATGTGAAGGACAGCAAATCCCAGTATTTATATGTTGTCATAACATTAGCTGGTGATCAAATAACCAAAATTGTCACATTTCTATCATCACCATACACACCATCTAACACAAGCAACGCTAGGCCTGTGTTCACCGTAATGGACCAGGACACGAGTATCGCATATAGGCCTTTGTTAAGGTCATCTCTGAACACAGTCACACTTCCTGTCCTCCGCCACAGCCCCCAGCAGGCTTTGAGTATCCCTCATCGTCACAGAACGGGCATCCACCCGCTACAACCGCAGTCACGAGGGAGCGGAGCAAGTGGCCACTCAGCTTCCTGTGTGCTATTAATATTAAGCGACCACTCTGCTCGTACACACACACACACACACACACACACACACACACACACGTCCTCCGAGGATTGCTAAAGCCAATCGATATCTCTCCAGAACATGCTGAACACACTACCTGCCATGTGAGAGCACTGAGGCCACGGGTCAGGGCACAAGGTCTGATCCAAACATCCTATTCAGTGCACACACTCACAATCAGGAAATAAACGCACTGAGATTTTACATACTGTATAGTCAAGTAGGTCAGTGTTTCTTATCATGCGAGTCACGACCCAGATATGGAATTAAGGTGATGTAACCCACTGATGAGGCTTTTTATCATGCTTCTTTCATATTTTATCATGGTCACCGTACACTGAAAAAAAAAAAAATAATAAAATCACTCAGAAAAGGCTAGTAAATATCACAAACGATTACAAAGAAATGGCAAGTAACATGGAATTAAATGTGAAATTTTCAAGTAGAAATATAATTTTCTCATAATTTTTTTTTAACAACCTTGAAAAGTTATTTTTAAATGGTGTAGTTTATGCCAAAAAGACCATGGTCAAGTCACCTTTATTTATACAGAACAATCCAAAAACACATTAAGTAACAATACAACCCATTGAAGAGGTGTATGTCTATCACTTACAGCCTCGCTTTCATTCCTGTTAAAAATCAAAGATGGCGCTGCAGTGAATAAGGTCTATTCTTGTGTCGATGCAGTCAAGTCAATGATATTGCTTAATATTACCAAAATAAGATCATATATTAACGGAATACAAGGTTAATTTTTTCAAAATCTGAAATGTGTTGCAACTTATATAAAACACATGCAAATCACACACATTTGAATTTGTGCCGAACAATAGAGGCACGTGAGCCCAATTTGCATTTTCCAAGCTGGCAGTTTCAGTTTCGCTTTAAATAAATTTGATTATGCTTGGTGTTTATAATAAATAAATGCCACTATAAGTTATGTTTGTTTTATACTTTTATTTTTAATTCCTGTTCTGTTCTGAATGCTCTGCAGAGTAAGGGGAACTACAATTTTATAGTGTTTATAATGTTTGTAAACGTTTTGTTTTATTTACTGCTATTTTACATGATTTCTGAATGTAATAATAATAATAAGTGACCACCAGTGACATATTTATCTCTCAACACTGCAATTTTTGTGCGACTTATAGTTATGTGTAACATATTTTAGAAGAGTAGATGAGTTTACCTATTCGGCATGAATATGTTTATTATGTACACAACCAACAATGGTTTTTAGCAACCGCCTTTTTCAAGACAGGTAAAAGCTTTGTTTTTAAAGTTACAATGGCGTAGAATAAAACGTGAAAATATCTTTAGTATTGTGTTATAGTTGGTCTTATAGATTGTGTTAACCACAGACCTTATTTCAGGCCAAAAACCCATTGACTTCAGGACGATGGAACTGGAAGCGCTAAAATTGCTGGCCTAAAAATACATGTCAAACCTGTACCACTCAATAGTAAAAGTCATCACTGGGTTCAGAATAGCCGTTGACGGGCTTACTAGAAAGGGAAAAAATACTATGGAAGTGTAAGACTGGAGAAACTGAGAGAAAGAAAGAACCTTGCTGGATATTAACATTTGAACTCACTCTTGTGAAGGTAGCATCACCATCTGAGACTAAAGTCTCACCTCTGAATCATCCTAATCTACATTTCTTCCCCTCATCCCCCAATCCTTCCCCTTCATGCGAGATTACCAAAGTTCACCCAAGAATCTATATGGTTTAATGTGAATTTTTATCATACAGTATTATACATATTTAGTATCATTCAAAATGTCTCAGCGTGATTGGTACAAATGTCTCATTTCCAATAAGTAAAACAAAAGGTAATAAGGTTTTTAAGAGTTTAGAGATAACTGGCACATGAAGGAAGATGATCTCTGGACGGGCGGTCTCCGACCCCCAAAAGGTTTAACCTCTAAATGCAAATTTCAATTGTTAGCACGTTTCCATGTGAAAGAGGTTCTGTCTAATGAAACGCAGCAAGGGTTCAGGCCTTCTGTCCCTCAGATTGGCCCGTGAGGCTAGAGTGGCCGAGACTCTCAGCCTCATGTATTTCCTAATGTCAGGTTCGCATCTAACTGATTATGAAATTGGCAGGATACATTTACCTGACATAATAAATTGTAAACATTTGATTTTATTCTAACGGACTTTGTTATTACTTTCATTAAAGAGTTAAAAAGAATAGTCAAACAATCGCTCACATTTAATGATGCACAGATATCATTAAAACCTTTTCATTTATGGAGTCAGATGAAATAACGAGTTAATACATGAGAAAACGTATTGCATTTAATAAAAATCCCTTTGCCACGCAGAAAGACAGTAACGCGCAGAGACCTTCCCCGCTGATCGAATGCCGCCATTGGATCGATCGAGCCGGGCCTTATAGAAGTTAACAGGGTCCATCAACTGTTTGGTTAAAAAGAAATACAGGTTTGGAACAGCTTGAGGGTGAGTAAATGATTACAGAAGAATTTTTGGCCCAACCCTGTTCCTGGACACACACACACACACACTACTCTGGATGTCTCTGAAAGCTGAAAAATGCCGGCTTCGGAGGATGCATTCCTAGGAAAGTATCAAGGCACGTCTGAATGCAATGTTAGCTTCACTTCCTGTCTCCTAATGGTGCGTTCAAGTCATCTCGTACAGGTCGTATTGACGAGTTGAACGTACATAAACGCCACCACAATGTCATAAATACGAGTGGGAAGCTCGGGATTTTCTTGAAGAAACATGGCGGAATACCACAATACTTAAGGTATTTAGGAGTGATAATGCTAGACTTTTCTATTTACAGCGAAGTAAGCTATTGCCTGCACAGAATGGCATTATAATATAACAATGTAATATGTAACGATAAATGTTGCAGTGGCTTCCTAAATTAATTAAAAACATAAAAAACCAAAGCACACCTGGTGCACGTTTCTTTGTTCATTTTCTAGAACTAGAGTTTAAGAAACTTGCTCTATTTTCATGTAATTAATTAAGAGAAAGTACACCGCCATCTTACTCCGACGAAAGTGACTTGAACGCACATGCCGTCATAAACACGACTTCCCACCTCGTAAGTACGAACTTCCCAAGAGGACTTGAACGCACCATAAGATACCTTCATCTGATCGATTCTTGAAGGCAACATAGATGTATCTTTAACTGCCTTTGATATCCCACAACCCTGTGCATCCCATTCTCTGACAGTTGAGCTAAATATAAGGTTGGCATTTAAAAAATACGTTTGGTGGTCACTTTCTGTGTAAATGTATGTTTTTTGACCAATGTTTATCACTTCTTATGTCATTTCTAGTGAGGAATTACTTTTAAGAGCCAAAGAGGTTCTTTCTTGTGTTACGCAGCAAGTTTGAGTTTCCGCGAGAACCAATGAGGTTCATTCTTGTTGTTACACAGGACGTTTGAGCTTAATTCGTGTTACACTGCACGCTTGAGCTTCCACAAGAGGTTTGTTCTCGTGCGTCAAGCAAGTTCGGTTGAGCTTCTGTTTATGTTCGCTGATGAATGTGAATAAAAGACTAAATTAAATTTAAAATTGGACTAAATCACTCAATTCATATGGATTAGTTTTACAATCTCTTTATGAACTTTTTGAAGTGTCAAAGTGTCAGTTGTGTAGCTGTCAATGGAGGGACAGAACGCTCTCAGATTTCATCAAAAATATCTTCATTTGTGTTCCAAAGATGAAAGAAAGTCTTACAGGTTTGAAACGACATGAATATCATTTCATTTTGGGGTTAACTGACCCTTCCCTTTAACACAATAAGAAATAACAAGAACCTCTGTGAGACTATTGCAAGTGCAACTCTATTAGAACTAATGAAGAGCTCCTGGCAGTGAACCCTGAAGATAATGTGCTTTTGAAGAGGAGACAGAACAAGACAAAAACCCTTGCATAGAGGAACATTAACGAAGGAAAGTCGTGCTTAAGCTTTGCGTGTGGAAAAACCTATGTGAATATGTGAACGTAAGCACAGGAACATGATGTGAAGAACCACTCCCTGCTGTTCTACACATTTACAAGGCTTTGCAGTGCATGTTAATGCATGTGTGAAAAAGCTTGTCCATGCGCTCCACATCAAAATCTCAGCTCGGCATGAATGAACACAGAGAAAAATTTTGTGTCACGTATCATTTAGCCTTGGGTCTTTTGTATGCGTGATGCTGTGACCGTGGAGAGGAGCACGACGTAAAAGATGCTGGCGTCATGAGCGCGTGATGCTGCTCTAGAGCCGGGGGAGGACAGAAGCGGTACAGAACAGCCTTCTGGTCATTTCTGTGCCAGTGCAGAGGGGGTGTAGGCACTGCAGAGGAGCAAAATGACTGATTATAAAACCCGTCTATGTCACAAAAAAAAAAAAAAAAAAAACCAGTTCCTTCTCGAACAGCGCTGAGCCCGTGACGCAGATACGGAGCGTTCTAGAGTCCTGTGTGCGCATACTCAAGCCTAAATACAGGTTGACGCGCTGCAGTCTGATTCATGACCGCGTGAGTGTGTGTATGAGAGTGGAGGAGAGTGAGAGTACATCCAGACAGCCAATCAGAGAGGAAGAGTCTACTATCATCATCACCACTCATAACAACAACATAGCCATTTGGCCATATTTGGACATGTTCTGGTTCTGAGTGTATGGCAATACAAAAATGCAATTTATAATATTTATATATACAGTTATGAGGCCCCAAGCAGTTATGAGAAACATTATTGAGTAATGAGTGAATGTATTTATATCATGGAAGCATATCAGATGTATTAAAATGATACAGTAATATTAAAAGTAATTTCACCATGCAGGGAAATTTGAACAATCTCTTCTTGTCTGAACATGGAGATTAAAAATAATATTCTTTATGTTTTCAAAATATTTGTTAGAACTTGCAGTAATAATTATAATAATTATCTATGATAAAAATAAAAATTAAGGTAAAATAAATAAATGAATGAATGAAGAATAAAATAAATAGCAGACATTTTTAGGCACTTAATCAATCAATCTCAAGAAATAAGCATGCCTTTTATTTATCTATATTATTATTTATCTTGTTCGGTACATTTGTTAATTTGTTAGACCTCGTAAGGCTTAAGCTTGGAAAACAAAATTAGTAAAAGATAATAAAAATAAAATCAAATGAAATGTACTACATGAAGGACACAAATAGGTAAATAGGCACTTGATAAAAAAAAACAAAAAAAACTTGGTTTTAATAAACTATTAAATGATTCCATTCATAAGGAGTTTCTTTTTACAGACAGCAAATTTATTGGGCATGTTTGTCAGCCTATTGGATGTTTTATGACAATGGCACATAATATGATGCAAGTTATACATACTTCCATGCAAAAATCTGAGCTGTGTTTGAAGCTGCTATAACAAACAAATACACATCTGTGATCGCATTGCGTCTGAACTATAGTATAATCACATCACTGCATGGACTCTTGTGACTTAATGCTTTAATATTTACCTGAGTAAACCAATCCAACACAGGGTCGACTGTGCACGTGCAGCTATCAGAGCTTAAAGGATCATGACACCGCTGGTCAATGACAATTATGCGCATTTGGCGAACTGCTAGCCTAGCTGTCGTCACTGATGCGATCACATGTGATAGATGCCAAACCCCGTGACCCCATCTTTCTGTCAGAGAAACCCACATCACCAGTCGCATGCACACACGCTATAACACATGCTGACACTGAACCCCTCTGGGTCTCTAATTATCCCTCTGACCTTTGACCCCTCTGACCTTTAGATACATCCCACCTTCTTCACACTGCAGTGAAGTCATTTTCTTAATTTGATTCTGTAAGAGAGACAATCAACATGGCTGTTTACTTTCAAACAATGTTGGTCTTATGTATGTTTCAGTGCATGCAATTTTGTTTTCATAATCTTAATGTAATAACTTTCCAGCTAAATGTTCTGTTTTCACACTGTAGAAGTTTCAATGCATAGCTGTTTTTATGTTAACTTTAATTATATTTTTACCACCACGAACCTTCAATGCACATGCACACACACTAAACTAAACAGTAGTGAAATGTTTACATTTAGATTTGTAATAATTTACCAGATACTGTTATCCAATTCTTGCATGGCATTTTAAGGTAAACAATTTATCATTTCACAAATTCACTGGAAATCAAACTCATGGCCATGACATTTTTTTTTATGTGTTCTTTCTTCCCTACAAATTAGATGATGCAAATATTGGCAAGAATATGGAGAGTTTACATTATGGAGTGATAATTAGGCTACAGGGAATTAAGAGTTGTTTTTATATACATGCCTTACTGTACATACAGTACAAGGCTATGGAAAGTTTTCATAGTAATAATGTAACAGAGAACATGCTGATATTATGCCTGAATTTTGTTAGACACTGTATAATGCTAACCATGTTAGGGATTAGAAAATTATTATATGTTTTCATATACATGCCTTACTGTATATACAAGGTTTGGGATTTTTTTCTGTAATAATGTAGCAGAGAACATGCTTTTCTAAGCAACATTTAGGGACTAATTAGCTTTTCAGATTCTTCCCTGATTATCCCAAACTAACTGGTAGCATTGTTTGGATAAGAGTCTCCCAAATAAATACATGCAAATGTTTTATGCAATATCGTAGGGGTCGTTTACACGACACCATTTTCAACTAAAAACGGCCATTCATTTAAACGACAAAGGCATTTTGGGGGCTTGAAAATGCAAACTTTTAAAAGCGGGATTCAAAGTGCAACGATACCAATACCGTTATCATCTCTGTGTAAACTACAAAAACGGAAATTTGTGAAAACGATGACATCATGCGCATGTGTGTTACGTGTTCAGGGAATAGACTGTAAAAAAAGAAGGACGACACACCTTCACTCTCTTCCATTTTAGAAAAGTGAAGCTGTCAATATCCCAATACGGCGATTGACATCTTTGGAGCCCGAGTCTGTACAGTAGTGAGCATAAAGTAGAGCCGACGTATCAAGGCCCTGTCCACACTCCCACAGAATCGGTTAGTACAGATTACTGCAGAACAACTCATTATGTAGGTGTGAAATAAACAGTTATGGAAATGTAGAAATTAAAGTTAAAGCTCCAATCTCCTCCCGAAGATCCTGAAAAAAGTGCCACAGTGACTACTTCGCACAGAGAAGCTGTCAATCTCAGCTATCAATCATGACATCACAAACCCATTTTTAAAGCATTAAATAACGAACTAAAACCAAACTTATTTTAAAAAAACTAACATTTGAACTTACATCGGCGTGATAACTACCTAAAATGACTTTGAAAAAAATGAAATGATTTTAAGTGTAATTTGATTGTTTAGTTTGTCTCACGTCCCATTAGATTACATGGAGAGGGAGGAGTTTATGACAGGGTTTATGACCTGGGGGGGCGATCGAAATGTTTTGGCTTAATTTTTTAAAGTGACATCGCCCTCTACTGATCTGACAGCATTTTTAGTTAAGTTTGTCATCTGTTCGCAATAAAAAAAACGCAAAGGAAAACCGTTTCCATTTTTAGTACATCGTTGTCATGTAACCTTACCCCTAAAATCCTGAGACTGAAATCTATGTAGCCTAATGCGTGGGATAATGTACAGACAGCTGGTTAAAATAAACCCTGAGAGGGTGATCAAGACCCTGACAGTGCAGAGAGGTCTTATATGTCTGTAATGTATATGATCGCTTACATAAATGTATGTATTTCAATCTCTGTCTCTTTACACGCCAATACACCCACCACCACACCCCTATCCGTACATACACACACGCACACATCTACTTGCTGCTGCAGCCATCCAAGGTCTACACTTGAAGAGCAGGCTGCTATTGGACGCAGAGTGGGTGTGGCCTGCTGCAGTGGTGGTGGTGGTGGTGGGGGGGGGGGGTCGGGCTTTCCCCATATGAGCACAAGACATGCAGTGGGTCTCCCCTCCTCCCACGCACAACCAGAAAACATGAAAACCAGCCCTCATAAATGAAACATCCGTAGTGCTTCACTCACTTCACATCACATATTAGACAAGACGATTCAAGCTACGCTAACGACAAATCGAGTGATTTGGCAAAAGTCCCATTTCCTGTCAAATAAACCCAATTTCCTAGGGTGAAGATAGGAAGGAAGGAAGGAAGGAAGGAAGGAGGGCGAGTGGTAGGGAAGGAAAAAAATAATAAATAAAGGTAGTACCAAATGTAGAGAACAAGGTTTTTCTTTTATTTTTCAGGCACAAAATAAAAATAAAATAAAAATACAATACAAATTTAAAAATAAATTGATAAAATAAAAGTACCAGGTGTAGGGGACAATAGTTTTTTCAGGCATATGAAAAAAAAGAAAAAGAAATGATATAAAAAACAAAAAAACAGTATTACTACAGCAGACGTAGGGGACAAGCAAAAATAAAAATAACAATAAAAAAAAGTGCCACTTGTGCCATTTTCTGTCAAATTAGCTCAATTCCCTTGTGACATGAAGTTCCCACTGCGTTAAAAATAGCAAAATGATTCGGTAGACCTCACCTAGTTATGTATAGTTATGTTTGCGTGTAACGTGACCTGCGTACAGACAGCTGTTAGCCGCAAGCGCTAGCTAGTGTTTCAGCCCAATGCGCTCTTACTCAGCGTGGTCCAATTTAGAGGGAGACCTTACACCTTAGTGTAATGACAGCTGCCAGGGAACACTCTTGGGGGAGCGGTGTGTTTGGTGGGGGTTCGAAGAGATCACATCTATTTCACACTTGACCATTCTAGTTGTACTTAAGCAGACCAGCCCTGGTGGAAAAGCACCAGCAGCGACAGCTGTCAAGCGCAGGGAATTCCTGCAGACTTAAATGTTGAACGACATTTAAGGCTGTTAATCTCGATGTATCGAACCCTCATTATTCAAATGTGACAGGAGGTGTTGCCATGGCGAGCCTGGTTGACGTGGGGCTGTCAATCACACCGTCCTGTCCTGCGATAACAGCATTGGCGATGACATTTGGTGGGGGAGGGGACGAGGAAAACATGCATGTCGGAATGAAAGAAGGGGGGCAATTAGGTAGAGAAAAAAGATTGTTCAATTATACACGATTCATGCGGGTGTAAAGCAAACGCTATTACAGAGAGCTTACATTATCTCTCTGATGCTAAAGTGGATCATAGATTTTACTACAAACAGATGTGACTGTTGTTCAGTGTGTTAAAGAGGCAAGAATAAGGCATGATAATTGTCTTACAAATGGACAGCAGTTAAAATGAAGTGAGCAAATGTTTGGAATTGCTTATGTTGCTGAGGCAGCTAGTGTCCACTTAATCTGATACTCACACACACTAATGTAAAGGAGACATCAGCATGTATATCTATATCTTCCCTGTTAAACAAATATTTAATATAGGCCAAACAACGTGAAAGGTGCTTTTAACTTATTTGTAACATTTTGCAAACGTCAACATTTCTCTCCAAAACCCTGCCCTCTAAAGACATGTTAGCAAACACAATAACAGGAATGTTTCTTTTGAAGACTGTTTTGCAAATGTTTTCACCTGACATCACAGACACACGCACACGTGCATGCACATGTGCACACACACACACACACACGGTCTGCTAAGACACAGTCAGCAGCGGGCTTGCTGTCAGGTCCAATATAGTTTTAAACATTCCATTCTTCGTTGATAGGCTTTTTGCAGACCATGCATTACACCGAGACAGAAAATAATCTATGCTGAAATGTGCTGCTAAATGCTTAAATGATTAGCAAACTTTAAAAAATAAAAAGAACACAGCTCAATTCCAACGTTGTCATCCCTCAAGCAAACACTTTATTCTTTTTATTAACCATTTTGAAGTTAAGAATAATAGTACAGTTCTGTCACGACAACTCTCTGAGAGTTTGGCATGGTAATGGATATGACAATGTTGATATGTTTGGTCTTAATGGAATAGATCTGTAATGCTACTGACTTGCTACTGCCATTAGACACGACACACTGCTGTGAACAAGAAAGACATGCTGCTGCTGTACAATATAGCAAACATTACCCGTAGCAGACCCGTAGAAGGTGGAGGGTTTGCTAATGCAAATGCTGACCAAGTATTTGAAGGTTGAGCAGCGAGCTCACTGGCTAATGATACAGACGGATCCAATCATCTGTGCCTTATATAGAGAAGGTTGTGATTGCAGAGGACCTATCTATGAAAGTTAAAGAGTAGCAAAACTCGAGAGCACGTAGATGTAAATTTGAGAACTTGTCCAGTAAATATTCGTACTAGTACGCTAAAATTTACACTCACAGCTCCAATGTGAAAACCTGTACAATAAAAATCTGAAGTTGTCTCGCAGACAATAGTCACAAATGTGTAAAATGCCATTTACAGAAATACAATGACAGACACAAACTTGAAATATATATTTGCATAGTTAAAGGTTGTATCAGTGATTTCAGGCCCAAAAATAAATGTCTAATTTTCCTAACGATCCGCTAGCTGCCCGCCCCATAAGCATGCTGTCCAAAAACCGCGTCTCTGTAGGCAGCCTAGGCTCTGAAATCTGCACACAAAAACAAATGGGTACACCACCACTCAAATCATTATCACTCAAATGCGGATCGTTAGGAAAGATTAGACATTTATTTTTGGGCCTGAAATCACTGATACAACCTTTAACTTATTCTTACATTCACATTTGCAGTACAAGCTCAATTAGGCACTTGCAACTTCTCAAATCTGTCGCTGCAATTTCAAATTTCGCACCTTGACTTTTGCTACTCTTTTCGCAATACATTAGATGCAAAACCAACTTGTGCAGTTGCAACTCAGTGGCGGCGAGAGAGAAAGGGGGGCGGGAGCAGGGGTGTTCAAACTAGCCATTTTATTGGTTGGCGCCAAGCCAATGAAATGGGACTTCTATTGTAGACGATGATGTCATGAAACCCGCATCCTCGGGACGCTCTGAAAAGTTATCATGGCTTAATGCATTAGACTGACATTAAAATAAATAAATGATATTATCATTTACTCAGTGATCCGAAATTCAGTAAACACCATAACTAATAACTAACATACTATGTTTTGATCGTACAATGCACTCTCTTCTGAATATCTCAAAAGATAAAAGTAATTCCTCAAGACATGACTCACTTTAAATGCTGATTTGTCGCAGTAACACCCATGACTAATGTTTATCAGAAACATGCAGTTCTGACTAACATAATGGATTTCCAATAACAACAACACCACTAGCACCGCAGCCGCTCAGTTCCTCGATATCAAAGTGTAAACCAGGAAAGTGTTGTCCACATCCCTTCCAATTCCATTCATGGCAAGTCTTCCAGACGATGTCATTATTTCACTCTGAAAACAGACTAAGAATAACACAGCTAACAAGAGACCTGAAAGGGTCCTTATATGGCCAAAGAGAACAGGGCTTTACGCCAGACCCAACATTAGACCTCTCAGCGCAGGGGGCCCCGTGAGCCACAATGACTCAAATCAGGGACCGTGAGCCTGTGCCGCTGGAATGCGAGGATCGGGAACTCTGTGTGAGGGACACATGAAGCCTTCTGTCTTAGATAAGATCATGTGTGACTGTGACTCCAGCCCGTCCTGTGATTCCAATGTGAGGTCGGATGATTAAAGAAGAGCTATCACAGAAAAGCTGGAGTCACATGTTGATTATTTTCGTAAACACTGATTTAGAGAGCACCGCTCTGTCCACGTCAAGGCTGGATATGGTTACTTAGCTAGTGTCGACAGCTTCTAAAATGTTTGTATGAAGCCTGAGAGGTTCAACCTTTACAGACCCACTAAAACACTAATCCAACTCAGCAGCCTCAAATATATAAATTAAGGTGGAAAAATTCATTAAAAACATTATCTTTTGATTAAAAAAACACATTTGCTGGAGAGTGGTATGCACTGAAAAATTACTTTGTCTTGTTTTCCAGTAAAAATACCTTAAATCCCTAAAATGAGACAAATGTTTCTTCAAGCAATACTCAAATGTAAATATCAGTTAAAAAGTATGAAATATAAAATGCACAACCAAATAATGAAGCATAATTTGTATAGTGATGATAATTTTTATAGTGATAATAAATAATCTTATTCATACTGAAAGCAACTATTTTGTTTTGATCTCTTCTGAAATGGTTTTGGTGTTGAAGAGATGGAAGAACAGAGGAAGAGATATGTATTATTCATATACTGTGGTATGTACACTACACTGTAAGGTAGATCAAAGAATACTATGGAATAACAATTCTGGTAGTGTGCAAAAAAACATGACCATGTTTTCCATTTTTTTCGTGGTCACAATTTGACCATCAAATATGGAAATACTATCAAATATGAGAAACACCTTTAGACGAGACGTATAAGATATTAAAAATGTTCATAGATATATGAATGATATCTTAAATAAGCATACTGCATATTCTAACTGCACTCAATACATGTATCTTGTTTTAAGGATTTTTAGGAAATAACTGGAAAAATAAGTAAAAAATGTCATGAAAATCCCATAAATGTCATGAATGTCTTTCCTGCTGACCCCCATGAAAATATTTGAATTGAACTTGCATTCAATATTTCAAATCTTCTGAAGAGATACACTCACCGGCCACTTTATTAGGTACACCTGTCCAACTGCTCCTTAACACTTAATTTCTAAGCAGCCAATCACATGGCGGCAACTCAGTGCATTTAGGCATGTAGACATGGTCAAGACAATCTCCTGCAGTTCAAACCGAGCATCAGTATGGGGAAGAAAGGTGATTTGAGTGACTTTGAACGTGGCATGATTGTTGGTGCCAGAAGGGCTGGTCTGAGTATTTCAGAAACTGCTAATCTACTGGGATTTTCACGCACAACCATCTCTAGGGTTTACAGAGAATGGTCCGAAAAAGAAAAAACATCCAGTGAGCGGCAGTTCTGTGGGCGGAAATGCCTTGTTGATGCCAGAGGTCAGAGGAGAATGGCCAGACTGGTTCGAGCTGATAGAAGGGCAACAGTGACTCAAATAACCACCCGTTACAACCAAGGTGGGCAGAAGAGCATCTCTGAACGCACAGTACGTCGAACTTTGAGGCAGATGGGCTACAGCAGCAGAAGACCACACCGGGTGCCACTCCTTTCAGCTAAGAACAGGAAACTGAGGCTACAATTTGCACAAGCTCATCGAAATTGGACAATAGAAGATTGGAAAAACGTTGCCTGGTCTGATGAGTCTCGATTTCTGCTGCGACATTCGGATGGTAGGGTCAGAATTTGGCGTCTACAACATGAAAGCATGGATCCATCCTGCCTTGTATCAACGGTTCAGGCTGGTGGTGGTGGTGTCATGGTGTGGGGAATATTTTCTTGGCACTCTTTGGGCCCCTTGGTACCAATTGAGCATCGTTGCAACGCCACAGCCTACCTGAGTATTGTTGCTGACCATGTCCATCCCTTTATGACCACAATGTACCCAACTTCTGATGGCTACTTTCAGCAGGATAATGCGCCATGTCATAAAGCTGGAATCATCTCAGACTGGTTTCTTGAACATGACAATGAGTTCGCTGTACTCAAATGGCCTCCACAGTCACCAGATCTCAATCCAATAGAGCATCTTTGGGATGTGGTGGAACGGGAGATTCGCATCATGGATGTGCAGCCGACAAATCTGCGGCAACTGTGTGATGCCATCATGTCAATATGGACCAAACTCCCTGAGGAATGCTTCCAGCACCTTGTTGAATCTATGCCACGAAGAATTGAGGCAGTTCTGAAGGCAAAAGGGGGTCCAACCCGTTACTAGCATGGGGTACCTAATAAAGTGGCCGGTGAGTGTATATTTCTGTGAGGAAGGCTAAAATTTGCTAAAAATCGTTGTCTCAAATCAAAATCCTCAATCAAGTTTAATTTAATTACAGTACTTAAAAATGTGTCGCGCAATCATCACTGGTTCTGTCAAATCATTGCTAGCATGTGTCTTTAGGAAGATTTTGCCAGATGTTGCTCCTTATGGGTTTGGAACATCATGGTGAGTAAATGATGACAAAATTCCTAATTGTTGGATGAACAATTCAATGCAAAAAAAGAACCATTCAATGCATAAGCACCATCAATACTAAACAAAAATGAGAGAGCCCAGAGTTCAAGTACCAGGTGTGCTCAATCCCTAATATTTCACTAGATTTCAATAGCTATGTTTTCATCCAAAGTTGTAGATTTAACTTAACGCAAAATAGGGGTATCGCATAAAACAATTGTGAATAAAGCACCGTTTCCATCCAGTGAGCCAAAGGGAATAAAATCGTCCCTTCCTGATAAACTGGCCCTAAATATCACCAAGAAAAATGGAAGTTTCTGCAGTAGAAGCCAATGTATATAATAATTTTCGTATATAATAAATGACTTCAAAGCCTCAAAGTTTTGAAAAAAATGAACCTCAAAGCACGCAGACAAAACGCAATAAACGTGATCACGCCTTCTGTTTAGGAATGCAGTCGTGTAAGATTGTTCTGGAAGGTATTTCTACCAAACCACTTTGACGACAGACTTTGTTCAGGCATTTCAAAACAACCAAAACAGCATTTCAGATGCATTGCAACAATATTGGTCCAGTATGCCGATGCTTGAAGCGCATCGAGGAATTTATTCAGTAAATGCGTTTCTAAAAGCGCATTTTCTTATCGGATAAAAAAATGCATCCGACTCAATTCAGCGCATGAGTTTTTATGCACATTTTTAGAATGTATGAGGATCTTGACGTTTCCATCCAGCTTTTTTTTATGCGATATCCAAAAATGCGCATAACAATAGGTGGATGGAAACATAGCTATTGTGATTCTACAAGGCAGTCCTGCTGCAACCAGCGAGTGACGTTATCATGAACTTCAGTGTCACCATGTACTGGTGCAAATACTTCAGATGAGATACAATCAATATCCTGAAACGTAAACATCTGCATGCTTTGCTGGCGACAGGGCGGGCCCGCATCATTCCAATCTAATTTGTGTCGAGACGCTGTACCCCAACCCAAGGTTTGTTAGCGAATGTACAAGGCTAATCCTGCACTGACAGACCTCCGAAGGTGTCATCTCTCTGTTTCCATAGCAACGTGACTCCCAACACCTGCCTGGGTGTCTCCGGCACAGCACGGGACACCCCTGCGGATCACGTGACGAGTGTTTCTCATTAGCTGCGGTCCGCCTGATCTCCCAGCACGACACTTTGGATTCACCGTAGCCTCTGCTCCTGTAATCACAAAACACAGCTGCCAAAACAATTACAGCTGTGCCAGGAGACCTGAATGTAAATATCAGGACCTGTTGAAAAGGATGAAATTTAAATTGCACAAGCATACAATGAAGCGTAATTTGTAGTGATAACCGTTTTTGAAGCGCTCTCTGTGTGCATCTTATTCATTCTGAAAGCACGGTTTTGGAGTAAACGAGAGACGGAAGAACAAACAACATGATGTGTGATTATTCATATACCATGGTATTGACACTGTAAAGTAAGATGCATTAAAAATACAATAAAATTACAATCGTGGTAGAGTCCAAATCAGAGTCCAATGTTTTTTTCTTTTTTTTTCTATGGCCACACTGTGAAGTGTCATGTCAGTATTATTTATATGCTACAATGTAATTATTATATTTTCAGTTTAATTTGAGCAGTTTTGTTATATGCTTTGTCGTTGTTTTGTTTTTTTGTTTTGTTTTTTTTGTTTTATTAATATTGTTTTATTAATATTGTCAAAACAATATTGAATAGTTTTAATTACCGATAACACCACTAATTACTGTGCTACTTTCTTATAAGAGGATAAAAGTTTAGTTCATCATTTACCTCTACTAATGTTGTTCCAAATCCTTTTTTGGAAGACAAAGGTGAAATTTTGGTCACTCTTTATCATATACCAAAACTTAAAAATTACCATTAACATGATTTTTTGCTATTGTCTGTCATTTTGCTTAATCATAACATCAAATTTGCCTTGATGTTTTGAGATATAAGAGGTTTTTGTACCATTAAAACATCCTGCAAGTTTCATAGCTTAAAACGTCGTCCTCATTATAAACAAAGGATTTATTTGATCAAGCTCCAAAAATGGCTCGTTTTGATATTCTGGGATTTGTGATATCACACAGGAAATACATTTGCATATGACTGCCTCCATAGCAAGACACCGATGAATAATTTTACATCTTCGCATCATAGGCTCCGCCCACTGGCATTCAGTCGCTTAACGGACACTTGCCTACACCGGATGCGAGCGTAGCGTTGCGTCAAAAGCTAATAGAACCCATTATAATCACTGATGCTGTCTACACTGTATACAGTATAGAGATGCACGTTCACTTTCTGGCATACTCCAGGCGATTGAGTCGACAACAGCACAAATCATGGAAGAGTAAATGGAAGCATCAAGGCATGTTGGCTTTGACGCGTCCTGAAACACTTGCTCATTTCTGTCAAAACTTCAGAAGAATCCCAGTGTCAGGAACAAGTGGATGATTAATTTTAATGGCGTCATGGATCACGTCGGAGGACTATACCGTATGTTTGTTTGGAGGATTTGACTGTTTTGTAGAGGCACAGTGTAATGGAGAGATTGCAAAGAAACTTTTGTTGACAGATGAAGCGGTCGGCTATATTCGATCTGACAGCAGCTCCATCACAAATCGTAAGTAAACGATTTTATAATGTTTTCTCTGTAAATTACTGTTTTATGTGAGTAACATTTTCAAAACACTTACTCATGCGCAATAGTGAGTGGGCGTTGATCCGGTTTCCTATGCAGTGTGGCCGTTTACTGACAAGCCTTAAAGGAGCCACCCCTTAAAACGGATTGTTTCAGGCAGAGGATCGGAATGAGGGTTGAAAATAATCTTTTTTTCACATATATGTTTGTTTTCTGAGCAAAGAACTGTATTAACAGAATAAGTGAACCTCAAGGAACATATTAAAATAAAAAAATCCATGTCATGACCCCCCATCCATATTTGTTTACATTAAAAGGAAAAGAGTTAACCCAGGATCTCCTTTTCTATTCCATAGAACATAAGTTCTATTACAACATGAGTGTGAGAAAAAAATGACAGAATTCTTTTTATTTTGGGATAAAACATCCATTTAAATGATAAAAAAAAAAAAAAAAAACTTCATTGGGGTTTATTTATCTCTTGACACTCATATTAAAGATAATCTTTATTATACAATTATCTCCTTTCCTCATTCCCACTGCCCATAAGAACATAAGGAGCTGCTGACAGAGATAATTAGCCCTCTTCGCCCCTCCCTGATGAGCGTTAATGCATTAAACAGTCCCATCTCATCCAGCTGCTACTGTGTGCTACACCTGCTATTGGACGTGCTGTAAATTTGATGCTCAATATAACGGTCCAGGTCTAGAACCACACCATTATCTGTAATATAATTAAGATTAATGACACGGCTGATGATGGATGCCTAGCTATCACAGGCTGAACTGGCTCTTTGCTGTTAAAATGAGCAGCTCCACACTGATCACCATGTCAGAGAAACCAACAACATTTTCTTCACAGGCATTTTGTGGCCCATCATTTGTCATGACAGTTGTGAAGCAGATAAGTGTGAGAGGATAGTAATGGTGGACTCAGAACAGGTGGAGCGGTCCAGGTGTGGGGTAACAAATCTGTATTGTTTTATCAGGTACAACTGGCCCAAGCAGGTGGAAGTATGTCAGACACCAAAAGGTGAAGAGGAGCAAAGGATCCTGGGAAGATGAACAGGTGTTAAGTGACATGAGAGCAAGAGTAGGTCACAGGGCAATGACGCTGGAAACGACAAATGTTGCCATTGTAAAGCTCGGAAGCGTCAGGGTGTTTATTAATATAACTACGACTGTATTCGTCTGAAAGAAGAAAGTCATATACACCTAGGATGGCTTGAGGGTGAGTAAATCATGGGGTAATTTTCATATTAAAGTGAACTACTCCTTTAAAGGGTTAATTCACCCAAAAATAAAATTTGTGTATTTAATTACTCACCCTCATGTCGTTCCAAACCTGTAAGACTTCCGTTCATCTTTGGAACACAAATGAAGATCTTTTTGATGAAATCTGAGAGCGTTCTGTCTGTGATTTTCTGAAGAGACACGATCGCTTTATATGATGAACAGATTCAATTTAGGATTTCGGTTGAGCTTCTGTTTATGTTCGCTGACCAATGTTTGAATGTGAATAAAAGATGTGAAAAAATGTGAAATTAAATCCGTTCATCATATAAAGCGATCCTGTCTCTTCAGAAAATTTGGACTAAACCACTCAGTTCACATGGATTAATTTGACGATCTCTTTATGAACTTTTTGAAGCATCAAAATGGTAGTTGCGTGGGAGAGACAGAAAGCTCTCCGATTTCGTCAAAAATGATCTTCATTTGTGTTCCGAAGATGAACGAAAGTCATACGGGTTTGGAATGACATGAAGGTCAGTGAATAATGACAGAATTCAAATTTTTGGGTGAACTAACACTTTGAATGAACAATTCAGAGTAAAGCTCTATCCCAAAGTATAATGAATGGACATCTATTGCCTACATAGGCCTCCCTTTTAAGGGAGCATCCTAACTGAAATGGAACCTCATAAATAGCTGATTTGAAATGTTCTGAGCAAATGACACAGAACAAAGCAAATAGAAGACTCAATGGATTTCAATGGGATTTAGCATTAGCATGTTGCTAAGCCACTGACATAACTCTCAAATAATCATAGAAATACACAGTATACACAATTATTGGGTAAAACTTTACTTTGATTATTTTATGGACACTTTTCTGTGTTTAATATATAGTTATTTTATTTTATTTTAATTATTATATATGATTATTTGACTGACTTTGTCTTAGATTAAGCCATAATTTCTTTAGTGAGTTAACAATAAGTATATATTGTGTTGAATCATTGTTCAGAGAATATAAATCCTTAAAACGTGATTTTTTTTTTTTTATTAACTGGAGAGAGAAAAAAAAATCATAAAAAATTAAGACTTGTTTTCAAAGAACATATCATGGGGTAATTGTTTTGTCTTACGTTAGTTTTAGTTCAACTAAATCGCATTAAAATACAAACTTTTTTCAAGATATATTCTTATGTTTTCAAACCACATATGTTGAATAAAGTTTATTCTTACTCCATTGGCAGATTGTTTTGTCTTGTTTCACACATGAACTTCGTTACATGTACTTAAACTAAATCTAGTTGAAATAATCCAATAATCCAATGTCTGAATGCAAGTTGTAAAATCTTACACAGCATTTAAGCAATTTATTTACAGGAAAGCAAGACACAAATTCTAATTAAAAATATTTTTTTGCCATATTTGATGAGCCTATGCATCAGTAGCATGTCTAATATGCCTTGAAATGTAATTTACACATGCAGGATTTGGAGTCAAGCCTATGTAATCATCAATAAAAATCTATTATACGACAGCAAACTTTCTAAATCCGCCCACGCTTTCATACACACAAGCTCGCATGCACAAGCACACGTCACATGGCTTATTTAGTAAAGGTTAAGCATGAGGAAAATGGTAAATTGATGAGGGTGACGCTATGAATACTGTAGCCCGCAGGGCTTTTTTAAATCCAGTGGCCGTTCTCCGATTCCTTTGAATCACAATTGAAGGCCTTTTCCTCTAAGCACATGACCGCACACTTCCCACGGGACGACACAGCACATGTGTAAGCAGTGACACCCTGCAGCCTGTCAAACACACTCACTTACTCACAGATCGCATACATGTGATTGTGACGTGTGTGTGTGTGTTTGTTGTTTAGCAGCTGCTCTGTTCTCTTATATGTTTGACGCCGACATTCCCATGAGCATTTCTCATTAGCCAAATTCTGATTATCTACAACACTGCTCTAATTGTGAAGGAAATCATATGCCACACAGATCTCTGTTTTGAACTGGGGCATTACTGCACAGCGCTGATAAGAAATATGAAATGAGATCTATTTTCACAAGTCCCCCGTGACACGATTCTTGACATCGGGGTGGCCCACTGACAGTTTGATGGAAATCCCAATACAACTTGCAAACTTTAAATGTGTCGCATTTAATGAAGGATTACAGATGCAGAGCCTCAAAAACTGTTTGAGGTGACCAAATCTCAAAAACACATTTGATATGGACTGAGCTAAAGGGTTCAATGGGGGCGACTGTAGTTAACAATAACAGGAACAGGATCCCATCCCCCTCAAGACTCAAACACACACACAGCTCTTTATTGCGCTGGGATTAGGGTTTGGGAAGGGCATGGGGACAGGAGCAAAAATCATTAGTGTTCTCTTTATGAGCACACACACTAAATGGGTGTGAAGATGCCTCAAGAAAAAGAGAAAATTAGTCAGATTAAACAAACATCCATTCTTGTTGTAAAAAATAATACACAAGTCCTCTAAAAATGTCAGTATCTTTAACAGTAAACCAATGTGAAAATGCTACAGTAAAAGTTAGTAAATCGGGATTATATGGAAGACACTAAAATCGCCTTAAAATGCACCACTTCATGTATTCTTAAAATGGTTGTTTTATAAGTAAAACGTATGAATCATTTGATCATTTACAGATGTTTCTGTGTGACTCATAGACATTTAAATAGATACATGTGGCTTCTTATGTTAGTTATGTACAGTTACAGTAGGTACAGTAGGTTACGTCAGGGAGTTTAATAGTAGATTTCAATAATGCAGCTAATGTTTATTAATGCTATTTTAATTATTCAAAAGTATAGTTTTACATGACAATGTAGTATATTATAACCATGGCATAATTTATTCTGTCTTTATAAACCTGCATTTCTACTACTTTCGTGGAACACAAAAATTTATGTTCACTGTCTTTTCTATTTTTTTTATAATTCCATTAAAATGAACTAGGACTGAAGCTGTCAAGATCCAAAAATAAAACAACCTAAAAGTAGGCTAGTTCAAATAATGCATGTATGCATAAATAAATAAAATGAAACAAACAAAAAACAATTCAAATAATATAAATAATATTAAAACGAGAAAGAAAGAAAGAAAGAATGTTGTTTGAAATATTTTTGACTGTGATGAGAATAAATACAAACATTAAGTCATCGAAATATGAGTCATGTGACCATTGGCACCAATTCACTCTTAAAACACTCAATTAAAAACCGTATGACCGATTTCTTTCCCTTAATGTGTCCAATTAAACACTAATATGTTTTATGTTAAAGAATGTGCCATGCAAATGAAGCAATAAATAGGTTTCATTAAAGTAAATTTACCAGGATTCAAAAATGTAAATGTCTTGAATTACTGGGACACCAACATGGAGCTCATTAGACAGGAGAAAGTGGTAAATTGTGGAATGGAAAAATAATGAGGGAAGATATTGTGCAGTGATGCATGGGAGTATCCCCACAGGCGATCGCACAAGGAGACAGAGAGAGAAAGGAAGAGGTAGCCGCCACGCTCTCCTCTCTGGCCCATCTTTTGCCCTCTGCGAGACCCTAGTATTGTGCACCGCTGATCTAAGCCATTGTGAAGGGAGACAGTGGCGCTCCACTATGGGTTAAGCACTTCAGATACACATTGTTACAAGCTAATGTGACCAGAGAAGTGATCTATGATGACCCCCAAATGCTCACTCTCTTTCTTTCTCTGTCTCTGTTGCGTTTCACCCTCACTCTCTGATCTCTTGCAGTGGTGGTGGTGGTGTGGGGGGTGTTACAATATGCTGCTAAGACCTTTTTAAGGGAGTTCTTCAAAAGATCTGACTCCACAAATAGGATCGCTCCTGAGGAAGAGGCATTTGGGAACACAGAAAAGCCTATACTGTATGTAGCATATCGAATACTGGATATTTGAATGTAAGATATAGCCTATAAGTTTTATTCTATGACATAAAAGACATCAATAAAACCCCCTTGTGAAAAAGGAGGTTGCTAAAAAGTGGCTAAATGGGACTACAGAGGTTGTCAGGGACATTAAACATCACACCGAACAGGACAACTCATCTACTCACTAGTTCACTTTCACACACCCTCATTGTTTATAACCGTGCTCTTGCAAACTATTCGAACTCAAACTTTAAGGGAAAACATTTTACTAATATAGACTGAAAGAGCTAACTTTTTACTGAGTTAAAAGTTGGCTTTTTACTTCAGGCAATTGTACTTAGGCTTCAAACTTTATAAAAGTTGTGCTCATTTGTCAATATTGTCATCATGAACAAAACATGTAAGAATCATAAACTTTATAGTCACAGAACTTATTTTCTCCTTGCCCTTTAAAAATAATAATGTAAATATACCTAAAAAATCCCTTTCCACGCACACATTCTGACCAATCCACTCTCTCTCTCTTTCACCTTGAACACCCTCATTCCACAGGTCTGTATTGAAGGGCAATGGTCATGAAACAGCATTGAGGAGTGTGTGTGTGTGCGTAGAAGGGGTGTTGGCGGGAATTCTGAGAGAATGAAGCCTGTGAGAACCAAATCTACCCATCATGCTCTGCTCCCCCTCACTGCATGGAGACAGACAATGCTGGCAGGTGGTTTGGCCTCCTTCAAAACTGAAGGTCTTTTCGCTGTTTGGAGGCTGAAAATAAGCATTTTTGTCCTTATTTGATGCCAAGTTTTGCTCACATTCTGTCCAGTTAACAATACGGTTAAGAAATATCAGTAATTGTATCTTTCTTTAGATGCAATTGAAACCAAAGTGTCTGTGTGTTAAAACATTGATCTCATAGTTTAATTTAAACCTCACAAAAAAGGACTATGGAACCAGTTTCTGCCAAAATGGTGACTATAATGACTGTTGATCGTTATTTTAATCTATTTTAATGATCTTGTCAGTGCCACTTTGCTGATGTCATGTAAACTTGTTTTCCATCAGCTGCACATGGAATTCAACACAGTCACTGTGAAGTGTAAAGGTGGCTATTAATGATTAAACATATGCAAAGAATACAAGACCAATCACAATCCAATACAGAGTCATTAAAATTCAATATGCAAGTAGTAAAATCTAACATTCTATCGATGAAAATTAATATGAAATGATTTACAAAAAGTTTGAATGGAATATGTGCATGAAGGGATTCATGTTTAATTCATTGCTGTTTAATAAGTTTAATAATCAAAGTTTGAGGTTAAGAACAAACTCAATTTCTTTAGGAATACAGTAGCTTTAAGTAGTAATTAATATGGGATCAAATAAGAAACTGTCAAACTCTTTTGTCATATTTTCATTATACCACATTTTTATTATGTAGATTAACTACAACACTTTCCATAAACTGGTTACGATGGTACATTAATTTAAGGCAAGGCATTTGTCATATGCTAATCAGAGGCATATTTATACATCTTGCTATTGTAGAATTGTTGACTGTAAAGCAAAATAGATTGTCAACTGAGGAGAGAGATCGCAAAGCAGATCTCTCCTCCCTTCACAACGAAAATAACTTAGTCATTATGACTAAATCAGGATGCACAACACCAACATATCATCCATAATTAATGAGCCCGCAAGATCAGTGCCATAAACAACAGGGTTTGTAACAACAACAGACACAAGAGGGGTAAGGAATCTATTACAGATCTAAAACACTGTGTAGTGTTCATATATATATACATATATCTGGATATAAGTGCTTTAGCTGAGTGCTGTCTATAGCGGCATCATCTCTGCTGGTCCAGCTCTCTAATGAGACCAGATTCAATAAAAGACACTTAGAGGTCCACGGCCGGAAGAGACAATGCAAATAGAGTTTATTCTCAGCCTGGATGTCTGGTTTTCTTGGAAAGCAGAGATGAAGCAATCATGGCTGTGATGTTTATTTGATTTAGGGCCCCTCTTGCTCTCTTCACCCACTCCCAAAAAAAAACACAAAAAAAAAGAGCGAGATTGAGAGAGAGCGAGAGAGAGAGATACGCGCCTGTCTGAAGAAAAGTGGATGAAAAGAGCTGATCGAGTTTGAATATAGAGCGCTTTATCTGCTAATACACTTGTGATATATGGATGAAATATATTTACAGCACTTTTATGATTCTGCAATCTTTCTAACAACACCCGCTAAGTTTCTTAAAACCGAACAAAGCATGTGATCTTTTTTATTTTACGATTTCACACAACCGATTCCCTATTCAGTTATTTCAAAAGCATCTGGAATTCCACAAGGCCTGACATAAATTATCAAATTCAGTTTTTCATCTTCTTTACAAGTCTTCATTTCACCCGCTCTGCTATTCAAATCACAATGCATTAGCAAGCAGCGGCTGTAAGAATGTGCTGATATCCTTTGATAGCTGCCCCCTGTCACCCCACTCCCTCCGCTTTTCTTACACGCTTTTGTGTCTTTGTGAACTTGGCCTCTTTGGAGGCTCTCACAAAAGCACCCTGAGGAGCGAGGGTCCCGCGCCACACACAGAATGCAACGCACTGACTCAGTGTGAGACCAAAACACACCGACTAGTCTCTGCTCTTGCACTGACACCAATACGTCACACAATAAATGAATGCCAGTTTTTTTTCAGTAGATTTGCATCAGTTGAACCCGATGCCCCCAGAAGGATAGTGGCGCCAATAAACTTCCTTAAACTGCTTTATTACAGGTAAACTAATTTAGTAATGCATTTGGATTTGCTTAAAAAGATTTGCAAAAAAAAATAATAATAATGAGGGTTTTAAACACTTTTCATCAGGTTTGTTGGATATAGATAGATAGATAGATAGATAGATAGATAGATAGAGATAGATAGATAGATAGATAGATAGATAGATAGATAGATAGATAGATAGATAGATAGACAGATAGATAGATACATAGATAGATAGAGATAGATAAATATATAAAATATTGAGCAAATATGCTCAAGTATAACGAAAGTTTTTGCATAAAGCCATTACAAGCATTATAAGTGGGGACAAAATGCTGAAAAAGTTGAATTTCTGTTAAATATTATATTCTGGTCAGGGGACTTGGATAAAGCTTGGATAAAACAAAACAAAAACAAGCAGTCATTAACAAAAGCTACACTCTTGTGAAAACTTCCTACTTTGTTTCCTTGGCTCTGACCCCATTCATCCCACCCACAATGCCCTGCTGGAATTCCTAATGGGTGGGAGGGTGAACTCAAGGGGAGGGCTGGGGCTCCCGGCAGCATTCCACCGCAGAGATCCCAGCCAATGGCTCTAGATTGGAGAGGAGGAGACAAGAGGAGGGGGGTTTCGCATTTGGGCCGGGCTTTGCTAGCTTCTTCCCATGAACCTCATGGACATGGTACACCAAAGACAGCGTGCTCACACACACTGCAAAACAGAGACTTGTCAAAACCAATTACAGATGACTGGGGCCTCCAAAGAGACCACGGACATAGACCTTATGTAGCCCCGCCCCTTTTCAGCGCTGCGATCTTGCGTAGTTATGAATAATAAAAAAAAATCCCGGTCGCCATTTGTTGAGACATTCGCTTTACAATGCTTATGATAAACATTACAATGCTCATGATAACTTTCGTTAACTCTACAATAAGTAAATCCACTCCTCGACAGCGATGCCATAGAAATATACAGAGCGACCACAAAAACGGAAGTTCAAAGACAATATTCTAAAGATGGCGGCGCCCTCATTTCTCTGGTGCATAACGTCTATAGGATGAAATTGGGGTCACAGAAAGAGTTCAGAGAGGCCGTTTGTGGAACCAATAGGGTTACAGAGCACCTCCTGTAGCTTTTTGTCTTCCTCAAACCATGTTTGTCTTTAAGACGCCTTTCCATTAAGAACAAATGTGTCATGAAGAACCATAGATTCTTCAGATTCTCTTCGATTAAAGAAAATGGTGGAAGATTGATTTGATGACATCTTGAAAAGCATCGCCATTTTTCTATTTATGCTCTCCGCTTCTACGTCCTGATCAAACTGGATTTATTTTATTTCCCAACTTACCAAATACATACAAATTCCAATTCCACCTTCCTTTTGGGGCGTGGCCAATTAAATTCAAACTCATGAACTAAAAGGGATTCAAAATTCAGAATTTTGCACAACCCATGACGCAAGTCATCAGAATGCTGCCATTAACCAATCAAAATCAAGTATTCCAGAGAGCCGCATAATGAAGTGAGATCCGACAAGAGTGAGGTGGGATTTGAAAGTAACTCTGAAATGAAAACTGACACCTTTGGGTTGACCTGAAAAAGGGTTGACCTTCCTCATGAACCTTAACATGAGCAAAGCCAAAGGGCTTCTTAAAGGGCAAGAGATATTGACACATCAAACACTGCCACACTCATTACGTCTTAGGAAAGATATTCACAGATGTCTAAAAATAAATAAAATCCTGCATAATAATGAGATTAACTGACTGCAAGATGTCTTTTTATCATTCGTTTTCAAAGTAGGAAACAGAGCCTTATAAGGGAATGTGGAAATGTTCAAAACAATACTAACATGAAACAATGCAAGGATTAAAAGACCTCACTTCCTTCTTACCGGTGTCCTTTTCAGCGCGGAACAAATAAAACAAAAAAATCTTTGTAGCTACACAATGAATGACAGATTCAAAGCGCTTTGAGATGAAGCCAGATTCACACGACCTGTACTGTGTTGATGTGCCAAGCAGGCACAGGGTACATTCGCTCTACGGCGCCACCTATCGATCAGCTCCGGCACAGAAGGACCTGTTTCTCAGAACTTCCTCAACAGGAATAACATGCTTGGAATCACTGGCAACAAACAGCCTGTTTTTTCCAAATTACAGAGTGTTTTGATCTTGTGATGATCATAGAATGATTATAGTACTTGTCGGTCAGTGAATTCTCTCCAGGCTTATGATGACTAACCACAGTGGCCACGTGGGCTACACATCATGCTGGAGAGAGGACTACTCCAGGATACATGGACATAGTGCTATAAAACAGTGCTTTTCTCATATAGTGGAGTGCAAGGCAGCAAGAAAAATAACGCTAAATGCAAATCATAAAATGCAGCAAAACATAAATTGTGCACAGTTAGGCTTTAGGAATGCACAGATTAAAAATAAATAAATGCTAGAAGTGAATTTAGACATCACGATATTACAATGTACAATATATTAAAAAAATCATTTTGTGATTATATTTGCCAGACATCAATTTGTTTTTGTCTGTTAAGATTAACTTATGACAAAGATCACGACAAAGGTAATGTAAATGAAATGTATATGAATGGAAAAAGCATGCACAATTAAATATCCCAAATCAGCTGATATATACACTACTAGGGTGCATGCAGGGTGGATTACTGTAATGGACTCCTCACTGGCCTTCCCAAAAAGACCATAAGACAGTTTCAGCTCATACAGAACGCTGCTGCCAGGATTCTGAGCAGAACAAGAAAATATGAACACATCACACCAGTCCTCAAGTCTTTACACTGGTTCCCAGTTACATTTAGGATTGATTTTAAAGTATTATTACTGGTATATAAATCATTCAATGGCCTAGGACCTCAATATATTGCAGATATGCTCACTGAATATAAACCCAACAGATCACTCAGATCATTAGGATCACGTCAGCTAGAAATACCAAGGGTTCACTCTAAACAAGGAGAGTCCGCTTTTAGCTACTATGCCAGCCGCAGCTGGAACCAGCTTCCAGAAGAGATCAGATGTGCTCCTATAGTAGTCACATTCAAATCCAGACTGAAAACACATCTATTTAGCTATGCATTTACTGAATGAGCACTGTGCCACTGTATGTGTCCGACTGTTTGAACTGTATTTTATTTAATTTTTTATTCTAAACTGTTTTAATTATTCTTATTTCTGTTGATTATTTTAAATTTCTTCTATGTAAAGCACTTTGAATTACCACTGTGTATGAAATGTGCTATATAAATAAACTTGCCTTGCCTTACTGTTTATAAGTTGAGTCAGTAAGATTAGATTTTAAGGCAATTGAAACTGTCAAAATTCAAGAGACGTTTAGAAATCAAACCCTCAAATGAAAATGCACTAAACTTAAGCAGTTCATGGCATATTAATGAACTCATTTAAAAGACATGTGTCTTCAATTTTGTACAATAAAAAATTCTAGTAACCTCTTGATTTCAAACGTACAGTAAAATCTGCATCCTGAAGCAAAACCAGATGAGAAGCACTGCTCTCAAAAACTTGATGATGTGATTCTAAAATGCTTGAATGATGATGGATACTATTTCCAAATATAACACATTGATGCAGTTACTCAAGCTCCTCTTCTCTCCTAAACGGCTGTGGCAGTGGGAGGCAGGGTTAGGTAAGGTGATGCTGGTAGTTTTGATGTATTATATCCCAGAATGCTCTGTCTGTTTTAGCACAGTGCAGGGTTTGGGTGGAAGCCAGACTCCACTGTTACCATGGGAACCATTTACTCCAGTCTGGCATCACAAGAGCATTTCAGCCTTTTACTACAAGATGAACCAGCAATACAAAAAAATACAACATGCTTGACCAAAGTGTACAGTCAGCTGCATGTATATTTTTTTAATTTTCCTAAAATGGTCAAAAGTCCATCCCAGATGCCCAAAATCCCCATAAATTCCACACACACAAAAAAATGTTCTCGGAAAAAACACAGAGTCATTTTAGACAGGAAGGAGAATTCCCGGCAATTCCACAGAATCTGTCAAGTTTCAGTGGAGGAATGTTATGTACAGCGGAGGGAGGGAGGGTGGACAGAAACATTACTAGAAAAAACATGAAATATTCGAGAAAGGACACGGTGATCTAAAAGTTCATGTGCTCATGAGGTTTGAAATGTGATGACTAAGAATTAGACTAAGGGAATTATTAGATTGTGTAAATATAAAGAACAGGCTTATTATAGTCATTAGATGTGATGTAGCGCTCCCTGCTGGCAATACCTGCGACAAATGCATAATTCCAACAGCAAAAAGCTAATTCCCTGAGAAAAAAAACATTTTCTTAATCAGTGTCTCTCTGTGTGTGTGTGTGTGTGTGTGTGTGTTTTTGCAGGGTGTCAGTTTTTTTGCATTTTAATTAAGATTATCTAAAAATGGTTGAGAACCTCCGCCCTTAATTTTTGAAAAGGAAAAAAAAGAATACAATTTTGTAGTAAATAATACACACACACACACACACACATATATATATATATGTTATCTTGTTTTTGTTTAGATGTTGTTTCGAGATGTTGTTATATTGTTCATTTTATATATAGATATTTTTAATGGGGGGAAAGGAAAAAATACTGATTAATAAAATGTTTTTGGAAGTTAACACTGTCATTAACAAACAAAAAAATAACCCTCACCAGTTCTTAGTGGAGAGTAGATGTTTTTGAAGGATCTTCAAGCAGGTCCTTTCCACACAATGAAAGTGGAGGGAACTTTTGTTGTTAAGCTCCTGGAAGGACAAAGGAACAGTCTCAATTATTCTAAAGACATATACGGCAGATTTGTGTGAAGAACAAGCTGGAATCTAACTATTTCACAGTGAGTGAACTGACACAAAGGTGAGAAAATAATGAAAGAATTTTCTTTTTTGGGCTGAAGAAAACAAATCATCAACAACCAAAACAAACAACATAAAACTGCATAGAAATTAAATATATCATGCCATTGATATACATATGTGCATGAAGCGTTGTATAAAGCAATATAAAATGTGTTTAATATTATTAAGAAAACAATGCAACATCAAGGACCACATCAAGGTTTGATTCCCAGTTAACACAGTACACATTATTAATGTACTGCAAATCAATTTGGATAAAAGTGTCTGAATGCAAACTGTTGTGAAATCAGAATCTTAACAGGAAAAGGACAGACTGGAAGAGTTTGAACAATCACAGCCAAACAAAACAGAAAATTGAGAGCAGGCCAAATGATGTTGTAAACTGTTGGAAATAACAAGCGAATTCACTCATCTAGTGTCATCCCACTTTGACATTTCTGAACTTTTATTTCCAACCCGGTGGTGTAAATACAGACCACTGAGACTTTCTATTGTTTGTGAAATATGTGGAACTGAAGTCTAGGTGGAGTGGGAGGGTCTTTTCCAGTAAGAGGCCAGTAAACTTCTTCTTTCTGTGGAACCGAAACTTTCATATTTCACTTTCCCGACATCATATAAGCATTCACTGAATGGGCTTCCTCTTTTTGAAATGTCAGCATCAGGTGATGCCTGAAGTAGAATGGGGAGGAAGAGAGGAGGCCACAAATTTAGTTCATTGTTGTTGTTTTTTTAAATCAGATTCTTCCCATCTAAGGCAAGTATCATGAGGTAAATTGGCATAAACACAAATGACCATTGCTGCATCCGAAATCGCATACTGTATAGTAAGTACTACATGTGGTTTGAAACTTACCACAAAACTTTGACCATTAAAAAAGTATGTACTAATCTATATAGTATGAATGTGTGTAGAATGTTTGAAATTCACACATACTGCATTCACTATGTTTTCATTATCATGTATTGTGCACTACGGGTTCAGTTGCGTCGCTTCACAGCCATTTAAATCCTCTCCCGTGGCCTCATGGGATAGTAAAATGTCTATCAAATGTGCACTTCAGAATCTCGCCAGAAGCAGTAGAAGGTCATCCGGGGACTTTTTGCCTGTTTTATAAATACTATGAATTCGGACATACTTCTCGGCTCACATACTGTTTTTCAACTACATATATATAGTATGAAAGTAGGCATATTAAGATGCAGCACATGGCAGCTTCTGAAATCACACACTCTCTTGAGTAGGTACTTATTATGAACAAGTAACTACTTCACAACCACTAACTAACATTCAATATAGTATGAATGAGTGTAGAGTGAATGTAATCTGGACGTTCACCATGTTGTCATTATCATGTGACCTACCAAGGTCAGTTGCATCTCTTCACTGCCATTCACAAATCCTCTCCTGTGGCCTCATGAGATAATAGTGTCCGTCGCATCCACACTTCAGAATCTCGCCAGATGTAGTAGATCATTCGGGTACTTTTTATACTCTTTTATGAGTACTGTAAATTCGGACATACTGCTCTGTCTGGTCACATACTGAAGGGAAGTGTGCTATTTCGGATGCAGCCCATGACTCTGGTAGCAGGTAATGTCCTGTATGATCAATAAAGTTGTTGATTCAAATATCCCAAGGATCCATCCATGATCACAACATTATCTTCAGGATATTTGGGAGTAACTGTTCCTGTAAAAACTGCAAGGATGCTCAATCTTGTTCCTGGAGATTCACCTTGCAGACTTTTTTGCAGTAGTACACCCATTGTGTACAGACACCCATTCCATTGTGGTGGTTGGCAAACAGATATAAGGTGCATTTCTGACACCTACTGGACTGGAGTGGGGAGCATGGCTGTTAGAATAGTGGAGGAAAAAGGTCTTAAGTAAATCCTTAAGTAAATTAATCATAAAAATAACAAAGTCTATTAATCAGATGAGTTGACTTTAAATATCTATTTATCTTAAAAATAATAATTATAATATCTTAAAAATCACATACAATAAATGACCCAATACATTTGACACATTGCTGGCTGCATATCTTGCCATTATCACCTCATGTAAAGGATAATTCAAGAAAAACGGAATGACATAATGACAAAAATATCACAAACGACAAAAAAATACACAAATATTTAGGTGATATTCTACCACTGCTCATGTTCTACCACTAGATGACACTGTTGTTGTTTGTCCTGCATTTAAAGCACAAGGCGTTCCAGTCTGCATTTGTTCACAAAACGTCAACATGGGAGGTTAGAAATTATGGATGGTTAATATTATTATCATTCTCTAAATATAAAATATCTTTTTTTTTTTTTAAATAGATTTTAATGATACTTTTCACAGATCGTTAACTCTTTTTATATGATACAGTGAAGACTGATACAAACTATTTTCCGGTGACTCATGTCATGGGTCTCCAGTGGGTCCGGTCACAAGACACGGTATGAACATTACTGATCTCCCCTGTATGATTGATGGAGGACAGTTTACTATGGACTATTACAGACATATTGAAAAAGTTATGCAAAATCTTATACAAAATACATAATGTATAAAGAGGATTGCAAATTACATCCTAAACTGTATTACAGATGTCCTGGTATAAAACTTGTAAAAGATAAAATACTGTATGAAACAACTAGCTATTAAAAGATTTAAAAAATGCGTATAAAGGAAATTTACATGTATTATACTGTGTCCATTCAACAGATTTACTTTCCCAAATATGAATCTTCGTAGAAAAATGTATTGGCTACTGATTTATCATTAGCATTTATCAAAGTTGACATGAAACGCAAGTTGCGTAGGGTATGTCCAAGTGAAATGGCTTTTTGAACAACACCAAAATTTGTAGAGTATCCACAATTGTGGATCTCATGTGAGTGACAGGTTGTCCCGCCCTCACGCCAGTAAACACATCATCAGAGAAGAGAAGAGATGTCACTGCAAGTTGTGTCTGTGTGTGTGTGTGTGCATGTGGGGGGGGGGGGGTATTTTTTTTTTAAGATTACGAGTCCACATAGATAAATAAATAAAAAGATGTGCACAGATAGATCATTTATAATAAGTACTGCAATATTCCATAAAAATAAGAATTGGTGATTTGATTTCATGTGGTGGCTTTATTTAATTACGTTATTTTATTTGTGAAATTATTATTAAATTGCCTTTTAATGTTAATTTTCCCACAGTAAATGCAAACAAATGCAAAGTCTGTAGTCAAATTCTATCGAACAGTAACTTTACACTCAATAGAATCCCTCACACTGTCATTGGAAAGGTTGTGACTATCAGGACATCTTAAATGAGCAAATATTTGAGCAAATGAAAGTTTTACGGTCAAGGATACACTGGTCAGTTTAATAATGTGAGCTGTCCTTTCGTACTCTTGCTGTCATCGCACACAGATCTTCACACTTCATTACCTACACTCATAACATTCACAGGCCGCTCGCTATAAATATTCAGCGGCACTGTGGAGTCACTCATGGATCAAATGGCAGTGACTGTCATCACATATATCAAGTTCTTATAAATCCTGTATTGATTTTAAAATAAATAAATGATTTCAGTGCCTCTCAAAAACACAATACAAAAATTCAGTCCAAACTAAAATTAGGTATATACCACACATTCAATTAACTTAATCAATTAACATGATTCTGATTGCAGGAATATCGTGGATGTTTTTTTTTATGCCCCAAGTCTTTGGTTTGTTTTGAAGTTGAATGTTGATTAAAATGCGTGGGTCATGATTTCCATTACACGAGAGTAGATGTTAAAACTTCATGCTGATTTGTACTCGGCTTTCGCCAAGATAAGCAACACTAAGACGTAGCTTTACAGTAAACTATGCTTCTCCATCCATTTACGCTTCTTTCCATATGAGGGTGTGACTCCCCTTCTGTCCGGCGTTAACGGCTGCAGTGTACTTGGCGCGTCAGCACACACGACGGCTGCAACTACAGTGTGGTCTCCCTAGTGGACCAACACGACAACCGTCTGGATTGAGCCGAGTAGGGGACATCTCTAGGGTCTTCAAGTGGGCACCTTCCGTCCTCAGTGTTTCGTCGACTAGCCCACGACACCTCAAGAGGGCTCGACAGTGACTCTGGCGTCCCAGAGTCACCCCCCTCCGTCCCCCACTCAACTCAGCCCAGCTTACTGACCTCTACATCCCTCCTGCTGCTGAGACCTAACCACAATCTCACAATCTCTCCGCAACCCAACCATACGCGCCAACCCGTTTGACTAAGGCTGTCGAGCCCCACTGGTGCGTTAAAGCAGTTACAGTGGCAACGGTTCCGTATGGCATACCACCTACCGCAAAACACAATATCTGCCCAACCACCCGTCAATCTATACTATACAACCTATACAAATTGTATAGTATACTATACAACCTATACAAATAAACCAACAGACTCTTCAAGTTTTTCAAGAATTCTACGAAACCGTAGCGTGGCGGCCTGTACACAGCCAGCTAGAATCTTTCCGTCTCAACCACAGCCAGTTGCTGCTCCTTTCTGCTGCTTCAGATAAGTTCTTTACTGTGCGACGCAACTCTTGGCCGCTGAATCCGACGTCTCTGAGGAACCGGGTTGTAGAGTGTGCCACAAAACCTCGACAACCCACTTCCACTGGATAAACCTGGACTCTCCATCCTCGCTGTTCTGCTTCAGTGGCCAAATGAGCATACCGCAGTTTTTTCCTCTCATATGCCTCATCTACAGCATCCTACCATGGCACTGTCAACTCTATCAGTTGAACAATGCGTGCTGATCCAGACCACAAAACAATGTCTGGTCGTAGGTTAGTGGTGGCAATCTCAGGTGGAAAAATAAGCCGTTGATCAAGATCAGCCAGCATCTTCCAGTCCCTAGCAGCTTCCAGTTGTCCTGAGCGAGAATTGGTGTTAACACCTTTTCTTGGTGGTTGCTCGCCTGGGCGGAGGAATATTGTCTTCTGCGTGTAATGTTTTGCTAGAACAGGCGGCAACTTATTGGTCATACTACGCTTGCCTTCCAATGCTAAAGCCAAACATCGCAGTACTTGGTCATGGCGCCAAGTAAACCGACCTTGGCTAAGAGCCACCTTACATCCTGTCAAAATGTGCCTTAATGTGGCAGGTGATGAACACAAAGGACAAGAGGGATCCTCTCCTACCCAGAGGTTTAGGTTCTCCGGTGATGGGAGAACATCATATGTTGACCTAATAAGGAAACTGATCCTACTCTCTTCCATTGACCAAAGGTCTTGCCAGCCCATCTTACGTTGTGCCACACTCTCCCATCTCATCCACTCTCCCTGCTTGGCCTGGGAAATGGCCTTTATACTCCTCATCCTCTCCTCCTGCTTTCGCACCTCGTTGACTACCAGCTTCCTCCTTTGAGCTGGGCCTGCCTTGTGCCATTTAGGAGGAGCTAAACTGAGCCCAAAACCCCCTCTTCCATGCTGTACCTGTCCCACGATATCCCCAATTTGAAGGTCAGCCTTTGCCTCTACTACGGATTTCTTTGCTGACCACTTTCTACCAGTTTTTAACACAGGGGCTGCCTCCCTTACACATTTGTCACGTGACTCTACTAATGTCATTTCCAGTCTGACCTTGGCACACTTAAACTCCTTGGTTAAAGCAGAGACTGGCAGCTGCAATATTCCTTTACTATAAAGTCCCACTATCCTGATGTATGAACTTATTAACGCTTCCAGCTTATCCGCTGTTGTCAAAGAAACCTCGTACACAGTCAGTGGCCACAGCAACCTCGGCAGTAGACCAAACTGAAAGCACCAGAGTTTTAGTTTGCCTGGTAGAGCACAGCTGTTTATGCTCTTCAACCCTTCCACTGCTTGTCGTCTAACTTCTCCCACTCGAACTGTGTCCTTTAGATCTCCATCGTACCATCTCCCAAGACTCTTCACTGGCTTCTCAGAAACTGCTGTCATATTTCACCACCAAATTCAAATTCAAATTCAAATTAGAGATTGTATTTTGCAAGAAGAAAATTTCAGCATAAATGTTATGCTCGTAAATGTCACAATGTAAAAAAATATTGATGGCTTTATTTTCTTAAAGAAAAATAGAATTCCTTATGTTTTTCTTTTCGTTTTTATGGTGAAATAGGCCTAAGACCTAGACATCTTTACGACCTAGACATCTTTGTGAGCTTCACTACTCAACACTTGCTGCTGCTATAGAGATACACAGACACGCTGCTGTGAGCATTTAATAAATGCTATTGCTGCATAAATAAACATACATCAATCCAGTAGCAGATCTACGCAGGTGGAGCTGGGGGAGGTGGAGGGTTTCAGAGGAACCTGCACACTGCAGGACTGAACCAGACGATTTCAATTTTGATCAAGCAGTCTCATTGGCTGCAGGATATATTGTTTAGTTGTTCGTTACATATAAAGGATACTGAATAACTGAACAATCATATATATATATATATATTATGGACCATAAGGTTAATCAAATGTGGCCTTTCTATGTCACCCACACAAGGAAAAAAACACCATCAACAACATAACTAACACAATTACTACAACATAAAATACCCCAAAGTACACAATAGAGCTGCATGATTTATAGTTAAAAGATTGCGATCTTGATTCAATCACCCATGCATTCTTATTCCTAAATGCCAATGATTTGGCTGTGTCTATCAAACCTGTTGAAAGTAACTTGACGCTTCAAATAAAGCTTGTATATTACATTGTTACACCAGCAAGTAACTTTAAAAAAATTTATTTGTCATTGAATCATTCATTCAGAATGCTAATTCATCCTTTAATGAAACAAGTGAAGTCTTTATGAGTGAGTCATTGAATCATTCATTCAGATTAAAAAAAATGTTTTTAATACAAATTAATTAATTTTTTTTAAACAGACTGATTAACAAGATTAACATTTTGTTGTGATCTTTATTTTAACCTGAAAATCGTGATTCTCAATTTAAAAAAATCGTGATTCTCAATTTATCCTCTAGTCTGGTTCACAACTGATAACATAGGAAGCAACATAGTTATATAGGCCTATATGCAATATAAAATAATAAATCATGCAGAGACTTATGATCCATCCAAAAAAAACAAAAAAACATGCATATTCTTTTTAAATATAATATGCATTTAGAACGATAAGGTAACTTTCAGTTCACAATTAACAGATTTTATTGTAGCATTTTTACATTACTCTGTTAAAACTGCACAAAAAAATCAGTGTAGTTGTGCAGTATTCTTTACGTAACAGCCATCATGTGAATGCACAGAAGCCTGCAGGAGGAATCACAGGGCACAGGGGTGAACATTAACAGACATTGTTTGGCTCACATTACTGCCTCTTTGTTTGTTCTGATGACTAGCGGGAGATAGACATTCCCTGACTGTTTTAGAAGTGAGAGCTGCTGTCTGTACTATCACACCATGCCTGGGTTTGATTTAAAGCCCTCTCTCATACTCTCTTGGAAGACAACACTCTGCTGCCATGCTCTTTGTTGACAAAACACTTCGTATCTTGCCCGCTAGACACTAGGGTGCTGGATTTGGTGTCCGTCTGGGTGTAAGTGTGAGGCGGATAGGAAGATATGGGAAGTTTCAAAAATTCTTGTCACCTTTATGGCTTTGTGTAATCCCGCTGCTACCCCACTACATCATAGTCAGCGTTCCCCTGCTGGGCTTGGCAGCGGGGGGCTCGTGCCTTACAATTTTCAACACTTAACACTGGAGAGAATCTCTCTGCCCCAGACGCTACTCGCATCAGATTGTGTGGCGTACAGTGTGTGACTGAATGTTGATTTCAGAATTGTATCTTAAATCTTAATCATGTTAATCCTTTACAAATATTTACCAGTTACTATATTAACACTAATTACGGTATACTACAAATTGTTAGTGGAAATGCTGGTTTGCCAATTTTGGAAAGTCTGTTAGGGGAAAACCTTGTTTTTATTACAATGATTTCTAAATGTCTTTAAGCTACTGTTTTTCATTAAAAAATAAAAGTAGATTTTTTATAAACCATGATTTAATGGACGCAATCAATGGGTTTGTTTGGTATTGCTACAAAGGTCACCAAATATTATTATTACAATTTTAAAATAAATATTTTCTACTTTTGTGACGGTCCTTCAGAAATCATTCTAATTATGCTTATTTTGAGTACAAGAAACATTCCTTATTATTATCAATGCTGAAAACAGTTGTGCTGCTTTATATGTTTGTGGAAAGCGTAAGACATTTTTACGATTCTTTAATGAATAGAAATTTCAAAAGAGCACCATTTATTAGAAATAGAAATCTTCTCTTTGTGTGTGTGTGTGTGTGTGTGTGTGTGTAGCAGCTAAAATAATGACTATTAATGTCCAGCCGGAGTGCCTCTGACAGCCACCAGAGGGACCTCTTTCCGTCTCTGTTGTCACATCAGGGACTGCATTTTCCCATTTCCCAAACTCATTATGCTTGATTATTTTCAGCTGTTTCTCATTACCCTTGTTAACTCTGCCTAAATAAACCCTGTATTTTCACTCATTCTATGCGGAGTCTTTTATGTTGTTAAATGGCATTTCTGAGCCTTCTCCATGTTTCCTGTGTCTTTTTGTCTCTGCCTTTTTTCTAGATTCCCCATTTGCCTTTGTTTTCTGCCCTGTTGCTCACTTGTATGGCTTGCTCATGTGTTTGATATTTATATGGATTACGATTCTGGATTGTCCCAATAAAACTGCATTTTGAAGTCTGTTTGTAACACCTATACAGCAAAATATGGTTCTTGATAAGAAGAAAATTCTTGTAATGTATGATCATGTAAATGTTCATAAGGTGAAGGCCACTTGGCACATATCTCAATGGTATTGAAAGCACCTCGTTCATTAGTGTCATATTCATCCGTCTTCACCGTGCTCTACAGTCCAACTCAAAATCCAGTCTAAGCTCTGTATCACAGAACGTTTGCCAGGGAGAGTAATTAGCCTATAAGAATAGCACCTATTGAATCCACCGCTTCTAAAAGTGTGCTCCACAGAGACCTACTGGCCCCTAATTCATCAGAGGAGAGGACAGACGGACAGACACACACACACACACAAACACAGCAGAGTGGTTGGCATGTAGATCTGAAACGATATCTTACGAAGCTGTCTGCACCTTCTCCATCGTTTCTGGCTCAAAACACATCTCCTCTAAAATAAACCCTTTGCTTTTCTAGTCCTAACCTACTCACTGCCCTCCAAAGACCCCAGGATAGCCACACACAACTGGTCACAGATCGAAAAACAGATACACTTTCACTGGGTTTAAGATTAAACATGTCTGTTGTGCATTTTTGTGCTCCTGTCTGTTTCAAGCATTGACATTATAAATAAAGTCACTAGTTGGTTTAATGCAATGCCCTTTAGGCTACTTACATAGGTAATTTAAGTGTAACAGTATAAGTTCATACTGTTGAGTAATACAAAAATTTATTTTCACATGTCCTCCTCATCTGGGTTACAGTGAGGCACTTATAATTATAACTAATGGGGCCAATCCATAAACATATGTTAAAATACTCACTCAACAATATATGTGTTGTTAACATGATATTAGTGTGCCAAAACTCGCTTAATTCTCTTTTTTGTGTAGTTATAGACAACATTTTTGCCAGAAGAATTAATGGAAGCTTTTATAAATGAATTAAATAATTAATTTGAAAAATAACTAAATTTATAAATAAGCTTAACATGCCTTCTTCTAAATTCTTGAAAATGTACTTATATTGCACATTTACTTATATTCATAAGTGCCTAGTTCTTTTTTCTGTTTTGGAAAATAAGGGACAAGTCAAAATAATATTTGAGGTAATCAACATTATGCCACAAATGCTGTTGAAGGATCGTAACTTGCATAACACCCAGAAAATTCCTTTAAGAGTAATACAACAAAAGCATCTGTGCTTCTTTAAATGAACAGCATTTGATGATCTTCAAAAGAAAAACAAATTGCTATGCAGGTGTAATTTACAATAAATGAGAGTGCAAATGCCAAATGAGTCACATAAAACACAGTGGCATACAGTCTAGAACTTGATATGTAATATGATTATAGTGTTCAAACGAATCTATTCTGTGACGGCAGGTGGTAAGAAACCCATGATCCACTCACGTTATTCACACCGGTGGGAAAGAAAATCATTCTAAAGTGAGATTACTGTCAAAGCCAGACAGTGATTTTCACCCCAAAATTAGCGTTCCTGTGGTAAATGAAGTAAGATTATCTCGGTGAAACCATTATAGTAATTTTTGTGCCCTGCCTTTGTTTTTCTTCTTAATTTGCTAAGCACATTCTAGGTCACTGAAGACTAGTAGCATGTTGCGTGTGGTGCATATTTTGGATAATATGAAATATGCAGCAGCAGGGTTTGGCTGACCGTCTGTCCACACTGAACTGTAATTCCATTCCCGATGGCCTCCCAGGAAAAAACAAGAGACCTCCACACTACCATGACATAATTTAGTGTCAGACTGGATGCTAATGTGACTGATTAAGTGTAAGAACAGTCCTGCTCATGGGCTTGAATCTACACTCTTAAGAAAAATAAGGATCAAAGGGGTTCTAAATAGATCCCTTGTGTTCTTGACTCAATATTAAACAACACTTTAATTTATCCCAAAAAGGTTCTAACGAGTACCGTAAATGTCTTAAAATGAGTGCATAATAAAAAACAAATTGTGATAAAGTGTTTACGAGCTGTTTTTAAAGCTATTTTTAAGAATTCTTATTAATGGATTTTTATTGCCGACGAAACTTTTGAACGAAACTTCAAAAAACAAAACCTTCACCCAAATTTCGAGTTTGTCTATGAATGAAATAGTGTAGACAGATATTTATGTGAAGGACGTTTTTGCCAGGAAAAAGGATGTGACGACTACGCGCGCTCCCGAGAGCCTCTCTCTTCTGAAAAGTGTAGGATAACGCCGAAAGAGCCATTTTGTACAGTAATGTCAATGTGTCATGCAAAGAAACGGAAATAATTCAAATAAAAAGTCTCACATAGTGAGATCTATATAATATATTGTCAATATAGGCTACTCAAACTAACATAACAGAGTCATTTGAATTACCTCAACTGTTGACATGATGCCGTTGAATTGCAGACCTGGTGCAAATCACTATGATCAGATGCTTTCTTAACTGCTGCTTTCTCGCTGTCCTTTTTGTTGTTTATTTTGTTATTGAGAGGAAAGTGGGCAGCCCACATATTCATAAACGTCAGTCTCGTGGATGGACGGCGTCGAGATGTTCCTTATCGCTGCAAAGGTATTTCCAACTTATTTGTACCTCTAAAAGCGATGAACGAAAAAGAACATTGCCTCATGTTCAGTCTATTCTTTCTTGTAGGCCTAGGATACACTATTATACATGTGCACGAGCCACGAGAGCGAGCACGAGCAGTTAGTTGCTGGCTACAGTTCACTTAACGGCCACCGGTGTCGCTAATAACAAGGGTTTCTGAAAGCGACTTTGATTTATAGCCCCTTTAATTCATAGTATGAAGAAGAAAACGAACCCCTACCTTTCTGTAATTCAACAAAATATAAAGAAGGAAATGAGGAAAAGGAAAAAAAAATACAAATAAATACAACATGCACTTACAAGAGGGTTACGGTTAGGTTTAGGGTTACTTGTAATTGTGCATATTTTACTGTTATTAAGTACATGAAATAAAATAATGTATTTCTACGTCACCTTGGCTTAGAATAAAGTGTTACCGGAAAAAAATATTGAAATTGTTTAAAAAATCATCCCTAAATTTCTTAATATAAGTAATCTGAAATTCAATTTATTTAATTAAAAGTATGAATTATTGAATATAACTTAAATATACTGATAATTATAATAAAAAAAATTAGTCAAATTAATAAGATTTAAATTATTTTATAAACATCATGCTGTGAGGGATTTGATTAAAATCCTTATTATGAATAGATATTTTATTTACTAGTATTTCTGTCTATTGAAACCCTTTTGATTGACTAGTATCTAAACAAGACATTTTTTGGTTTTGTCATGTTGTTCTTATAAAATAACACTGTCTCTTTGATGAAAGAACTGATGAATGGAGATAAAAATAGAATCTGACGATGTTGTGAGAGTACGCAAAAGGCAGTCTGAACCTTCGATCAGACCGATAAACTGTTCTTTAAACAGATAGACAGTCGCACATATGACCATATTCCTAATTCCAAAAAAATTATTAAGTACTCTGCATCTTAAAAGCCAGTTCAGAAGTTTTGAACGCAGTGTTTTTGTAGAAACTATAGGCCAACTTAGGTTTTCGTGTGTGCTTCTGAATATGCATAAACATATCTGGGGACATATGATATGACGTCTCAGCCTTGTGTGTCTGATATATGTCAGTGAACATGGGTGGAGTCAGCACCAGAGAAGTGTAACTCTTCCCAGAGTGGGTGCTTCTTCCATATAAAGCGTTGCAGGAGCTCAAAGCCCTTGTTAGAACAGGAATCCTCAGTCACTTCGGCTGCAGCACTGCTATTGCTGCGTCTGGGTGCCCTGATCCTTTGCACAGCTGCACAGAGGTGAGAGAAGGGCAGAGAGAGAGAGAGAGAGAGAGACATTACTACACCGCTAACAATGGCAGATTCAGTTAAATCCTGTGCATTATTGTGCATGCATATGGACACTGTGTTATTGTGCTAGTCTGAATTTACAAATATTTGAATTGCAGTGATTTGTAAATAATTGTGGATTTAAATGTTTCTTAAAATTGCCAATGCAGTTGAAGACTGCTGATATTGATGGAAAACTCCATTTTGTTGGATTAAATACACAGTAAAAGTGGTGACATGCAATTGTTACCTTAAATAACTTAATAATACATTTAATGCATTCAAATTAGTTTGTGGGTATAAATCAATTTATTCAGGTGGATTCAGAAATGTTAAATAATATTTTTGACTTGAATAAAACCGGTTGATTTAGATGTTACCATTTCAAGTTTCAAGGTTACGATTTTTTCAGTGTAGGGTTGATTTTGAAAAGCTGAATAAATTCTAAAAGGATTTCTGCAACAACAAAGAAGGCTGGATTACACAAACATAGTGTGATTTAATTCACATGTACATTAATAAAGTATAATTGCATGTACATTTATAAATATTTATTTAGTTATTAACAGCATCATACATGGAATCATGTTTTTTTTTTCTTTTCTTTTTTCTGTTCATTGTAATAGCATGCAGTGTCATTTACAAGGAAGGAAGAGCTCATAAATGATAATCACACATAACCCCACATTACATTGTGTATTTATATTCCTGATGCGTCAGGTTGCACACGTGTTGTGTAGAGTATCAGAGTACAGAGAGCATAGGAGCTTAACAAGAGCAGGAATGTATGTAGTTAATGTTTGGAAGCTGCAGGAGGAATGTGTTGATTGTTCAGTGATGAGTGACGAGGACAAACAGAAACACTACGCTATTGCAAAGTGAATGTGCAAAGAGTTTCAAAAGCTAAGAATCAGTTTGTGATGAACATTTCTATTATTTTATTTATTTATTTAGAATTGCTGTTTGATGAAAAATAATTCGATGATGTAAAAAGGAATTGTTTTTGTTATTTATTTATTTATTAATTAATTAAAATTTATTAAGGGGTCTCCTGAAATTGGTACACAGTCTCAGGGGTCCTTTCTGTGATGTAATTTACAGTTTTAGTAAAATAGTTTACTGTATGTTAGTTGAGCCACACTTTTTTGTAATTTTGAACGTTTATATATATATATATATATATATACACATGTTATACATCATATTAATAATATATTTTGAATAATAATCATACAGCCTACATAGACAAATGCACATTTACAGCTGGGCACAGTTTCTATTGAAAGGTATTATATTGTTAACGTTTACACACTCAAAAATGAACAGAGTGCTAAATATTCTTTGGTTGTCTCTTATTTCCCAGGACAGGCAATGATTGAACTGGGCTCAGTGGAGGAGGGCAGCAGTCTGATAGACGAGCTGATGGAGTTGACATCTCAGAGCTTATGTCAGCTCGAGATTAAAGAACATTTCAACATCATTAAAGAAATTGGCCGTGGCAAGTATGGCCATGTGCTGCTGGTCACCCACCGCTGTAAAGGTACGCTATTGAGCCTTTATTCTTATAGTATTAAGTCACTCACTGTGGTTCAGTAAGTTCTGTGATATTTTTTTTAAACAATACATACCTGATCCCAGCATTAAAAAGTGCAATCTAGGGTTTTTAACTAACCCCTTTGGGGTCTTTTATCACCCTGAATGGATTTATTTTAAGATTATGACTTGCTGACTGTACATTTTTCAGCTCAAAAATTATTACACTCACTTAAACAATAAATACGACACAAGACGAAAACTGTTTGAGAACGCGAGTCCGGACGAATGCAGAAATTAAATCAAATGAAACCGCAATGGGGTTATACTGTAAAACAGGTCGCATCGCTTCCGGTTCAGGTCTTTTGTGCTTCATCGAATATAGATAGAGCTGTTTTCCGCAAGATACTGTCAAAGGAGTGAAAAACTATATGTATTTCAGTTGACTTTAATATGTATTTCAGCTGACTTTAGTCAGATGCATTTACATTGTTACTGTGTCTCAAGATCCAAGATGTGTGAACCAAATGGCCCATAGAAACTGATAGGTGTAGGCCAGACGGCCCACACAAATCTTGTGTATTGAGTCTCTGTTATAAAGTTCTGCCCCACAGACAGAACTCTGGGTTAAGATTTTTGAAGGACGACATGCTAACGTCGCTTCTGAAGAACTGCTACAAACCTTCAATAAATGATTCTCCCCACACAAACTCTGGTCAGACGTACTTGTTTTATGTATTAGAGAAATCTCGAAAAGAGCGATCGAGCCATCCAAACGGCCGCTTGGCCAAATACAGCAAAATCTAACTGGAGCAAGCAAAGGTGATCATATCTGATGTCCATTGTATATGCAAATTGATATCTAAAAGTTTTTTTTCTTTTTTTTCTCACTAACATTTAGATATTTAAATCTAATAAAAACTATCAAAAAAGAGAACGAGCTAGGTTAGTGGATTAGCTTAAAAGTCCATAGACATTGGTGTCAGTTAGTGACACCACTTTAACACTTTCTCCCACAAGCAGACGCATGAGACTGATCATGTGAATTTCGGCATAAAGCTTCTGAAAACGCAAAATAATTATTTTATAAGAATGTTATTATTCTCAAGATGGTAACTGGACACCACTCACTGAACTGAACATGCCGAGGTCATGCCAGGCGTACTATTTGAAATGTTACCTGTGGAAAAACTATAGAATATTTTGTACTTTTATCAAATCAGTTTAGATTCAGTTACCACTTGAAGCACATTTTTAGGTCATCTGACAAAAAACATTATATAACAGCTAGTTCATTTGTGTAGGCCTGCCAAAAGCATAAAATAAATTATTCATTACTATACTAATTAAAGCAATTTCCTGACCAATAATTTGTGATTAAGACAACTAAAGTGTTTATCCTTTTTTCATTTTTTTGCCCAGGAGTGTACATGAACATGGGAAGCATGGTACTGTATAGTATTACAGTTTGCTAGAGTTACTGCATGCACACTTCTGTTATAGAGAACGCTTTGAGCAGTGCAGAAATGAGTTAATGCTATTTAAATGAAACACTATCTCCTCTTTTACACTCCCACATATCTGAATGCCAAGACATCATAACAGCTGTGAAAATACCTTCCACTTCAAACTTAAGACTATACGTCATCATTTTATGTCTCATAGAGCACCATCTATGAAGGCCAAAAGTCCTCTGATCTTGTGTATTTCTCACTGCTGATTGTGTCACAGGGACTCCTATGGCTCTCAAAGTGCTGCCCAAAGCCTCGACCAAACTGCAGGGCTTCCTGAGAGAATACTGCATCTCCTTGCATCTGTCTTGCCACCCCTGCATCGTGGGCTTGTTTGGAATCGCCTTCCAGTCCAACGAGCACTACGGATTCGCCCAGGAGCTCGTCACAGGACGGGACCTGTTCGCCATCATCCAGCCACGGGTGGGTGCTCAAACATCAGCAGATCTCTCCCTATTCACAGCCAATTCACAGACGCATGGGTCTTTCTTAAACCACGGGCACTTTAAAACTCACAAACATTAAAACTGATTTGGAAACTTTTTACCATGCCGCCATCATTTTTACTACTTTTCAATTGCATTTTATATATACGTTTGTCTTTAACTATAACAATTCATCATAAAATAATAATTATTAAATGTTTAATTAATTAAATTAAATACATTAAACGTCAAATTTAAAAAAAGATGTACTTTTTTTTTTGCACAAATTACAAGGTGTTGATCATGGTGGAAATGATGCCACAATTAGTGTAGATATTACGGTAAAATCTCATTTCAATATGAAATTGTGCATCATTTCCAATAAATCTGTAATTATGTCAAATTATGCAAAAAAGTACAAAATATTATTTATTTGTGTATATTTAAGATTTACGATTTTTTGTTCTGTCTTAAAGGTGCCATATGTAAAAATTGAGGTAAAAATATCCAAAAAATGAGCTACACGCATCAAAAGAATGAGAAGAAATAAGTGCAATGATGTCATTAAAAAAATGACAAGTTATAGTGCTGCCGAGATATAAACCTGAATTAGCATGCTAATTTACTAGCCCCGGCCCGGCCGGTGTCGTAATACCAGTTTCGGCCATGGGAGGCGGTATGCGGGCAACATACATAACCACCAGCCAAACTGCAACACACGAATAACTCGCACGGCTTGTGGGCGTACTTGAACTTGATGTCAATCGTGTAAAGGACAAAAAAGCACTTTGGTACAGCCCACTACTACATTTCAGTTCAGGGAAGAGTTCAAAAAAATGATTGGTCGATATTATGTATGAGGAATACATTTTGGTAAGTTGCAGCATACTGTATCTTTCAACAGTGTTCGTGTTTTTTTACTATTAGCTAGTAGAGATGATCGGTTCACGTACGCTAGGGATCTGTCCTGTAACATTTACAAGCGCCAAAACGGTATTTATTGTTTGAATTTCGTAATAAAATTGACAGAATCTGAGAGCTGAGATTTTTTTATATCATAACTAACCTGCTCTGTCTAGTCTGTTGGTCTCCGTGTCCTCTTTGCTTTGCGATTTTTCTGTGCGTGCCAAAATTGATGTGTGGCGTGAGAGCGTGTGAAAAGTGTCAATTGCGTGTGTCATAAAAAATTTAATATGAACAAAACGAATACCGTAAAACTTCACATAATAGCCCGGGCTTTTATTTTCCCAAATCGTCGAACTGCACCAGCTTGTATTTGAGACAGGCGTCTATATGAGACCGGCCTTTATAATTTAGTGTTGAGATGTTGTTCATTGAGTCTCTAATCTCTAAAAATCTCCAAATGCTCCACGTGAAACTGCGGTCTTACTATCGTGTCAATTGATTTGATTAATATGCGCGAGGGAGAGAGTAGGACCGCGCTCGTGTTGTTTGAAGACGTGAGAGTACGCGCGCGCGGCCGGGTCTCTCTCTCTCTCTCTCTGCTCGTAACGCGCCCTGTCAAGCGCCGCGGCAGCAGTCATTCTATTCTACATGCCTCACCGATCAAAATAGTCTTTGGCGGGACAAAGCGGACTATTTGACGGTTTTAGAAGATTAAAAACCCGAAACTAAAAAACAGACTAGAGTAGGCCACCTTTCTGGAGGTATACTGCCCCCATCTGGTATGGAATATGTGGAGTATGAATAGATTTTTTGACATAGGGCACCTTTAATCTGTTGTGATCATGATATTTTCTTGGTTTGTATGTAATAAAAGCACTTTCACACACTATATATATATAAATATACACAAATAAATAATATTTTTGTACTTTTTGTAAAATGACATTGATCGGATCATTTACTGTTGGGCATTCTTAGTACACATGATAGAAACTAGTCAGAGAGGTATATTTTATGTTTATTTTATTATGTCCACAGTGCCAAAGTGTCTATAGCTGAAGTAAACACTTGCACAGTATGTGACTAATAAAGCTCCAGATCCTTAACATGCCAGTGCAGGCCTGGAGTGACTTTAAGGATCTGGAAGCCAGACCGCACGCTAAACATGTTCACATGCTTTTCGTACTGAATAAGGAGCAGGCGGTACGCTTGACATATTTCGGTAATGTTCACATGTCTGAGGAAATCTTGGAGGGTGTAATGTGTGAGTAAAAGAGCAGAGCAGCTGTTTTTCTCTGTCACAACATGAGTCTCTGTTACTTCAAGTATCAGTGAAACCTTAAGCCAGACGTACTGAAGGATTGGAAAGATTTAAAGTGGCAATAACACAGCAGGGGCTCCTAAACTCATGCAACCGTATATTCATTTATAATGCAATGATGTTGTCTTGACAAAGTTGTGTACCTGCACATAAGCAGAGTTAGCAAAATGTTATTTATGTACATTATACACTATTATTCATATACATATTACCGAAGTAAATTACTGAGCAAATTCAGTTCAGTTCATAATTGTTTTTAAATAAATAAAAAAATTTAGTTATATATTATGTAATATATATATATATATATATATATATATATATATATATATATATATATATATATATATATTTAAATATGTATTATTTAAAATGTATATATATATATATATAGTAAAAACTTAAAATGTATTCAGACACCTTGCTATCCTAACTTACATAAATGAACTAGTGTACTGTCCTGCACCCACTAGTAAAAAAAAAAAATATATATATATATATATATGGTGTCTGAGTATTTTTGACACTCAATCATTTTTTGTTTATATACATGTACTCAAAAATATAGATTTACTATTAGTTTTTTTTGTGCCATTTTTGTGTAGGCTACAATATAACCTACTTTTAACAAAAGTTTATTGATAAACTGTACTGTATTTCTATTCTTCTCCAGGTGGGCATCCCTGAGTGCGCAGTGAAGCGCTGTGCCGTTCAGATCTCTTGTGCTCTAGAGTTCATCCACCAGCGTGGCCTGGTCCACCGGGACATCAAGCCTGAGAACATCCTCCTGCTGGACACACACTGCCGGCGGGTCAAACTGGCCGACTTCGGCCTGACCCAGAGACAAGGAACCTTCATCCGCTTCATATCAGGCACGCTGCCGTATATGGGTCCAGAGCTGTGCGCCATGGTCTTAGAGGAAGGTCAGAAGGAGGTGAAAGTCCCTCCGCTCAGAGTGGAGCCCACTTTAGACACCTGGGCCTTTGCTGTTCTTCTATTCTGCATCCTCACAGGCTTCTTCCCTTGGGAGCGGTGCAACGACAGCGACGATTTCTACGAGGAGTTTGCGGACTGGCGCAGAGCGCCGGCAAAGACCCCCGTGCCGTCTCAATGGAAAAGGTTCACACCCATGTGTATGCAGATGTTCAGGAGGATGTTAGCGCTGGATGCCAGTGAGAGGTGCTCCATAGGGGAGGTCAAAGGTTACGTGGGGAAAGACTGGGTACGAGCGAAGGATGCCAACGGATGGGTGGGAGAAAATGGGAAGGTCAGCACGTCCACACCGAGCCCTTGCAGAAGCAGCCACAGTGAACAGTGATGGTGTTATGTAACAAATTAGCAATCAGAATGTGGTGCTAATTGCAATGCAGACAGATGATTGGTGGGCTGAATTGACATCATTAGAGGTGTTGATATAGATATTGCTTCTCCGAAGTAACATCTTAAAGAGTAAAGAGGAAGACTCTCGTTTGCCACAGTATTGAATTATTGCGGATTAAATACTATTTAGGCTGCTTTAACAGCAATTAATAATTAATTGTCTATATAAAAGTAAATATATATGAGGATTCAAGCTATAACATGATATTTGTAATGTAGAATGTGTTTATTTGACCTTAGAGCCTTTGTAACAAAACTCTTTTCTACAAGATCTGATTCGCACATGGTTAGATGCGATTTATGTGAAATTGTAGTAAAATGTTCTTGAAATCTTTATTATTGTTCAAAAACTATTTTTATACCAATAGTAAGGGCAGAGGAAGCAGGGATAATTGTAACGCTCAATAAATGACACTGACACAAGACGCCATCAATGTTATTTAAATAATATCAGGGACAAAATCTGACAACAATGCAATCATAAATCTTGCTTCAAATTGCACATGAATTATTTTTCAGGCTGGTCCATGCACATATATAAAGCAAACAAACAGGCAAAAATGTGGTTGACTCTTTTAACTGAGGACAACAGCTGCCATATTGAGCATTACAGTTTGTCCCATTTATTTCTATGAGTGGACCGTCTCCTCCCCTTTTATCTCTGATGCAGGTACAATTCAAACCTCTACCTCCACACAAAATTTACAGACACTTTCAGGAATGATCCATATTGTATTATTTTATGATTTGCCAATCTGTTTTGTTTCTAGCATAAATGAGGGTCCAGTGAATGAAGAATACAAAGAAGACAACCAGACATTAAATGTAGTGTAGATGAGCGGTAGATTTTAAACAACTGTTGTATTTTACTCATGTTTCTATCCAAGTTTATTGAAATATCTATTATATATATGTATAAAATGTGTATAGATTTCATATCAACCTGTTTGTTTTGTTTGCTGTGTGCTTATGATGAGACCCATGTCACTATTAAAGCCTGTCCTATATTATCCAAGGATAAATCAAGTGTTTGAGAATGTGTATTAACTAACATTAGTAATATAATTATAAAATTAAATAATGGCTGCTTATGTCAACGATGGTGGAGACAAAATTTCAAAGCTTTATGCCAAACATTTCCAGTGGAAAGGCAACATAATATCAGATATGACTGTTGCTTTTAAAACATTTACCTTTAGTATTTTTATGTCCATTTGCTCTAAAAACTAACATAAAACTGCCCTTAAATGTCAAACCAACAAAGTATTTATTTACTTCTAGCATGATTTTTAAAAAAAAAAAACATCTGATGCGCTTTTCATAATGCATGAGCTTGAGCAAAGAGCTCTAGACTACTTGACAAAAGAAAGAAAACGGATAATTAGCATTAAAAGCAATTCAGTTTAAAAATAAAGTTCCCCTAGTGAGGTATAGTTATTTACCCTTGACCTTCCTTTAAATATTTTTTTTTTTTATGCAAAATATGCTTTGAAACCCCTTCCAGGTCACTGATGGCCTTTGCTTGTAACCCCAGTAATTTATTACAGCACATACAAACACAGAGAGCACTACAACCTTCTCTGTTCAGCATTCAGAGACCTCCTGGCATCTGTTGCAGCTGGTGTGGTATTGATGGATTCTGGGCTGGTGTTTGTTTAGGCCCAGCTCTAGAGAAACTGTCCCGGCGGGGTGTCGTCACGCTGGGGATTCGACAGCACTTCTGAACCCAGCAGCTCCCTTTGCTTTGCAGCATATTTAGAGCGTTACACTAACCGGGATAATGTTACCGCAGTCCCTATGAGCTGGTCCAATCAAAGACCTTCATTACTAAATACTCTAAAGCAGCCAAAAGCCCATCATGGGGTAAAGGGTTTAACAGCTTTCACTGAAGCTTGACTCCTCAGCAATGACTCATAATCTGTTTCGGTTGTTACTTTAAGCCAGATTCTTATGCCAAAGCGTCTGGCAATAACAGCCGTTGCGCTGGTCACTTTGTGGAAACGGACACTTTATGGTTGTCAATTAATGCAATGAACTACACCTGTGATTCCTCAGCTTGGACTCCTGTGCAGGGTCATTATCGTTAACTAAAACATTTCTTTTCATTTAAATAAAGCTGAAATAAAGCTGAAAGACTTAAAGTAAGGTCTTTAGTGACCCAGGATGTCATTCACTACCCTCCCCCTCATTCTTTTTTTTTGTTTTTTTGTTAGACATCAACCTTCTTAGTATAGAGGGTATGCGCGTGACGTCATCATCGGCCGAAGTGACTGCGGTTACGCCCACTGAGTTTCAAAAAGACTGAGTGGCAGCATTAGTTTTCAGCGTGAATGCCACGAGAAACACACACTGTAAAAAATGAATCATGGGTCTTGTAATTTCCATTAAAAAATGTAAGGTGATAATTAAAAATGTTGTGTATATTTTATTAAGAAAATTGTGGTTAAGTGTTGTATAGAAAATATTGAGAACATTTCACTAATAAAACCAAGAGATACATTTACTAATTTTGAGGCTTGAATTGAGGCGATTAAGCTGATAAAATTAAGGAAAAAAGGCTACCAATTTATTTTAAGAGAATTAGCTCAATTATGCGGTTTAATTTAGAGACACCATTGTTAGTTCCCAGCATGCTTTGCACATGGCTGGTAATGGAGAGGAAATATTAAAATTAAGTGTTATTTTATGTGTTTTTGAGTAAAGGGAAACATCTGTTGATGTTTAATGTTCAGTTATGTTTGACATTTGAAAGAGTTTCTATTATGTTGAAGTTTTGATCGTTACCATTGTGCAGAAGAGTAGGGCTTATTGTAGGGTTGTGAATAACTGCAAGTTTTGATACTTTTAAGCATGTTGCTTTGATTGTTGAGCTAAACCTTTGCAATAATGCTAGCAGTAACAAGTTTAGTTTAGCTGTGCTAGTGTCATGCAGTCTTTTAATAATGCAATTTAACTCAAGTCAAATGTGAACAAGTTATTTTCATTCACTCTTTAACTTAAAATAAAAAAGCATATTTCACAAAGTATTTAATTCATTGTATCATAGACTAAATAATTAAGGAGATTTTACATGATTTATTCAAGTAGATTCCATGAAAGAAATCAAGCCTTAACTGCTCAAAAATATTAAGTGTAATATTGTTACCATACTTTTTTTAATTAAATAGCAGTAAAAAATTTTACAGGGCACAAAACGCATCTAAAACGGGAAAGAGCTTCGAGATTGACTGTACAAACAGATTTCACAAAGAAATCTGAGGTTTATTTTTACAGACTTCCGAAAGCTACAGAAAAGAAAAGCAAGCGGATTGCTGCATTTGCCAGAAACAACTGGACTCTGTTGAATGTTGAATTTGGGGTAAAATCATATCCTATATACTGTATTAACAACTCATCAATTAAATATTTACCATCGTATATTCTGCCTAATTTGATGTTTATAATAAACACTGACAAAAACTAGGGCTGGATGATATGATGATTATATAACATTAATAGCCTATGTGATCAACCAGATTTAGACCAGGCACATTTTTTTATGTATTTCATACCCTGTAAATAGTTAATATTTACGAAAAAAAATATATAAATAGCCTAGCAATATCTAAAATAAAATAAAAACTAATGACAAAAGCACATAATGACTTAAAATGTAACTATATAACATGAAAACTAAAAATCTAAAAAATAAAAGCTAATTCAAAATAAATAAATAAAAACTATAATAAAACTAAAATAACAGTGCTCCTGTGTGACCTTGAGGGGAACTGACTTCATTCATTCACTAAAAATTCTCAAAACATTAGGAGTTGAAGAAACATGATAAATAAAAGTTTCATGTTCTTTAAGTAATGCGATCAGGTCCAGACATTTTAAGTGTCTGAATACTTTTTGGATTGTGACTGGAGCAACGCTAACGATACGGTGTCAGTTCCTGGAACTTTGACACCTGCTGCAATGGAAATGAAGTTATCACACTGCACTGCACCAATACCAGGCTCTAATTGTCTGATATATCTAATAAATGCCACTCAGATCATTTCTGCCACATGTGGTGCAACACAGACGAGCACAGGTGGACTGCTTTAAACAAACCATCATGCAACGTATGTTAAAAATGCTCTTTGAGCTTCTGCACTTTGTTGACAGACTCGACAACTTGAGTTTTATGTGTTTTACGATGACACTAAAATATCATCCACCACAGTGGCTGCAGTTAAACCAGTCACAACTATATTTACAATATCTTTTTATCTCATGAATGCAACAGAAATTATATGATATATTCAGTATTAAGGCCATTACATTCAAAACATATTTGTTGTATTGGTGAATTGTTATCATTCAAATATGCTAATTTGGTGCTATTAATAATGGTTCTTATTAATATAAATAATAAGTTGTGCTGCTGTTTTTTTTCTTCTGGAAACCATGCTACATTTTTCTCAGAATTATTTGATGAATAGAAAGTTCAAAAGAACATTAATTTGAAATAGAAATATTTTGTAACATTACAAATATCTTTACCGTCAATCAATTGAATGCGTGCGTCCTTGATAAATAAAAGTACTAATTTCTTTACTAACCCCACATTTTTTAACAGTAGTGTATCACAGTTTCCACAACAATATTAAGCAGCAAAAACAGTTTTCAACATTGATAATAATAAGAAAAGTTTATTGAGCAGCAAATCTCAAAAATATAATGATTTCTGAAGGATCATGTGACACTGAAGACTGGAGTGATGCTGAAAATTCAGCTTTGACATCAAAGGAATAGATTACAAAAAATGATTATAAAAAATGTATTTTGAATTGTAATAATATTTCACAATATTACTGTTTTTACTGTATTTTTGATCCAATAAATGCAGCCCTGAATGGTGAGCATGAGATTACTTTCAAAAACATATAAAAAATAAAATAAAAAAACGTGCTGAAACTTGCCAAACTATTTGCTGTTATATTTGTCATATAATGTGGGAACATAAAAATCAGCTAGGACCCCTCCTCATGACATCACTCTCTCCAGTATCCCATAAGGCTTTGAGGGCCAGATGCCATGAAACAGTGGCCGAAGAACCAATGGATGTGTGTTACTGTTACTGCAGTGGCTCATGCAGCACTACTGCTAATAAATCTTTGCTGTTATGGAAAATCACAATCTCACAGCCAACAACTGCTTATACCACCAATCCACAGGCATGTTTGCGAAGGTTATTTCTGCTCTCACAGTACAGTACAGTGTGTCTAGACTCATGGAAACATTGAGCATCATGAGATGACAGCTTGATTATATTTCTGAGCAGCACTCGCTGATGATATTATGCATGAAAGCTGTTTATGAGTGTTTTAGGTCTATAATCTAAATATTGAGAAAATGTTAGAATTATAATTTTAAAGAAGGCCTAAAACCATGACAGTGTTTGTGGTAATGCTTTGCAAGTAACATGAGATACGTAATCAGAATGCTTCTTTTTTTCCAAGTATGAGTAAAGTAACAGTACTTTTAAATTCACAACAAAATATCTGACTTCTTTACTTTCTTTTCCCATTTGAGAGACAGACAGCTCTCCTGTCGCCGCGTTGAGAGAAATCATCATGTGCGCTTTGTAAACATGATGGTTATTTTAGTTAGACTAAATGTGAGCATGCATTTATTCACCTCATCTGCACAAAAACAGTTTCAGTTTTTCTCAAAATGAATAAAAACAGGGAAATGCGAACTCAGAATATTACACAAACATGAGATAATTAAATGTTAAACTATACAAAGATGTATTTCATCTCACTTTATTTTCCAATGTCTTTGCTGCTGACCTTTGATGATCTAATTCAACCATAATAAGCAAAAATTGCTTAAAATTGTAACTGACGCTGGTCGTTCTCATGATAATGACAACATGGTTATAGTACGTCCAGATTATTCATATTATACATTCATACTAGAATGTATTTTTTTAGCCGTCGTGAAGTACTCATACAAAATATAATATAATACAAATGATTTCAGACGCAGCCAGAGTGTTTCTTTCTTCTCCTGCATCTTATTCTTCTGCAATCCAGAAAGGCTGCAGAGCTGAGAGGTTTTTTGAGTTGCGCCCTCTACTGTACAGGTGTGAATTTGCATTTTCTTCAGCCCAAGGCTTATTAATCTCACTTTTTGTATGAAAGGGCCATTGCATTTGCCAAAAATATAAACTTTTTGTTGTTGTTGTGTAAAACACAACACTACACTGTTAAAAAAAAAAGTTGCTGCCTTGAATTTTTAAGTACAATCAACTTGGATGTTTAAGTTATTTCAACTTAAATTACATTAAACTGACTTGAAAAATATGTTGAATCTTGTATATGTTGAAAATTGCTTAACTTATTTTCATGAGTTAAAGCAATGTAAAAACATACTATCCATAAAAAGTAACCACGCAATTAGTAACTTTTTTAGGAAGTAATGCAATATTGTAATGTTTTACTTTTAAAATAAACTTTCCCAAACACTTATTAAAGAATGCAGTGTGAAAATTTGATTACAAACCAAAAGATTATGTCAATAATCAGATTGCAATGGTCTACATCATCCACAACAAACTCTCAGAATCGGCCAGCAAACTCAGGTAATTGCACATTTTGTGGGCGCATTTGTATAATTACCTGATCTGCGTAATTACTTCAGTAAACCAGCTGCTAAACGGTTTTAAAAAGTTTTGTTTTAAAAATGATACAAGGTCAAAACAACAATATAAACAAAAGACAAAATGTCCACCCGTTATTTCACACCCATTAGTTCAGCACAAATCGGCACAGGCATGACTAAACTTCTTAAACAGGCTGAGTTTTCACGGAACTGTAGAGAATGTTAAGCAAATCCCAGATAATCCACATTTGAATTTCGGGAATGTTCTATTCAGAGATTCCGGCCCCTGAAGACACGCGCTCACTTCTCTTCAAAAGAAACATGTTCTGTTTATACAAACCACTTACTGTGATGATACAAATGAGCCCCTCTGGGTAAAGCAGATGACATGTGAACTTCACCGGCCACAAAGACGTCACCAAAATACACTAACACTACTATTACTAGTTATAGTACACAGCAGCTGTTCCTGTGTGTAGTAATGTAATCAGACATTTTTGCAATTAAATACACAGATAGAAGTAGAATTCCTGTTGAAACCCAGAGAGCAAACTCTTGTGCTGTGAATCAAACTATAGGTGTTATAGAACGATACAGTTTAACACACGGCACCAGAGCACTGCATCTCCACTGACATCCTTTCACAATCCAGCTCTTTTGAGATTTACTGGACATACATAACAAGAGAATGCATAATAATAATGTACGAAAGAGTCAGAGCTATCAATTACTTTAATGTGGAATAAATCTATCAAATGGAAAAATCCATCAAAGCAGTTTTTAAAAGCAAGCAAATAAAAGGCAGTTAAAAACGAAAAGACAGCAAAGGATCCAAACGGTCCAATATTTGATAAAAAAATAAAAACACAGAACAGAAAACTTGGATCTTATTGTAAAATTTAAAATAATAATTCCTTTTAAAATAAGTATCTTTTAAAAATGTATGACTTGTATGATAATTATGTGTGATTAATCTCACATAATTATAACTTTATACATGTTCATCGTCGGTCCAAATTTGTTACCAGGTCTTGATGATTTTAAAGGCATTGCTCTTGTACAATTTTAAAAGATGTTATAAAAACAAATGAACAGGTTAGCCTATATCAAGTGTTAATTTTAAGGATTTCTGCAGAAATCTCATGTGGACCTGCTCATAAGCTTTGAACACTTTCAAAACAGATGAAAAAGAATGTAAAAGACTTAAAACAGAGAAAAACAGATCAAAATACATTAAAACCATTTGTGTTTTTTCACATCATTCATATATAAGCCTGTATTATCTTCCAAATGTTCTACTGATATGAAATATACTAAAAACATAAAATCTTATCTCTTATTAATATTATTAAAATGTAATATTTGATAAAAAAATTAAAACACAGAACAGAAAACTTGGATCTTATTGTAAAATGTAAAATTTAAAATCATAATTCCTTTTAAAATAAGTATCTTTTAAAAATGTATGACTTGTATGATAATTATGTGTGATTAATCTCACATAATTATAACTTTATACATGTTCATCGTCGGTCCAAATTATATATGCTTCCTTTTTCCCCAAAATAGCTGTAAGCAGTGTTTATGTAGCATTAAGAAAACAATTGGTTACAGATTCTTCCATTTCTTGTATGACTAAATTTATATTGTTATATTGATTAATGATCCAGAAAATGGATGGAAACTAATAGTTCATTTGTGTTCAGTCATAAGCTGCGTTCCAATTCAGATCGTTAGATATTCAAGTAGAAACCTAATTCTTGCATTTAAAAATTTAATCTTTTTTCTCAAAAAGTAATCTGTGCACAATGAATCTTGCGACAGGCTTTGTTGCGCCACTCTTCTTTAAATGAAGACTACGGAGGATGCAGCCTTTGAGTTGGGACACAGTGTAATAAAGGGATAGGGATTTTTTCCCCGTACTATGGAAGTCAAAGGGGCTCATCAACTGTTTGGTTACCTATATTCTTCAAAATACCTTCTTTCGTGTTCTAGGTGTGGATCAACTTGAGGGTGAGTAAGTGATGACCAAATTTTCATTTTTGGGTGACCTATCCCTTTAAGTGACCTTTGGCCTATTTTTTATAACAAACATTTTGTTACCAGGTCTTGATGATTTTAAAGGCATTGCTCTTGCACAATTTTAAAAGATGTTATAAAAAGAAATGAACAGGTTAGCCTATATCAAGTGTTAATTTTAAGGATTTCTGCAGAAATCTCATGTGGACCTGCTCATAAGCTTTGAACACTTTCAAAACAGATGAAAAAGAATGTAAAAGACTTAAAACAGAGAAAAACAGATCAAAATACATTAAAACCATTTGTGTTTTTTCACATCATTCATATATAAGCCTGTATTATCTTCCAAATGTTGTACTGATATGAAATATACTAAAAACATAAAATCTTATCTCTTATTAATATTATTAAAATGTAAAATTGGGGGGGTCAAATGATTGACATGCGAGGGAAGGATTGGTTACTATTTTTATCACAGCCACAAAAACTCTAGTCAATTTGTGTGTGTGTGTGTGTGTGTGTGTGTGTGTGTGTGTGTGTGCGTTGTGTGTGTGTGTGTGCGTGCGTGCGTGCGTGCGTATTCCAATTGTAAAAATTCAAAGAAAATGACTTTCTCAACCCGAACTATGGATGTACTTGCAAAGTTACTTACACTTAATGGAATGTGGAAAGTGGACCATGGAAATAAAGTGTGTAACCATGTGGCTGCATCATTACTCTTGTTCAGCATGAACTTCTACCTCAGTGGTCACCACCACTGCATCTGCATTTACACCTGTACCTGCTTCTGAATCTGTGCCTGCACCCACGGCTACATCTACTAGTGCTTGTGTGTCTGCCATCCCTGCATTTTCGACAGGCATGACATCATCATAGTCCTCCTCCTGTTTCTCTGTCTCCACTTCATAGGTGTCCTGATCAGCTGAGAACATGAAGGAAAAAGGTCACCACACCATTTCCACAAGGGTACAAACTAAACGCGAGGCGTGCATACTAACAAACACTGCGAGGTGTGCATTTTAGTGCTGTACCTAGAATGTCGTCGTGTCGCTTGGGAAGGAGCGGGAGGTCGTCCTCAGCCTGGGTTTGGTGAGGAGAGATGTCACTGTTCTGTCCCTCGATGTCATCATATTCGGTCCCAGAGGAGCCTTCACTTCTATCATCTGCATCCTCCTCTCCTGTTGGAGAACCGAATATGATTTACTCTTACACAAACAAATAAGTAATTATATATTTATTGTGTGAAGATAATTATGATTTTGTTATTCCAAATCAATTTAAACCTGTGTTTAAAATAATATAATACATATAAAACATGAGAGTAAACATCATTTGTATATAGGATACTGAATGATGAATACGCGAATGCTAAATATATATTATATATGTTTATTTATATAAACATATTTAGAAAAATGTATTCAAATCTTTTATATAAATCTTTATATATTTTTTTTCTTTTTCTCACACAGTCCAAAAATATCCTATAAATTTCAGTCTGATTCATATTCATACATTTATTTAGCCTATGGAATGTCATTTTAGCTGACCAAAAATAAAATTCAAAATAAAATTGATAAAAATCAAACATTAAAAAAAAAGAAAACCAGTGTAAATAAATGTGACCATTTAAATTTTTTTCAATCTTGTCTTGATTATTGTTTGACAAAAGTCATGATGAAAAATTTCATCAGTAATTTTGTTGAGATTAACAGTTATTTTACAGTTACAGAACACTTGGATGAAGAAATGGACGTGTGACAGACAGACTATTTCTAATATTTGAAAATCTTACCCTTGTTGTTGACAGAATCCACATCCTCATAGTCCTTTCCTTGAGACAAATCTGAAACAGATTTGGATTTGGCTAGCAGTAATATCTTTGCTTTGAATATACACACACATACACAGGCACGTGCACAAACAAGTTATGTTTTATGGGGACTATCCACAGACATGATGATTTTTTAGCTATCCCCTACCCCTAAACCAACCCATCACAGAATTTTTTTTAACATTTTCGAAAAACATCAGTTAGTGTGATTTCTAAGTTTATTTATAAGTTATAGACCAAACACGGACAATAATTTTGGATATTGCGATTCTTTGTGGACACACACACACACACACACACATCCATCCATCCATCGGATATCATTTTCAAATGTTTTATATTACCTGTAGCTCATGCTTTTTTTACATATGCATTATCCTATGTCTTCATATTCACATCATTCAAAATAATAATTAAATTACATACCTCTGTCTTTCTCCATGCTCTTCATTTCATTCCTGTCAATGTTGTCTTTGCCATTTTTATTTCTGTAATTTCGTACTGCAAAAGGAGAAACGGGTAGAAATTTGTGCTTTTGGAGGCCAACGATGATAAATGGATACAGTTAATGTTTTGTTATGTAAACGTTATCATTTTATATTTATACGAGTGCTGTGCCTCTATTGTTCAATCTGTAGTGAGACAAGGACTGGGAAACACTGCCATCAACAGGTTAACAAGATGAAGACACTTCAAATATCACTGTAACTTCAGCGTGTAAAAAATTATGTTTGTCTGCAGATCAAGATGTCTTTCTGCAAGGTGCAAGCAATACTCACAGACTAAAAGTAGGCGTTTCCTATTCATCCACATAAAAACCATAATCAGCAACCCCAGCATGCCCAGCGACAGACCCACTATCAGACCAGAATTCCCTGGAGATTGAACTATCTCCTTATAACCTGCAGTTTTAATGATACAGTTTCACGGGTCAGAATATTTATGAACCTTTACTCAAGCTATTTAACAAGAAATAAAGCAGTGGTAAAACAAATACTAAAAAGATGGATGATTTTCCTGTCATCTCTTATATTTACCTTCACATTTGATTTCAACATGGCCACGTGTGCATTTTTCATTGAAAGGCTTCATGCACTGATAAATGTACTGGTACTTCTCTGGACATTTAATCTCCACCTTTATTTCTTTGGCAATCTCCCTTTCATCCACAACTTTTTGATCTTTCATGCAGTCAAGCACTTTACAAACTTCTGTAGTATTAACTGCATTTGCGTCTTTACAGACATATTCCCATTGATCTCCATACTTGACCACAAGCTTTCCGCCACACTTCTCAGTGGAGCCGAACTCAATACCCTCTGCAATAAAAATGTCAATTCTGTTAGTGGAAGTGACTGGAAGTATATTCCATACATTTGACTAATCTTTTTAATGTTTAAAAACGTGTATATATCTGTCAAAAGTGAATTAAGAATACAGTACATAAGCATATAGACGGGCAAACAGAAAATGACCAACAGCTACAAAACTCCAATTTTGATTTCATGGGATGTTTAAAGGTACACTATGTAACTTGTGGCGCTCTAGCAGTTCAAAAACAAAACTGCATGCATTTTGCGAAAGAATGTTGTTTTTATTGTGCTTAGACTCTGCGTGACGATGAATATGGTTATATTACTGCTCATAAAACATTCACTACTAGGCTTGAGAGATTTAACCAGTTTAGATGGAAAGGATCTCAAGCTGAAGACATTACACTAGCTTTACCCATTAATAGACACTGTACTTCCTTGAAAATAAATTCTAGCTCAGCGCTACAACACCCATAATGAAAATGTTGATTCTGGTTTTATTACGAGCTCTGGCTATTTTTCAAGTTCGAAATTGAGAAGTTTGAGATTTAGCGGCTCCATGTCAACCTTTCTCACTCGTTGTGACAACATATCCCATATGCGTCAAAGCAACTTTTCTCTATTTACAGATACACACGGGTGAGTGAAGTGTGTACGCAATTTCCAGAGGAAACCTGACAGATCTAAAATATAAAAACGTATAGCAGGCTTATATCAGGGTAAGACAATCAGGGTAAGACAAAACACGTTTTGAAAAAAAAAGGATTGATGATGGATTGACTCATTTAATTGTTGTTAAAGGTTGTATCAGTGATTTTAGTCCCAAAAATAAATGATCACATTCATCTAATCTTTCCTAACGATCCGCTAGCTGCCCGCCCCATAAGCAGGCTGTCAAAAAAACGCGTCTCTGTAGGCAGCCTAGGCTCTGAGATATGCACACAAAAGAAAATGGGTACACCACCACTCAAAACCAAAATAAACAGTGTTCCAACCAATAACCGACAGGGGCGTGTGTTGCTCCGACTTCGCATCCAGCCGTGCACGAGCGCAAAACCTCACAACACCCGCCCCTGTCGGTTTTTCGACAGCCTGCTTATGAGGCGGGCAGCTAACGGATCGTTAGGAAAGATTAGATGAATGTGACCATTTATTTTTGGGCCTGAAGTCACTGATACAACCTTTAATTTACATATTGTACCTTAAAAAGAGGAACTACTACATTTCAGCATCAATTCATTATTTACAGTACCAGTCCTATTTATAGCCCAGTATTATGTGTATGACTCACTTTGACAGGCCACCACAGAAAGGTTATTGTTGGTGTACTTCTTAAAGCTGCACTGCCCCAGCATCGTCTCATTGCCAGTGCAGCTGAAATGCAAGTACTCTGTTTTCAATTCTGTACTCCAGTGGTGGAAGGCCTTACCACAGCCGAGGTTGTCACATATCTCACTGTACATCTGATCGTCCAAATGAGTCGCACAAACATAATCCTCATCCATGCTCACATTGCCTTTGCATGTGTTTGAGAGCATGACTGCATGTTTACCTGGAGAGGAATGAAACCAGACAATCAGATATTCCAGTATGGTATTTCTGTCAGGACCACTATCGTCAAATATGATTGACAATTAGCGTACAGTTTGGATTGGCGGTGTGGTTCTGTTCTGGGTGAGAACTCCCTGTGCATCCATGATGCAGTCTAGCATTGATAAGAGCAGGGAGAGCAGCAATAACCCCCCTTAGGGTAAACAGAACAGAACCAACATGAACGTATTGCAGACATCATGAATTAATTTTTTTTCAGCTGATGCAAGCTTGACTAACATGACCTGCCAGAACTAACGCTATACTTGATGTTTATAGAAAAATTGGGAAAGAATTTAAGAATTGATGCCCTTTCAAATCATGAGTTTGGCATGGCTGCAGTATCTTGAATTGAAATGACTTAATTGCAAACCAACAAAAATCCAACTAAACAGGCAAAATACTAAATACTGGCATGCTGTTTATGTCCGTTTTGAACATTTGAGCATTATGGGAAATGAAGTGTTCTTTTATAATGGTAAAATAAAATAAAAAAGAATTAGTTAATTTATAGTTTATTTATTAAATAATTAAATTCTAATTTATAATATATATACTGTATATATATATATTTTCAGTTCAGATGCAAAAGCCTCTAAGTGCCATCTGAAATTTTCTTCTAGAATGATCATTTTTATCAAGCTTGTGTATTTAAGTTCAGTAATTTAACTTAAATGTTTATGAAAATTACCTATTAATTGTCATTTAAGTGAAATTATTGAACTTAAATAAACAAGCTTGATAAAAATGATCATTCTAGAAGAAAATTTCAGATGGCACTTAGAGGCTTTTGCATCTGAACTCTTCATATATATATATATATATATATATATGTGTGTGTGTTATTTTAGCATCATTGATATACTATTAAAGTTTTCATTCAAATTTTGAATGTTTTTATTTTTATATTTTCAATTTTTATTTTTCATTTGTTTAAAACTTTTAGCAATTTTGTTGTGTTTTTGTCCTTTTTAATAGTTTTGGTCTTTTTTTAATGGCTATATAGGTCTTATACGTTTTTATTTCAGTTTTAACTATGAATTTTAAAATGAGAAATGAGAAATGTTGCCTTGGCAACTAATTTTAGTTAACTATAATAACCCATTTAATATTTAAGTTCCAATACAGACACACACACACACACACACACACACACACACACACACACACACACACATATATATATATATATATGCACAAATATTTTCAGTAATTTATAACTGAACTGGAATTTAGAGGATTGAAAATTGAATTCTGAATGGTGCACAACCCTGGTTTACTCAAATGTTAATAAAACCAAAATAGTTGGCAGTGCTGCTCAGAAAATACTGTTCTCAAAAAGTAAGAGTTTATAACTGATGTGATACCTACCTTCACATTTGATGTCTAAATGCTCCGAAAGCTGGGAGGCCTTATCATCTCTCTCACATTCCCAAATATTCTCCTTCCCTGAGCAATTATAGGTCTTCCTCCACCACTCAGTTGTGCCTGTGGTTTTAGTGGAGTGCGATATGTAGTTTCCACACTGTAGATACTTGCACATCTTTTGCCCTTCCTCGCGGCCCCATCCCTGTCCGCTGACCAACAGTGTTTTCCCTTCACTCAGAGCATATACAGGACCACTGCAGGAGCCTTTCTTTTTATACAGGAGCAATCGTTTCCGATCTGTTACATGAACGGCAGAAATATCAAAGGTTTCTGTTAGCATGTTGAAGATGGAGAGGTTAAAAGCCAGAGTATATGCAGAAACTAAACCCTTCACCTAAAAAGAAATGTATGCACATTTCAAAAGAATTATCATCAAAAAAGTGCTAAATACCTGGGCATTGCAGATAGCCGGCAGTGCATGAATTTGTTTCTGAAATGCCATCGAGGTTACATTCGGAAACAGAGTTGGCATCACTCTTACATTGAATTCCTGATAGTCCTGTCTCTTGAAGCTTGTCTCGCAAAGTAAAAATAGTAGTGTTAAACTCCCCACAATTTAATTCCCTGCAGATTGCTTTACTAAGATTTGTATTAAGAGTGTCTTGGCAGACGGGTCTCGACTGCCCAGCGTAAGACAGTGACACAGTTCCAGCGCATTTGTCTCTTGGATCCTCCAGTTTAGCTGTGACGCTGCCTGCAGGGAGAGTATCAAATAAATGTTTATTAAATGGCTTTTCACATTGTTCTTAACCCTGGGTTAACATCTTATTTAACCCGAGATTAAGGCCAATTTTAATCCAGTGTTAGCCAACATTTCACACATAAGTTGCCTCACAAAATATTCAAGCACTTTGTAAAGTCACAAAAACTTTTACTTTCAGCATCAAAGGAAAAAAATTTGAATAGTGATTGTCGATTGCACAACTTTGGTCCAACATGTCTATTCAAGACAAAACCGGAAGAATTTCTACTGTTTTAAGTTCACTTTTTTTGTGGTACATTTACGCTTTAGGAGACTTAGCAGATTTACTTTGCAACATTTCAAGCATATAGGTTGCATGCTCATAATGTGCTGTATTTTTCCTATCAACGTTTTAAATATGCAAATGAGAACCCTATCCCAGTGTTCACAGGTGTAAGAAAAGGTACCCATAAAAATTTATGTGTAAAACATATCTGCCGATACTGATCCCGAGTTTGATTTCCTTAAGTGGAAATAATCTCTCCCAGCTAATGCTGGGAAACTAGAGGGAACACTCTCATTTGGTACATTAGTATAATATTAAAGGTTAAAATTAACAACAGAAACCAAACTATTATATTCAACTGCTATTTATTTTCAGATATAATAATTACACTCAAATTAAAAATGAAATGTTTGTATACAACTCATATATGCACATAAGGTATTTTTGTAAACACTTATCTTAATGACAAAATTATTAAAAAATAGATATATAATAATAAAATAGTAAATATTATTATATTCTATTTTCTTTTTTTTATTATAGCTAATTAAATAACTGTGCACATTGGATAATCTTTCTGAGGTAAATGCAACGTTAAGTGAAAATGTCTTTCCGCGGTTGAAACACTGATCAAGCGATTACATGAGACATGATACATTTCCGTAAGTTGTAGCCTACTGTATTTCCCAACATACTATGACGTTCATGCAAGTTTTTGGTTTGTATTAAAGAAAACACCATTTATTCATTTATTTTTTTCTGTCGATGCCGGTTATTGTCTAATTTTAACCCTTAACATTTTTTTAAGTATGAAAAAACTACAAATTCATTGCCTCAAATCTAATGACAAAAAAAAACATAAACTGGTGAATAAAAGCAACTGTACACATTACCTGTGCATATCACTTGGGCTGGATCTTTGCAGATGGTGTTGCTAAACCTGCACATGCTTATATTTTTCATCTCATTTAAGCAGTAAACACTATAGTGGGTCACAGATTCACTGTATTGTGTCGGAATCTGACTTTTTAAGGGGCTCTGAATTGGTTTACCACAGCCCAGGTCATGACAGATCCTTTCGGAGTGTTCAATTTTCCAGGTGTCGTTGCAAACTCCTCCACATATTCCATTTTTGCAGACCTCTACCGTTCCCCAGCATCTTTCATCCTTTTCCTTTTCAGGCTTGTTTCGAAGTGTCACGTTCACCGAACCTACAAGTGGCATTATTAAGAATATAAGCATTTTACAGACAGCAATGTTAAACCTACACTACAGCTCTTGGCCCTCTAGTGCTTAAAAATAAAACTGCATACATCTTGAAAATCAACATTGCTTTAGTTGCACTTTGGCTTTGCTCCTCTGCAGATGAATGTGGTTTGATGGTACCAGATACAGGACATCTTATCAGAGAAAATAAATTACAGATTCTATAACTTTAGTGGCTGGTGTTGCGTGTGTAAATCCCCAAAGCTTTTCCTTAAAAAAAATATTTACACAGCATTGTCAAAATCACAAAACTGTTTGTGCTAAAATATGCAATTGATAAAATTAGATTAAAATGACAGTCAATAGCCAATCATAACAGAGTCAATTACGTGAGTGGTATAAGACCCCTTTACTAACCTCAGGGAAAAATCAAACTAAAAAATGCTGCAAAAAAGTGTATGATAAGGTATCTGTAATTCTAATATAACTTACTATTAACTAGATCAGTTATTTAAGGCCATGTCCACACGGACACGGGTATTTTTATAACCGGAGTTTTTCCTCCAGCGTTTTTAAAAAAAATCCCGTCCACACATGCTCGCAAAAACACGCTATCAAGCTCGGTCAAGAGCATGCCACACCAGCAGGCGGCGATATAACCCTAGCCGTAAAGCCACGTTGGCCAATCAGAAGCCTAACAAAAAGTTATTAGCGGTTCCGGTAGACGCAAATCTGACGTCAAACACAGTGGATAACGGCACACACTCTGACGTCGCAAGGCGAAAACCCCGGTTTCACTGTCTACACGACAACACTGTAACCGGCGTTTCTGAAAATCCTCACCCTCAGCAGGGGTTTTCAAAAATGTTCGGTTTCAGTGCGTTTCCGTGTGGACGAACGGCCGAACCGCGTAGAAAAAGTCACGGTTATAAAAATACCCGTGTCCGTGTGGACAGGGCCTAAGTCACATTTTGCTAAATAACAAGAAAATTGCAGTCATATACTATGTAAAAACAATGAGACATTGTGTTGATACACATACCTGAACATGTGACATTGACATATGTGCCGTTTTGCATTTCAATGGAGTCACCACACTGCATTGCACGGCATATGTCGTTGGCTCCTGTCTTGTTGTCTGCCATCGGCCGGATCGCGGCTTCACCATCAAATGACTTGATGAGTACCCTTCCCTTGCAGGGTGAATCACCTTCAAAGAACATAAGTTTTTCCTCTGCGAATGAAGATAAAGGATTTGTGGTTACTTAGTGCATGTTCTACATGAAGAGTAATCAGAGGGATACTTTAGCTTTAATTACTTAATAAACAAAAGTAAAAACTACTGGGATGAAGTAGCCTATGCTGAAAAATATGTAAATATTGCGAAAATATTGGTATATATTTTTTTTATCATATTATTACTTACTTTGGCACATGATTTGTACATTTGGCTTATTTGAACCTAAATATTGCATCTCTTTTTTTAAGCACTCATAGAGTTTTGCTGAATCACTTTCACAGTTGAAATGCCATGGCGATTCCAGTTGATTCTGTTCCCCTTCAATGAATTGATTAGGCATTGAAGTAGATTTTCCACATTTGATATGTTCACACACCACGTCTGAGTTCACAGTGGTCCAGTCTTTGGAGGTTATTATGGACTTCCATGAGTCCTCCATGAGCAGCTCTACACGTCCAGAACAACGACCCAGACCATCACTCAAACGCACATCCAAGCTGCCTGCCATTTAAAACCATCATATTTTATTATTGCCTCATTTGCAGGTGATTTAAAGGTTGTATCAGTGATTTTAGGCCCAAAAATAAATGATCACATTCATCTAATCTTTCCTAACGATCCGCTAGCTGCCCGCCCCATCAGCATGCTGTCAAAAAAACAGGGGCGGGTGTTGTGAGGTTTTGCGCTCGTGCACGGCTGGACGCGAAGTCGGAGCAACACCCGCCCCTGTCGGTGATTGGTTGGAACACTGTTTATTTTGTTTTTGTGTGCAGATCTCAGAGCCTAGGCTGCCTACAGAGACGCGTTTTTTTGACAGCATGCTGATGGGGCGGGCAGCTAGCGGATCGTTAGGAAAGATTAGATGAATGTGATCATTTATTTTTGGGCCTGAAATCACTGATACAACCTTTAAGTAACTTTCCTGTATATTCTGAGTAGATCATAATGAACTGCAAGGCTGTCTCAGTTACCTGCACATATAACAGTGGCTGACTTGCATTGTTTTATCTCATGTTTGGCCAGGCAATGCCACAGTGACGCCTCGTGGCCCAGGCACTCAACGTTACTCAGCAAACCATTAGAAATGATGCGGCCCTCTTTCTCATACAGCAACTCTCCACAGCCAAGCTCTTTACACACTACCCCCAGTTTGGTATTTGATCCACTGTAGCACACTCCATAGTCAGAGCCGTTCACACGAACATTAACCTCTCCAAAACACTTTGATGTAAAGTTGCGGAGCGTGACGTTTCCTGTGAACACAGAAAATGTAATTGTACAATACCTAATAAACGAACAAATTAAAAAAAGGATTCAAATGAAAACAGTAAATTGAAATGAAACATTTCTCTCTCTCTGAAACTAAAATCTCTCTCTCTCTCTCTCTCTCTCTATATATATATATATATAGTATATATAGTTGATGTGATATATTTTTAAAAGCTTTTATATTTTATTAAATAAGATATCTTTATGATCTATATGACTATACACATGTATAAATACAATAATTTTTATATTTTTAATTATGTCAGAATAACATTAACATTTCACAAGGTTGTATTGTATGACCTTGAGCATGTAATGTCCACTCAAACTGTCTACCCTATTACCATAATAATAATAATAATAACCCTATTATTAAATTGCAACACATTTTAATGTATTAATTTAACTTGAGATGAAACAATACAATTTTAAATTTGTTATAACATTGTACAATAATAATAATAAATATAATAACATATAATAAATAAATACAAATAAACATAGTCTATTAATAATTTTTACATTATATTCACATTTTACAAGGTTTTACAACATTGAGCGTGTAATTTCAACTCAAAATGTATATCCTATTACCATAAAATCAATAATTAACAACCCTATTATTGAATTGCAACTCATATTAAAATGTAATTTAACTTGAGATGAAAAAATTACATTTTCTATTTGTAATAATAACATTGTACAAATAAAATCTTATTAAACTGTGTTTCTCTCTCTTTGTATTAATGTAGCATTTGTTTATTAATAATTACATATTTAATAATAACATATCAAACATTTAAATTAGGGCTAGGTAAAAAATATCGATTTCTCTATATTAATCGATTCTCATTTTTACGAACTGATATCGATTCTTAAATCTCAAGAATCAATTAGTCATCCTGTTTTCATTTGATGAATGAATGGAACATATCGCGCATCCCATCCAATAAATCGCAATAATCTTTGTGCTTTGTTACTATTGACATGAAATAAAGTCTCAAATTTCAAATTACGTCCATTTTCTTACGAAATACAAAAACATAAATACGGTTTTGGCGCTGTGGCGTGAGATCACTCTGGCGCAGCTCAAGAGAAGCACATGATCTCTTCTTCCGCCTTAATAATACCAGTTACAGCACGAAATAAACATGTGAGAGCATCTGTGAGTGTGTTAAAAGACAGAATACAACTTATCGAAATCCGTAACATGTCATGTCACATGGAATCGTTCGATCAGTGTTTCAACCGTGGAAAGACGTCAGTTAAACAGCTTGTAAACAATGTCATGTTACGTACATTTACCTCAGAAAAACCATATGTGACCATAAACTCGTTAGTCTAGAGGAGCATTTTCCTAAATATATGCACCATATTACATATTCACTATCATTTTTAATGTTCTTCAATATTTAATGAATTTTTTAATAAATCTGACAAGTTTTTATGGCAAACACCATTTAAATGTTTATATTACATATAGCTTTCTTATTATAAAAATAAATAAAAGTGTAATTTACGTGTTTGTATAGCTACAAATCAGTTAATTTTACCTAAGCCTGGTAGGCTACAACTAGACTCCCATAGTTTACAGCATTAGTTAAGAGATTTTGTTTTCCTTGAGAAAATTTGCCATGTATTGTTCCTGATATCCAAAATAATCAATATTGAATTGAATCGAATCGGAATCGAAATTGAATCGATTGCAAGCTTGTGAATCGAAATCGAATCGAATTGTGAAATTTGTGTCAATACCCAGCCCTAATTGAAATACTTATTAATATTTATATATTTGAAGAGTTCAGATGCAAGTGCCATTTGAAATTTTCTTCTAGAATGATCATTTTTATCAAGCTTGTATATTTAAGTTCAGTAATTTCACTTAAATGACAATTAATAAGTAATCTTCATTGCCATTTAAGTGAAATTACTGAACTTAAATATACAAGCTTGATCAAAATTATCATTCTAGAAGAAAATTTCAAATGGCACTTAGAGGCTTTTGCATCTGAACTCTTCATTTATTTAATATTATTCACAAAATAAAAACCTGAGCATTACCTGAGCATGTCAGTCGGTGGCTGTTAGTTCTATTAGTGGTTGTGACATTTTTTAAGGAACCACAATTTAATTGTGCACAGATGTCTCCGGGGACGTCTTCCTGCTGAACAGGAACCCATGATTTATTTGCAACATTGTACTCTTCCACAAACCCAGAGCAAAGATTGTTGCCATCTCGCAGACGGAACCTCCTGTGATCTGCACAATACAAGTATTCCAGTGTAAAAAATATGAGTGTGAATTTTACAACTCACTTGATACAAACCATGGATATACTGTGGGACAATTACTGGAAAATTTCAAGGAATTTCAGTGAAAATGTTCAGTTTCCCAGATGAACGGACTGATTTACACTGTTGCTATGGACGACAGTGACTATCAGAATAGAATATCAGAACGATGAATGCCACCAATCAGAGCGACGTACTTCGGAAAGCTTTACACTTACTGCTGCAGATCACACTGGCTCGTTCCGAGCATTTCTTTGACTCCTCCATAGATTGCCAGGAGAACTGTGTTTTGTCATCCCAATTAAGCAATACATTTTCTTTGCTCTGTTGTCCTTTGAACAGTCCAGGCTTGGGGATGTGATAATGATCTCCACATTTAAGCTCCTGGCATATCTTTTTTGCTTTAAATTCATCTGGCCAAGACAAAAAAGAAATACATAAAGATAATCCTTGCATCAGCTGTCACTTTCAATAGTACATACTTTTTTCTCTCTCCAAATATATATACTTCACTCCACAAAAGACCAATTTGAATTTCATGGCTTTCAGTAATGTTATAAACACACACACACACATCCATCCATTGGATATAATTTTCAAATGTTTTATATTAGCTCATGCTTTTTTTACATATGCATTATCCTATGTCTTTACATATGCATTATCCTATCACACACACACACACACAAATATATTTTATATTAATATGCAATGACAAACACCAAAGTTAACAGACTATAATCCACAAAATGTACATAAAGCTCAACATTTATTTATGTAATTTATTTGTAATGCAAATTGATGTCACATTTAGAGTCTAAGATGTAGTAATTAAAAATAAAATTCTGGTTTTGGTCCACTTACTCCAGTCAGTATTACAGACACCAAAGATGCCGTCCTGCGTTGTGTAATCCAGCACTCCAGCACATTTATCCCTCTGCCCATTCAGACTCAAACCCAGTTCCACAGTTCCTGTGGTGAAAAGCTTGGCATCAACAATGTGTATTGATTCACCTCTGGAAACTAACCAAGATGACCTCAAAACACAAATATCAAATGTAATAATTTCACAGTTAAACATGCAAAATCAGAAACACTACCTACCATTGCATTCAACAGCAACAAAACCATCATTTTTGTACGGTAGATCTTTTGCACCAACAAATCCGCAAAGCCAAAGGCTCGTTTCAGTAGACATGCAGTTCACTTGATCCATCAAATATTGATTGGGTGGAGGTGGATCCTTGTACAGGGTCCTTTCTATACCGGAATCCACCATGTTCCCACACTTTAATGATTTACACACAACCTGTCCGTTTTCTCTCTTCCACCCGTAATGACACACCAAGCCCCACTGGCCGTCACTGTTACGCACCTCCAGCCGGCCTTTACACGGGCTGTCCGATCCACGTAAAGCCACATTGAGACCTGCAAAACAAAACAAACTTAAATGACTTTTTTTGCTTAAAAAACGAAAAAATTAGTTTTTGTTTTGAAATAGCTACTCCTTTTAAATGCAATAAAATATTGTATAGTAAACTTGTGCTGCAAAAGTGCTATACATCATCACTTTTATCAGATTGAATAGATATATTTTATATCTTGAATTTTTGTTGTCATAAACTGGTGGAAAGTACTAAAGTATTTTTTTTTACATTGTTACTTAAGTACATATTTCAAGTAGGCTATATGTACTTTATGTATTATGTATAGGCTATATGTATTTTTATTTTGGAAAACTTTTTCTTCTGTACATTCTTAAAGCATAACAGGCCTATCATACTTTTTACTCCTCTACATTTCATAAAAACATGTCTTTCCTCGTTATTTTGAACTGAAGAAATCGTCACCCGCTTCAAGACGCAACCGATTCGTAAACGAGCTGATTTTAAAATAACCTGTTAGTTATTTGTTATAGTTAACCTGTTATAACGATTCATTCGTGAATTGGACCGATCTGTTCTTGAGCCAGCAACTCACTGATTCAAAGGATCCGGTGAGAACGAGTCTCCAGTTAACAATTCACTACATTCACAAGTCTTAAAATGAGCCCAGAACAGGAGATCCTTGGTCCCGACCGTCAGCTGTTTATAAACTATAGTCCTGCTGGCTACTTCATAATAATACACAATAATGATAATAAACATCCATCCATCAGTACTTTCTACTTTTGATTCTAAAGTACATTAAAAATGAAGTACTTTTCCTCAAGTAAAAATGAAAATGAGTGCTTAGTACTTTTACTGGAGTAATATTTCCAACGTTAAAAAGTATCTGAGTTATGTCAACATATATTTTTACATTGCTTTAACACATCAAAATAAGTTTTTTGTGTTCATTTGAACACATTTGAACATTTTTATGTTCAAGTCCGTTTAATGTAATTTAAGTTTAAATGACTTAAACATCCAAGTTGATTAAAAATGACTTTTCCTTAAGCAGGATACTTGATTTGTGTACTTCGTCCAGCAAAAATAAAATAAAAAAAGTGAACAGAAAGATAATTTGGTAACACTTTACCATAAGGTCTCATTTGGTAACATTAGTTAATGTATTAATAACATGACCTACATTTGTTACAGTATTTATTAATCTTTGTTAATGTTAGTTAATAAAAATACAATCGTTCATCTTTTGTTCGTGTTAGTTCACAGTGCGTTAACTAATATTAACAAATACAACTTTTGATTTTAATAATGTATTAGTAAATGTTGAAATTTACATTAAGATTATTAAATGGTGTGGAAGTATTGCTAATTCCTAGTTCATATTAACTGAAGTAGTTATTGTAAAGTGTTAAATTAAAAGTTATCATCAGGATCAAGGTGTCTTTTTTAACCTTATATGGTCCTGGAAAATGCGGTGGTGAGTTCTCAGAGCAGAAGAGCCACACGCTCTGCAGAAACTGCTGCGGTCTCTTATCTGCCTGTGGCTTTCAGCTCTGAAGTTCTGACAAGTTGCATGTTTGTGCAGATTCTGAGATAAACCCGTTACCCACAGCCATAACCGTGTCTTTCCACAGGGTTATGAAGAACATACAAACCACTGCATGATCTTGGTTTAAGAATCTTCAGGTCTATAGCTTTGAAATTTATTGCAAAAATCATGAACATTAGGGAAACTCCTGTAACGTGTTTTAATGTGCATAAATATTAATGTATTTATACCATTTTTCCATAAGGTACAATAAGGTCTCATTTGTTAACATTAATGTATTAACTAACATGAACTAACAATGAGCTATGCATTTGTTAGAGTATTTATTCATCTTTGTTAATGTTAGTTAATAAAAAATAGTCATTAATTAACTAATGTTAACAAACATAACTTGATTTTAATAATGTATTAGTAAACACTGAAATTAACATTAACTAAGATTAATAAATGCTTTCAAAGTACTGTTCATTCTTAGTTCGTGTTAACTAAAGTAGTTAACTAGTTTTAACTAATGAACCTTATTGTAAAGTGTTAGCAAAATAATAATATACATTTTATATCACAAAGATGCATTATCGTATTCTTCTATATATTAATCATTGTAGCTGTTTTAATTTAGAATGAATGCTAGTGATTTTGATAGTTAAATTCATTTGTTAATTTATACTGAGAGGATATAAAGACCGGCTGAAATATGCAATTACATGCTATATGTATAACCATTTCTTTTTGTCCATTTAACTTAATTTCAATTTATTAATTTATCCATTAATTAATTAATTATTTTCAAATTTAACTAATTAAAACTTTTCTCAGGAACTTGATATAAAAAACTATATGTATGTTCAGCGATCTAGTTAGATAATCAAATAGCTAAATAGCTATTTGATAATAGCTATATATATAGCTAAAAAGCTATATATATATATATATATATATATATGTGTGTGTGTGTGTGTATATTTTAAATAAATAATTATTATTATTAATAATTAAATCAATAATCATTATTCTAATGCATTTCATTATTTCAATAATCTGTTTCAGACATGATCCATAATGCAGACATAGAAATTAAACAAAACTGCAATTGCATTTATATAAACTTATACATTATTTACATTATAAGAGCTTGTTAATGCATGCATTTCTATACAGGCCTATCACATATATTATTTTATTATATTATGAAGATGAAGCTACGGAAATGTCATTGAAATTAATAACAAACAAATGACTAAACAAACAAACATATACATAAATAAATTGCAAAAATTATGGCACATTTTTTTAGTTAATTTCTCTGTCTGCATTATGCCGCATCATATCCAAAACAAAGGTCATCAAAAGAATCAAATCCCCAGATTTTAGATTTTTTTCCCCCCAAGGTATAGTAAAGATTATAGCTTCATTTTCATGTCAATAAAAGTTGTATTTTTTTTATTTTAAAAATGGTAAAAACAAAAAAGTTCTACTGTTTCTCAGTCACTCAGCCATTTTATCAGATTTATCAGTCAGATTTTCTTGCAGATGCTGTTTGGAGAACATGACCATCATGTTTTGCTCATGTCGCTTAAGTGATACTGCCATTAAAGCAAATTTTTTTTTATTTTATCTTGATACTATACATTGATGAATGATACGTAGCCTAATTCTGCAATGAATTACTCAATAATGCAAAAGAATACTATTGGACCCAGATTAAACAAACATAAGCAAAATAAATAAATGTGCATGTTATTTCAATAGCCTGTTTGTTTAGCCCACATCCATTAAGTGTCCCATTAACGGCAGCATGTAAACACGGCCACAATATGGAATTCGTTTTAATTAGGAAATACAAATTCACTTGCCTCGAATAGCTGATATTTGCAAATACAGGAGCAGGAACCACATGATTTCAGAAAGGAGGACGGAGGAGAGGGACAGGCCAAGGGCTGTGTCTGCTTTTAAGGGCTCTGTGATGTCACTTCATTTATATTAGCATCCTGTTCATTTCCTTCATCTGAGACCATTCAACTGCATTTCAATTGATTATTCGTGTCAAATTTTCATCAAAATCTCACAATTCGTAATTCTCACTGTTCTTTTCACAGAATTGCAAGTTTATAGGCCCATCTCACAATTCAGAGGTAAAAAGGTCAGAACTCGAAATTGTGAAATTTTTTACTAGCAATTAACGTCCGGTAGCGGGACACCTACGTTTACTTCATTATTAGATCCTAATCTAATCATGACAAACTAGATATTTTAGCACTGTTTTTTGTTACAAATTATGTAGGAACAGTAATAGATGAATTTATGACAAGAGTGCACCTCAAAAAATCTACATCATAACAGGAGTTCTGACCTTTGTCACAAAAGGTCGACGCACACACTTTTAATTGAAACTTTGGTTTTAATGCTTCAAGTTCATAAACTTACAATAAAAAAATATAAAATAATATTATCCTCTAAAAAGTATAATATATATATATATATATATATATATATATATATATTATCCTCAAAAATATATTATCTTTTTTTATCGATTTTTTATTACATCACATATTTTAGTAGTTATCATAAATTAGGTATCATTTGAAAGCTTACGTACTCAGAATTCATCCTTCGAAAACGGTTTTGAAAGTGGACGTTGCTTTACCATAGAAACGGTACTCTAAATTATTTTATCTGGCTGCTCCCCTTTTACTCCCTCCTTCCCCATCATGTTTCATGATTTATGATCAAAACCTTCTAATCTTGACAAAACACATATTATCAGAAAGGTTCTGAGTCTCAAGGTTCCATATTTTGTGACAGAAGTGATATTTGTACAGAAATTACAGCAATATTAAATTCAATAGAATGTATGTTAAATTCAATAGAATGTATGTCACCCGGTGGCTATTTTTGGTATTACGCCTAAACAAAATCTCATGGGAACTTTGTGATATCAACTTCAAATTTGATTTTATAGTAATTTTATAGTAAATAAATATTTTGTAAAATAAATATTTTATATAAAAGAAAAAATATTAAGTTCAAGTTTACTGTAAATTTTAACTTCCATAACTTTTTCATACATTCATTAATACAAATACCTTTTTAATTCAGCAGTGGCACAAACAATTCCATAATCTCATTCGCGTCCTTATAAAAAAATAAATAAAAAAAAATCAATGTTTAACATGTGTGCCGGTTTATATATGTGAATAAAGCAATGACAGATTGTAACTTTTGTGTGAACTTTTCCTTGACGTGGCCTGTCCTCTTGAGCTCGCGCTGCTGTTACTCTAACGCTAGAGGTCAGTGTTGCGTAACCATTTTCCCGCCTTTCACATGTCACGTCAACTCATTACGTTACTAATGAGTATTAGTAACTTATGAAAGCTGCAGAAAAATATTAATTATTACTATTTTATCGTTTATGTTCATACTAGTAGCCTTGAGAGGAAAGGAGAATCAATAAGATTAGAGAGGAAAGATGGACAGAGAGACCAGGATTTAAATGGATTTAAGAGAATAAAGAAAATGGTTCTAAAAATGTTTATAGGCTAGGTCTAATTGTAGTAATGAAGTAATCAATTTAAACCATTTGCAAATAATGTTTAATTTTAAAATCCACATTCATTCTTATTCGTCTGTCAAATATCTCGAAATAGCAAACGTCCAATTCAGTTATGAATTAACGTTAGGCCTATGAATCGTGTAGGCCTAAAATTATAGTAGCTATATTTACAATTCAAAATTTGATAAAACATTAAAACATTTGGAACAACAGTTGTCACATATTAAATGTTTTGCTACTTGCATCTCACCCATAGCATAGCCTGGATCTCATCACGCACTCTTTTGGAAACTAAAGCCAAGTGAGAAGCGTCGCACTGAGTCTGTGAACAGTAAAGCCCGCCTTCTTTGATTTGATTGGTCATCTCAATCATTTTGACATTGATGACCTCTGAGGCAGACCAGACTAAAAATGTATCTTTCTGTAATTCTAACAAACAGAGATAGTGCGTAATGGAGTGCAGCAGAGAAGGGTCAAGAATATCAAAAATTCAGGGGGACAATTTGTCCATTTCTAATTATTGGGGTTGTAAACGTTTGCATATAAAAGTCATGCAGGTTTGGAATGTTATGAGGGTGAATAAGTATTTGACAGAATGTTCATTTTGGTGCCGTAAATGAACATTCTGTCATTACTTATTCACCCTCATCATAACATTCCAAACCTGCATGACTTTCATATGCAAACGTTTAAATCACAGGTGCCAAAGTGTATGGTTGTTTCTCTATACCTGATAATCAGCTTGTTGTGTTTTGGATGTCTGCAGTACCCGGAGAAAGGTATCCATCAGCATTCCCATTCAAATATAAATTCCAGACATGCAAAACCTGGCCAGCTTTATCCACGGTTGCAGGGAATGATGGTGGAGTGGAGCTTGATATTGAATCACATTCCTGGACTGGATGTAACTTTGATTACATAAAACAAGCCTATAATAAAATGAAATGTACAGAAAAAAAAAAGAGGCTAGGCCTATATGGTCACGGAGTTCAATGAATTGAAAATTCACTCGATATATTTTCTAAACGCATTAAAAATTTGTAAACAATTGTTCCCTCTGGTGACCAGTTTTGCAAACTATTTTCAGTGGAAAGTTGCTAAAGCCTGCGCAAATAGACGTTAAATATCGCCAGATGACGTAATGCGTCAACTATCGGCACCTTACATTTGTTTTCACTCCTAGTCCGTGCTCACATACTGTATTTTAATATAATATATAGCCAAATGTCCAATAAAGCAATTTTTTTTTTCATTCTTGATAATCTGTTACACAGAAATGTATGTCAAGACACGGAAGAAATCCCTGCTACTTTTGTTTTATCTCAGCTTTAAAGCAACATAAAAAAAAACACATTTCATCTTCTCATCCAATTAATTCCCGGAAGTTAAAATCAAGCCCCGCTTTAAATATCCTGTTCCTCTCAGAAATGTCACATTAGAGATGTAAAATGGATTTCGAATGCATTCCATGTTGACTTAACACTAAAAGATTGGCTGTGGTGCGAGTAATTACGCTCAGCCAAATTATTTTGATTTAATGGCAAATTCTCACATTATGCAATTTAATAGCCAATTACACAGTGTTCCCTCAGGAGAAAACCAGAAAACAATTAGCCATTAGACTTTAAGTGAACATCTTAACCATCGCGTTCAAGATTAGCACTATAAAATATCAGATGGTGTCAGCATATCTGAAGAAAAGAACATAGGCCTACATTACATTTTTGATGCCATGCACTCTTGATATGTAATAAACCATTTCAAAAGAAAATAATCGATGCAGATGTTTAGATGTGATTGAGAGCCAACAGACATTGTGTTTTCTGAGTTCTGTTCACTTTATTTGTGGAATAGACTTTACACCTCTGTGCTTTTGATATCTAACTCTTTAATCTTCTACCAGGAGCCGTTTCATCCAAAACCCCTGCCGAAAATGAGCAAGTGCCTGACCAATTACTAAATTTACCACTTCACACCGTTTTATGAAGCTGGGGGGGCAAACGTAAAAATAAAAAGGCTTGTAAAAAGAGTAACAAATATATTTGTCATCACAGTCAAGTGCAAATTTGCATTCCACCTGTTTTGTACTCATTTCAATTTAGAATTGCAACTTTCTTTTCAGTTGTAGTAAAGGATAATTACACTATTATTGCCTGTCTCATTGCTGCTTATGAATTTTAAATAAACATTAACAGAGCATCAAAACAAATTAGAGAAATGGCTCACTGGACATGGCCGTGTTGGATGCGTGAACTACTGTATAAAAATAGCTAACTAGGGTTTAAAGGTAACACTTAATTGCCAAGCCAAATGAAAAAATAAGTTGAAGTGACCAATTACTGCTGTAAAACTCAATGACAGTGGTAAACGCCCTCAATTCGCTTTAAAATGCTATAGAAACGCTTCATTTTCCCATGGGAGAAAACATAAAAATACCTATAACGGTATCCATGCATATCTGTGATCAAATTCCAAGTCGGCCCTCTCACACACACGCACGCACACACACACACACACGCGCGCACTCACTCACTACCGCACTCGTCCAGCCTTAGATTTTTGCAAAGAACATGCCTGAATGTTTTTTTGTTTGTTTGTTTATCATTCTTTTTTCTAATGTGCACATCTGGTGCAGCACATTTGATCATTAATACTCTGTAAATATCATCTTTTTTTCATCAATGTCAAGAAAGAAAACAGGACAAACTAAACAGAGGTAAATTAAGTTTCATGCAAAAGTATGTGAGTAGCATGTTGGCGGCTCCATTCTCTGCCATGGTATCTACTATACAACAACATGCATGTTTGGGTAGGATTGCTCAGAAATCTCTCTCTTTTTTTTTTTTTTTTTTTTTGTGGGGTTTTGAAGATGCATGTGATCTAAAAAGGTATGATACAATACTGATAAATATACACCACCTCCTCTATGTCGGCCATCCTTTTTTGTAATAGCATTTTTCCCTGCAAAGATCATTCCCACCTTTTGTAATCTCTCCTGCAACTGTATTACGCAGTGGATGTATATAGGCATATTTCCTTTGTTTAAACATTGCATATCTTTAAAAGTAAAAGGCCTTCTGTGCCACTATGACTGCTGATTTATCATTGTAAAATGCGTCGGATTGAGTTTGTCCTTTCAATCTCCCCCAAACAAGCGCGTACGGTCAGTCTGCGTGAATAGTCCGGGGTCCTCCGATGTACAACAGGGTCACAAAAAAGCACGTCAGCTCATGCGAGTCTGCGCCGAACTGTCGATTTGGAATGAAGCAGATATGTTACGAGATGCACTGTGTCTTTTCTGTGGCGTAACGCGTTTCCTAGGAGAAGCGCTCTTTCCCCCATCACTTGCTCTCTGTTGTGCAGTAGGGGATGCTTGTGTGCTTGTGGCGGTTATAAGGAGGAGATCTTCACTGTCTCGTGGGTGAAGGAACAGCGAGAGTTGCGTAAGATTCCGGGAATGGCAGGAGAGGGCGGCAGGCTCTCGTCGGGGGTGTTGGCAGGAGGGGTGGGTATACTGATGATAGCCGCTGTGAAATCCCTGTCCTCACAGTTGAGCTTCAGGCCTTCAGTCCGGGCGTTCAGACTGGAGCGGCTGCTTGGACACATACGTTCAAAACGCATGGACAGAAAAAAAGTTCTAGGTTAGATGGGATATCACTGGAATTGTTATAGAAGTTATTGTTTTTGTTGGAGTCATTTACATAAATGTAGGAAAATACAGTAAAAGAAGCTGTATATATATATATATATTTTTTTTTTAGAATTGATTATTCATTTTGAATATTGCCATTATTAGGCTATAAAAAGTATCTATTATGACACTAGACATTTATAAGAGTGAAAATGAAGAGTCTTAAGACATCTTAAGTTTTTTTTTTTTTTATGAATACAAATTTAAACCAAACAGTCTCATTCTCATTACTGTAATGAACAAATATAAAATAAAATAATTATTTATAGTTATTAAAACATATTTATGGATTATAGTGTATATATACACATACTAACAATTATTCATATAAATACACTTATGAATTAAATATATAATTATTGATACAAATAATTAAAATCATAATAATTATAAAACAACATTACATATAAATACTATATCATTATTTTACATATTTCAGTTCAGGTTATGTTGTTTTATAATTATTATGATTTTAATTATCTGTAATTATTAATAATTATACTGTATATTACGTTACATATAAATACTATATCATTATTTTACATATTTCAGTTTAGGTTAAGTAATATACAGTGTAATTATTAATAATTACAAATAATTAAAATCATAATAATTATAGCAATATAATAACAATAAATATTCATTATAGTTGATTATTTACTGTTTTTGGAAGAAGTCTCTTATGACCACTGTCACGATTTGGTTATGTTTCATGTTCCTGTTTCATGTCTGTCATGTGATCCCCTGTTCAAGTCATGTGATCCTGCCATGTGTTCCCTTGTCTCATGTGTCATGCTGTCATTGGTTAATTGTTCACAGGTGTCCCTTGTCTTGTTATTAGTCTTGTGTGTATTAAGCCCTCATATTTGTGTAACAACTGAGCTCATGCTCATGTTTTATGTTTGTTCAGATTATCCTAAATAAATTGCACTAGGGTTCTCTGCAACTTGCCTCCAGTGGACTTTATTACAACCACAAAGGCTGCATTTATACACAATACAATTAAAATTATTTTTAAATAATAAATATAATTTCAAAGCAGCTTTATAGAAAATGCATGGGTCTACCTTACACATGAAAAAATACATTTGTGTATGTATGCATGCATACGGTGTGTCTGTACATAAATGCATACATATACACACACACACACATATATATATATATAGACATACAGTATACATGCTATATATAAAAATATAAATTAATGATGAACTACTGATACAATAATAATTATATATTTGTTATGGTCCTAAAAATACTCTAAATTTTCTTTATGCTAAATAAAGTAGATCTAAGTTTATTCGAGTCCTTTTCGCAATACATATTTCAAGATACTTTTTTCCCATTTGATTTTAGAGTGAAAACGACATCATGGGGTCAGTCTGATGTCATACCTTTGGGGTCCAACAGAGGTTTTGTGCACTTGTAAAGTGTCCAGCTCCTGCACGCTGCCCCGGCTGACGGAGACGGTGGAGTTGGCGAGGCGGATGGCTCTTCTCTTAGCTCTGCGGGGGCAGCAGGACGTCGACAGCCCCTGCTGGCTGGAGATGGAGGTGCTGCGGCTCGTACGGTAACCCAAAGACTCAGTCATACACATCTCACTGAACGTCAGCTCGTCTGTGAACTCATGGTTCTGTTGGAAAACAGGAGGAAATGCTTAATGAAACCTTCTGGATTATGCACTTTGATCGAGAAATGTATGATCACAGTAACAGGCTGAGCGGAGGAGCTGTACTTACGGTTGTCTTTTCCAGACAATGTAGCAGGTGATGATGTTGGTGCTCAAAGGAAGATCTGTTCTTCAGACACAGAGCGCTGTCACTGTCTCGAAACTGAGAGATAAAAACACCACAAAAGTTTATTTAGGGCGATCCATAAAAACCATGTCTTCAGATACAAGCTACTCACCTTAAAACATCTATCTTAAGTGGACACAGATCTATTTAAAGAGACCACGACTATTTACAGCCTTCAGAGGTTGATAGCATCATCAAGACTTCAGGTTTATTTTTGTTTAAGAACAAAAACATTTTGTTCACTGTCATCTCCAATGTACTATGGCAGGATACGTTTTATAAAAAGATAGGGTTTTACCTATTTTTTGTGTGCAAAAAACAAAACAAAAAAACAATACCAGTTCAACTTCATTATAGTTGATTCTTACTGATTTGGGAAGAAGTCTCTCATGCAAAAAAAACAACAAAAAAAAACAAAAAAACAAAACAGTACCGGTAATATTGTGAAATACTATTACAATTTAAAATAACTGTTTTCTGTTTTAATATATTTCACAATGTCATTAATTGATAATAGAAAGATAAACAGAATGTTTCCTGTTTTTATTGCTCTTAGGGCATGAAAAACAAGATTAACAAAAAAATTCAAGGAGATTTTCAGATGTCCACTTGAGTGGACAGTGTGCGTTTTTGTTTTAAGAGATACTGCATTAAACATAATACAGTAATAACACAGTAATACTATATTTAACAAACCAATCAATTAAATGATATAAAATTATGTGAAAACTATAAAATATCTACAAAAAATATAATACAGCTTCAGTTTGTTCCTGTTCGACAGAGAAGATGGAGAAAAACTTCATACATTTGTGTCTTTGATCTTTGATAAGAACATGAGGATGTGACGGAAACAACCAGTGAATGTTAAACTCTGGAAACCCATCAGACTATATAGAAGGATAACGCATTGCAAGTAACATGCATTATGTAATCGGATTACTTTTATGATGTAACGAGTAAATTAAGACATCGCAAGCAACGTACATCACATAATCACATTACTTTTTGACAAAACGGCAAATTACATTCAATTACGAAAAACTTACGTTTTTCAAGAACAACAGTCAGGTATGGTATGAATTGTAGCTGAAATATAGATAGTAATGCATGATGTCCAATTTAGTGGGCAGATGATTAATCAGAATTTCCACCCAATCTAAAATCAATACTTGGAAACTTTAACAATAATATGAACTCCTAAGATGTTACAAAATATTTCAACCTGCAAGAGTCTCCTAGGATAGAAGGAATGGATGGATATTCCAGACCAAACTGGCATTTCTGACTGTCCGTCGGCCATCTTGGTTTGGAGGGAAACTAAATCCACTTACAACAGCTTGCCACATGGTGGCAGTGTAAAGGATGATGCATTATTGTGCAACTATGCCTTCAAAACCCATGCATAAGCAAGAAAATGGCCTTTTGAAAACTGTATAAATGGTATATAAATTGTTTCCATTTTTCTATAATTATGGTAAAAAAATATGAAGAATTATGGAAAAATATTATAGATAAAATATGTATATGGATGTTTGCTAAATATGATTCAAAACAGTCTGCAATGACCATGTTGTGTGACTGGCTTGCTGGGAGAGTCCAATCTTCCTCCTGCCAAACTTGTTGCTATGAAACAGAGCTGCTGTTCGTTGTAGTTTTGCAATGTAGTTGCCGTGGGCTAAAGCCTTCATTGCCCTTATGTCACCTGTGATTTGACCTTACTTTCCACGCAACTACCCCTCCGAGTCCCGAGACAGACCGCTGTGCTTGATGCCGTTCACACGTATCCTCTATAACCTCTCGTTGTAAAACGATCACACGCAAGGATGTCTTGTCATGAAGAACAAGTCTCTCAAGAAACATCGGTCTCAGCGTCTCCCTTTTATGCTTCCTCGATACCATCTGGCCCCCGAGTCAATGTGGTTTATCGGCATCTAGAAGTAGCCCATCAGAAGGCTTTAAAAGCAGCCGATCTTATCGAGGAACGAGGACGGGCTGTGACAGAGCAAGGACTGCCCCGTCAGCCGAAACCAAGGATGGCTGGAGGAGTCGGGGCAGATAAGATCATCAATAATTGGACCTAAGCACAATTAGGTTTGTTTTTGCTGAACGAAAAGCCTTAAGTAGAATGAGATGACGCAGCTATACCGCCAAAAACATCTGAGAAAGTTTGATCACGTAGGACGTGAGTGGGAACAAAAAGCAATTCCACTTCTCAGATGGAAAAACCAAAACATCTCAATCCTTAGTAGCCCAACAGAACGGATCTGGGGTCTCATTTATAAAAGTAAGATCCTTACTAAAACTGTACACGTGCGCCTGAAAGCCAAAAATGGCGTAGGCAAAAAAAATTCAGACTTATAAAACCATGCGTACGCCAGAACCTGCGCAGAATTCACTTTATGAATCCCAGTCAGCGGTGCGCACATGCGTCTCCACATCGAAATAACCACAAGCTATGCATATCATCATCTGCATATCATTTGCATATAATTATTCATCCAAATATGAAATACGGATGTGCGTCACATTACATTAATCAAAATAATTTATCCTTAAAAACAAGTCTAGTATACAAGTACAAGTATAGTGTAAAATACATTTCAGAGAAAGTTTTTCTCAATCTTTTCCACTGGCCAAATAGTATTTTTCATTGATTTATATTTTTAAAGGAAACAGATAGACCTTGTTGTGCATTATTTGCATTAAACTATTTTCTCAGACAATCTACTATTATCATGATCAGAAATTATGGACAGGAAAAGTGTTCAAAAGCATTGCATCCACAACAAAAATGTATATTTATTGAATGTATTTTTTTTGTGTAACTTCTCAGTAATGATTTCATATAGTTTAAGTGTTTAACTCCATTAATGAGAATGGCATATTTAATCTAATTGTTTATACCAGAAGTAAAACAACTTGCCGTACGCCTCTTTCAGGGCCTGTTTTGTGCGGACGCAATGGTTATAAATGATGTCCCTGGAACGGAGACAACAAATAACATAACACAAAGCATTTCACTCCCATGCAATTCAACACAGGAACTACATTTAAAAATTCCCCAAAGCACAAGTGTGTGAGCAAACTAATTCTACAGAGCGGTTTCAATAAAGGATCCACCACGTTATCTTGACACAACAACAACAACAGATCAAAAGCAGAATGTCATACATCCTTCAGAGCGACGCAAAATGAGAAAATGAAAGAATCTCAAATTATCATGGTGTGTTTTTGACCGGGGAACCCAAAGTGAATTTCTCTACCAGCCAATCACAGATACGCAAGCAATAAATCCCAAATAAATACATTTCAGTCAAATCCACGGGCTGCAACACTCTCTCTCCGAACACTCCATCAGGAAAGAGAGGAACCTCAGAGGGTATTAAACCATCAATCACTGACAATTCCATTGTTAAAAAAGCGCTGATAGGGACGTCACATTAACAACACAATTTTCTCAGTGGAGACAAGAGATACAGCCATTGGATGACTTAACTACCCATGATTAGCATCTACGCAGGCTGTACCGGTGGGGGGAAAACAGCCAGTTCTAAGAGCTCCAGGGTTAGAAAAGATCAATAAATCTGTTGAATGCAGTTCTTTTAATGGTGAAGATGATGCTGGAGTGTTCAGGGTGATTGCTAGACTGTCCACTCTCAGAATAAAAAGTACAAAAGCTGTCACTGGGGCGGTACCCTGTCAAAAACTAGCCTACAACGTTGTATATTATTTACCACCAAATTAGTATTAGTACCTTTTGAAAGTGCACTGTCCCAGTGACAACTTTTGTACCATTTTTTCTGAGTCTGATTATAAGTGCTTGCTTACTGGTTCAAGTTAAATTACGAGATTAAGTTTAATACTTACAAGCTTAAAAATAAATAATTATTACTGAAAATATTGTTCTATGTTTAGTGCTGCTTACTAATGCAAGTACAATTAAGATAAATTATTAATAAATTAGTAGTATTATTATAGAAAATACAGTATCTTATTTAGTGCTGCTTACTGAGGCAATCATGATTAGGATTAATCACAATTATTATTATTACAAAAAATATATTAATCATAATTATTATTATTACAAAAAATATATTCGGGATAAAAACTGGATTAATTAATCAGCACATCATGTAATTAATTAGATTACAAAAGTTCAATCGCTTGACAGCCCTAAAAACCTATTATAGAAAAACACAATATTATACAAGGCAAGCAAAATTATGATTAACAATATCAACAACAATAATGTTTAATAAAATGTAATAACCACTAAATATAGTAGGCTACTACATTTTGAATAAATTTTTTATTTTGTTTATTTAAAAAAATTAATCTGATTTTTATTTTTGAACATTTATTTTTTTAAGCGAACACATGAACAGGTAAATCATAAATCACAATGTGGAGCACATGAACACTTCCTAATGACCTTTCGTCGAAGGTCAAGACTGAATAACAGTGTGCAGAGACAAAAGTAAGACCCAAGTAGAAATTCAAAGCCAGAATAGACTGAAGAGTTGAAAAAAGCCTTTGTGTGGTTTATAAATAGCATTGCAGGCCTGTTAGTAATGGGTCTATAGATCCATGCTGAAAAAAATACCCCCTCACTCGGGGATTGTAAATATTGGATTATTGTGGGGTTCACAACCTGAGAAGATTCCGGAGAACTCTACCTGCCGCATTAGTAAAGACATGGACTGAATCTCTCTCTCTCTCTCTCTCTGAATACAGCTACTTGTCCTGCGTAGTATAGATGGATCTCAGCAGTGGGAAAAGGTGTGTTATGGAATAGAGCTTTGCTTTAATCCCTGCAGTTATGATCTGATAAACTGACAGGACACGAGGCTGCGGCAGACACGATTTCAAGACCATCACACCACAAAGCACTTCAAAAATCAAGCAAGCTGTAAATCCTGCTTAAAAGAAATAGTAGAACATAAAATAAGTTATCTAGCTTAACTACCTGACAGCAGTGGTAAACATTCACTTTCATTTTATGGAAAGCAGCTAAAGAAATAAGTCTTACACATTCAGAACAACATGATGGTGAGTAAAATAATGGCAGAAATTTCATTTTTGGATGAATTACCCCTCTAAAATTAAAAGTGATTACAAATCGCTATTTATGAATGCTTCAATTCAATTCACTTTTATTTGTATAGCGCTTTTCACAATTTATATTGTTTCAAAGCAGCTTTACAGAAAATGCATGTCTACAATTACAATTTAGAGTGAATAATCATGAATATGATTATGAATAGCTAAGTAAGTGAACCAGTAGTTTTTAGGTTAAACTTGTTTTATTAGAGATTCTTAACATCACTATTGCTCATACTCGAACGCACGTCCTGATTTTGCAGTTAGACGCGTTCCTAGCTGTATCAACATATTTTGTTGATCCTGGAACAACATTCCTGTCTGAAAATTTGGTCCTAACCATATCCCTACTCCTAAACCTAACCCTACCTATAACCTATCCCTAAAAATCCCTAAAAAGGGATAGGTGAATAACACTGATGTAGAAGCACCTAACTCTGTTTGTAAGCCTAAACTTGACTGTAAACTTGACTCAAATCTGTTTGTTTGATTGAATGTTGTTCCAGGAACAGGTGAAATCAGGACACAACGAACAAAGAACTTTAGACACAAAAAAAAACCTGCCTGGCAAATTCAAAACAAAAATCCCATTGATTTCAAATAAATGACTTAGGACATGTAAGCAGCCACAAGCACCACATTTTATTTCAGAAAATGTAAACATCACATTTGGTTTTATGCTTTCTTAGTCTTTAGGCAACTTTGAAGTTATGTTAAACAAAATCCATAAGCTGTTATTCAACACTGTATATCTTCCTTTTCCACCCTTAACCGTGAAGTAGACTCTATATTCAGAATGTATTACAAGAGCAACATGATCAAGCGCAGTGAACATCCTGGGGCTAGAGGAACTGAAATGAGTGCAATAATTACATAAAACCACAGAGACAAACAGATATTTAAGCAGGTTTGTTTTCCCTGGGATGGCAATTACCGCAGAATAATGATAACCAGGGCTTGCTCATAAAGCCAGTGATTGGGAAAGGGCAAGAGATTGTTTCCATTGGAATAAACACTGTACTTAATATTACTTAATGCAGCAGAGAAAATCTATTTAAGAATGTTAAACATACCCATGCGCTGGAAGGTGAAAGAAAACCTGTTGAAATAGCTACTTTACAAATTGCTGAATCATACTGTGATAAATGCCTTCATGAGGAACAGCATCCTAGGAAATATTTTTGACTGACTTTATTTGATTATACTGTAATATTATTAATGTCTTTACGGTCCATTCACTGTCAATTTCATGCATCCTTGCTTAATAGAATGACTAATTACTTATTTTGGTTAAAAAAATAACTACTTACCCCGAACCTTTGAATGGTATTGTATCACGGTTTCACAAAATATTAAGCAGCACAAAAATGTTTCTTGAGCATCAAATCATCATATTAGAATGATTTCTGAAGGATCATGTGACACTGAAGACTGGAGTAATGATGCTGACAATTCAGATTTGCATCACAGAAATAAATAAAAATTTTATATATATAAAATGTTAATAATATTAAAAAAAATATCACTGTTGTGACTATATTTTTGATCAAATAAATGCAGCCTTTGTGAGTGTACTGTAAGAGACTTCTTTCAAAAACATTACAAAATCGTAATGATTCCAAACTTTTGATTGTTTAGGTTATTTTTCTTGGATCTCCAGTTCTTACAGGCCTCCAGATGGTGTACTTATGGCATCTACCAGCAGGGGGCTAACCGAACCCTGCTAACCTGAAACTGACCCCTTGAAAAAAAGCTGCCCGGGGGTGTTACCCAGCTGAAAGCCAAGTGAACCGACCGGCCTGAAAGGGTCTCTGTAATTACTGCTGCGCCTCCCACCTGTCCCGCTTCACCTGTCCTTCCTTCAGTGTTGATAATTGCTATTTCCTCCCAGCACCCCAGGTAAGGCCCTGAAACCGTGTTTAGCTGACTCTGAATGTCAGTGGCCATTTGAAAAAGCTGTTATTACAAGCCTCTTGTGGGACTGACGCATTCTCAGAAGCCAAATGACTGACCTTTACACCTACTGTAACACTGTTTGATGAGATCAAAAAGACTATGATCGTTAATATCGTAAAATCGGTTCTGTGCTCAGCAGAACGCTGGCGGCAGAAAAATATACTGTGCTTTTTATGAGCTGGTGCGCTATGACTTAATTACCCTGCATTTGAATATGAATACTCTGAAGCTGAGATTCTCTTGTTGCTGGGTTTGACTGTGAATTAATGGGTTGTATTAAACTTTTATAGTTTTAGCTTAGGTTTTTAAAAAAAATGTGGTTTCTCTTGCAAATTGGAGCTAAGAAAGTTTTGAACTAAGTATAAAGTTAATTTGAACTAACGTGCTAACAATGAACATTACTTCTACATCTTTTATTAATCTTGATGTTAATTTCAACATTTACTAATCAATTAAGATCGAATTAGGTTACATTATTATTTTAAGGTGTCCTTGTTGCAGTTTAGGATAAGTCTGATTATTATTGCTACAGTCATAACATGTAACAAGGACGCTTTAAAATAAAGTGTTACTGAAAGTTGTGTCTGTTAATGCACTGTGAACTATCACAAACATTTTCATTAACTAACATTAATAAATGCTGTAAAATATATTGCTCATTGTTAGTTTGTGTTAGCTAATGCATTAACTGAAGTTAAGAAATTGTAATTGTTACTATTTTCTTCACACACACACACACACACACATTGAAGAAATTTGGGTTGCAAACAACAAAGGAGTTATTCTGGGGGGGGGGGGTCCTTGACTTTCACTGTATGGTAGGAAAGAAAGAAAGAAAGAAAGAAAGAAAGAAAGAAAGAAAGAAAGAAAGAAAGAAAGAAAGAAAGAAAGAAGTGAGTAAACGGACGGAATTGCCATTTTTAGGTGATCTATCCCTTTAAGTAATTAATTACTGCACAAAATGTAAGTATTTAAGACAAAAACTTACAACAATTTGCCCAGTAACATGTATGAAGTGTTTTTAAGTTTTTCATTCTTAAATTTTCTGTCCAGCGAGATGCTGCTGTCAGCCTCTTAAAAGAAAACCATTTATTATGGAAGATCCGATATCCAACATTTGTGTAGAAATATCATTGAGGCATCTATTACACGCTGTGTAAGCAGTACTAACTGTAGTTGAAAGAACACTCAACAATACGACTTCCCAAAATACACACAAATATAGTTTATTTCTCCCTAGTCAGATGTTTAATGTCTGTACTGAAAGATTCCCCTTATGCTACAAATCAGAGATTTGATGTCAGGCAAACTTTGTCAACTCCAGCAACTAGTTCCTCCTCGGATGTGCTGAGTGAAACAATGGGAGATTGAGAAAGACTATTCAGTTTTTCAGATCATTTAAAGATCAGCAGCACAAAAATGAAAACTGTCATCATTTACTCACCCTAATGTCGTTCCAAACCCTGAAGGACTTTCTTTCTTACAAACAAACAAAAAAAGGGACGGTAAAAGTAGTCCATTCACATGATTTGTGCTCTGTAGTGATTCAAGGCTTCTGAAGTTGCGAACAGACTGAAATTTCATTCAACCTTATCTGTTCATTCACAAACTTGCTTTGATCCAGAAGACGCACAGCAGGCATGGATTTAGTGCATGTGCTACACTTCAAAAGTATTAAGTCGGTAAGATTATTTTAAAAGAAATGCAAGGAAGCATTAAATTAATGAAAAGTGAGAGTAAATACATTCATAATGTTACAAAAGATTCTATTTCAAATAAACGCTGTTCTTTTGAACTTTCTATTCATCAAAGAACCCTGGATTTTTTTTTATCATGGTTTCCACAGGAATATTAAAGCAGCACAACTGTTTTCAACATTGATAAAAACAATAAATGTTTCTTGAGCAGTAAATCAGCATATTAGAATGATTTCTGAAGGATCATGTGACACTGAAGACTGGAGTAATGTTTGATCACAGGAATAAATGACAACATTTCTTGTTTTGTTTTCTAGCAAGAAAGCCATACGAGTCTGGAGAGACTGAGAATGAGGAAAAAATATAAATCTCACCTGAAATCCTCCTTCTTCTTTGTATTGTAGGAAGGCATTGGTGGTTCCCTTCTTGGCCATGCGAATCCTTGCCTGTCGCACTTTCTGTAAAACAAAAGAGCATTTATCTGAATCGATCGTGTAAGCATTTGTTTCACAAACAACTGCAGTGACTCAGAGGTGTAATGATGCCGTGATGCGGTTTAGTTACATCATGGTTTGTTCAATGCTATTTGACCTTTTGACTAATTTATTGTGAAAAAAACAAAACAAAACAGAGAGATGGGATAATTACCTTGGAAACTTAGAACATTTTTGACAAAAGTAAAAGACGACGATGGACTAAGGGTGTTTCTAGGCTTTAAAACTTTTTGGGGGCGCAAAAAAAGTATGTAGATATATACAGTATATATTTCAGAAATAAAATTCACTGTGTATCAAGTGCTGAGGAAGCCTCCGGAGCTGAAATTCAGATATGGAAATGGCCATTTGGTTTTCAGTAAGAGCAGAGCAGGCTCTCAGAAAGGAGGGGTGTAGAGAAACCAAATCCTTTTATCGAACCGTTTCAAACACTGTGAGAAAAGAGGTGATGCTGCAGTGTATATTATGAGAAAAGTATAGCGTTTTTTGACCTTGGATGCATGTACACCTATTGTAGGAGACCCCCAAAACAAAATTACATGGCACTTACAAAACATCAGAAGAATATCCCGAACGTATCTATATTGGGATGAAGAGAAGTTCTTTAGTACCTGCTGTGCTCTCATCTTGTCAGCTCTCTGGTTCTGATGGTAGATCCGGCTGAAGTTAGACACAATGACGGGTACAGGGAGGGCGATAACCAGAACGCCACTGAGAGAGCAGATAGAGCCGAAGATCTTTCCAGCGATGGTGTTCGGAACCATATCTCCATACCTGCAACAAACACCAATGTCAGTCAAACACTTAACAGCTCTGTCTGTGTGTGTGTGTGTGTGTGTGTGTGTGTGTGTGTACATGTGTGTGTGTGTGTGTAAGAGAGAGAATGACAATTTGTGTGAATATGATTACGCTGATTTAATGACCAGCGCTTGCTTGGAATCTATTTTGCAGTCACATGTATTGCAATTGTGTAAATTAGTTTGGAAAAGTGCATGTGCATTTCAATTTACAAGGCTCCAAAGCTCGTCTCTGAGGCCCCTGAGGGCTCTAAAAGTCCACTAACACAACACATTACATATTTCTAACAGCAGAATACACCACCACAGAACTGCAGAATGCTATTAAGGTGATGTATTTCTCACACACACACACTCACACACACACACCACAGTACTGCAGCAGCCGTGATCACCACTGTCCTCCTACACACAGGGTTAACTCATTTACAGGGGTGGTCATGGTTAAGATATAACCCATAAATCTCTTGGAAAGGCATAGTATGATATTACTCATGCACATTTTTTACAGTATGCATACTGTGCACAATTTGCACAGTTTATACAGTCATGCAACAGTTTGCAACCAGAACACACTGTGAAATATTGTATTCCACAATTTAATGCGATCCATTTGACTTTGTATTTCCAGTGTGAAGAATGAACCAGAAACCTTTCTTGGCTATTATTTGATCTGTTTGCTAAATGTTTGAACAAATTGTCACTCAAAATATGATAAAAATTTCATACATGCTGACTTAAACTTATACGTAGTCATTGGGACCAGTGCAGTATACCACTGTTTCACACACTTTTTTTTATGAAAAGTATAAATTGTGTACTAAGCAGAATGAGTCATAAGGCGCCACTTGCTGAATTCAGAATTACTAACTACACTTACTATTTATTTCATATTAAGTTAAGTCAGTGCTTTCAAAATCAGCCAGAGATCAAGAGTTGAGCTTTTATTTATTTATTTTTTTTTAAGTTTAGATTCAATAAATGCAATTTTGGACGGGGAACTTCTGAATTCTGAAAGTTTATATTTATATTTTCACAGCAGGTAAATCAAAATGTGAAAAAAGTGCAGCCCACTACACCAATAACATCCATAACGGCATAGAATTTTTGGACGGTGAAGCATGAAACAGTTACAATTATTCAGAGCTTTACATGGAGACAGCAACACTTTTAAAAAGTAATTTTCTGATGTTTTTGAAAGGTCCCTGGTGCGATACACATCTCTCTGAGGTACACTCATTTTGGATCAGTCACTGACAACACAACGAGAGAACGAGAGAGAGAGAGAGAGAGAGAGAGAGAACGAATCATCATACGGCACATTCACATTCATATCATGTCCCATCCCTTCACAGGAGACCGATCTGCAGGTGGCGTAAATTAAACCAATATTTGTTTTTAAAGTGGTGTTGATGTTCTGCACTTATATCCTGTACATGTTTACAGAATCAACAGACCGAAACTGTCAGAACACTTTCCTTCTACAAAACAGACAATATGCAAATCAAAACCTGGATACGTTTTCCTGAGCAGGGAAATAAAAAAAAGATGACAATTTTATCCACTCAAGGCTGTGGATAACAATGACTTAAACACAGTTAGCAGAATCAGGTAAAATTCTTAATTTAAGAACGGATTCTCTTCCATTTAATGAGTGTCAACTAGAATTGGCGACAACCACTGGATTTGAATGAGGAGTCAAAGAAATTTTATTTCTTTCATTTCAAGTTTTTCAAATTATATTTTATAACAATTTGAAGCCACTAAAGAAACAAGGGGATGGAAAAAAATATTGGATGGGAGAAAAAATTATTTCAATACTCAAATGTTTTGCATTTCCAAAAAAACTTTGCATTCCTCAAGACATTTGCCTTCACTTGCACGTGCACTTGTTTCTTGGGGAAAAACAAAACATTTGAGAGTTATGAGAGTTCGAATTTTCATCTCATATTTTCCATTACCATGTCCCTTTAGGGACTCTGAATAAATAAATAATAAATAATTATTTAAAATGTATTAATTCAATTTTAAATTAAAGTAATTTTAACATGACTAATTATGCTTATTTATTATTTATAACACGTTATTCTTAGTACTCACAAATCTCATTTAGGCTCATGTTAAATGCAAAAATAGTCAATAGTCATGTCACTAATCACAATGCAACAACGTGGCCAAATTTTTTTCCCAAACATATTTCTTACTGTCTCTCCAGAGATCAAAAACAAGAAATCATCTCTCCTCAGAAAACCTCCAGTAAAAGCAGTCACATTCAGGTCTGTCAAATAAATCAGACCAGGGCTCTCTATTATGTTTTATTGACACATCAGGCTAATATGGGATCAGGCTAATATGGGCTCTTTCTCATAAGAGCCTGATCAGATGAGACTCAAACACACACACTCTTCCCACAAACCCTTTCCAGCATCCCTCATTTGTCAGCTCCTCAGAGTTTGTGCACTCCCGGGATTACTCCACATCGGCCCGTGCGCCTAATTTGGTTTCCGACTGGTAAACGTCCATATTTCGGCATCGCCAGATGGCCCCGGGTGCATAAGGAGGGCAGGCAACAGATATTGATTTGTACACTGACAATGTCTATTATCCCTCCAGTGGTTCTAGGTTTTTTTAATCTTTGCATGTTCATTCTGTTGTTTATTATTGTTATTCAGATAAAAGGGAGAGATCAGTAGTTAGTGGGGAAGTTTCACTAAGTAGCCTACAAGATCAAAAGCTTCTATCTACATGATGAGGATATGGATGATAACTTTAATCTGGAACATGAAACCATTAAACTGCTACATAAACAGGAAAAGTTGCTTGAAAAGGACAGGTAATGTAAGGCATTCAGACATTATCCAGGAGAGCTCTCTATCCCTTTAATTTTCCCGTAATAGAAAGTCTTAGACAGACGTCCCCTGGGCGAGAACGAGGCTGCCTGGCCTAGATGCCGGTCTGGAAAGGGGTCAAGGAGGTTTGCCAGAAGTTCACGGAGAACATTGAGCAGAAACAGGACGGAAGATTAAACGGCGAGGACATGCATGGAAAAGATCAGAGGAAAAACAGCAAACGCTTGTTTTTGCGTCTGCTGATGCTTCAGTTTTCCCTCTCCTCCTGGGGATCCAGCACCGGGACGTCACCACTTACACACTCACTCTCTCTCTCTCTCTCTCTCTCTCTCTCGTGGAAATCTTGCTGGAGACAAAAGGGACGATTAGGTACAGAAGGAGAGAATTTAGAGAGCCCAAAATACAGCTTCCTCAAACAGGTCTATTTTTGCCCTTGCGAATCTGATACAATTCTGTTTCCCCGGCCTTGAAACATGACATCACTTTAAACTCAGCAAAACTCAGCTATGAATAGCTGTGGTTGTTCCAATCCCAATTAGGAATGCATCATCCTAAAGTCCGCATGATGAGCACACCATCACATAACACACAAGGCAACGTGCAGAAAGGACTGCTAATATTCTGTTTACTGCATATGGAAACCCTAATTAAACATTACAAACTAAACTCTAAAACTAAACTAAACTAAAACTCCTAAACTCCTAAACTCCTCAGGACAGTGGCCATTCAGGACCGAAGTTGCCCATCCCTGTTCCTGAAGCGGATCAATTTGTGTTATTGAAATAGCATATTGTGCATTTCTACAATGGTATCAACAATGAAATCTTTTGATTGATGCTACGTTCACACCACTAGGTGTCAGCATCCACGACAACTACCAGTACAGCGTAACGCACGCAAAAAATTACTTGCATCTGTAATCCAACAAAAGCATCTTTATTCTACAGAGACCCTAAAGGGATATGGGGAAGGAAAAAATATATTTCAATGCTTTTGAGTTCTTTTGCAAACGTTTTGCATTTTCCCCAGAAACTTTGCATTTCCTCGCAAAACTTTTGCGTTCTCTCGCAAAAACATTTGTGTTCCAAGGGGAAACAAAAAACATTTTGCGACCGAAAGCAAAGTTTCTCAGGGAACGATCCTATAATGTCAGGAAAAAAAAAAAGCTGAAAGGTGTGATTCATATAGAATGCTGCAGGTATGACATATTTTTGTAGTCCAAAGCCCTCTAACATGCATTTTAGCACTTCTGGTTCCATTGTTATGAAGATAGTGTGTTTTTTTAAAAGTTTTTTTGGTTAAATGCCTGAAGTAAGTTCTGTAGTAAATATTGTAAATATTGTAGCTCAATATTTTTTTAATGAGTTAAACCAAGCTCATGCACCACGTCACCATGATAGTAACCCTCCAAAAAACATAAAACATAACAGAAACTCTTCTAAACTAGCAACAAAACATTACTACTACTAAATATCCAACTTAACAATAATCTTCCATAAAAAAATACTTTAGCATTTACTCTCCCTTTTGAGTGTCATGGCAAACCATGCTGGGAAATAGAAATTCCAGTCCAATTTCAGTAAAATTTTTGTTTGTCTAAATGAAAAGAAACAAGCTCATTAAACTCTAAACAATTAAACAATTCAGATTACTTAAAATGTGTCTGTTTTGTGAACTCAAAAAAGAATGTTCTATATACACATAAATGTTAATTTGATTGAAAGTATTTGTTTAATTTAAGTTTGCCCTACACAAACCAATTAATTATGTTGAGCATTTACAGTGTTTTACTGGCTAAATTGTAGCTTTAAGCTTTTTACGTCTGCCGATTATATTTAGGCTTAAAAATTAATAAGTTATCTTGATGAACAAAATGTGTAAGAATCATAACTGGTCACAGAGCTTATTTTCTGCAATAATCCCAAAATCCTATTGGGGTTTGGCGAGGGAACCAGGGTGATGCAAACTTCCTGGCATGGCCTACAAAAATATGTAATCACTGCAGTACTCTATTAGTCCTGATTCCTTCGTCACATTGGAAATTAAAGCTCAGGTAAAACAATATACAATGGGATACAGTATTCTGTGTGGTGTGCTCTGCTGTATACTGCACATTTACCAAATGCAGCATGTATTTCATGCATAACATTTGCATACTATGCATAGCATACAGAAATAGTATAATGGTAGTATGCTATTCTGAACATAGCCACAGAAATGCACAAACATACATCTGGCTAGCAGTGGGAGGTCAAGGGTTAACCGGTGAACGGGTAGTTTTCATCTGCTAGTGGAAATCGAGGAGGCTTGTGGACAGATTACATGTGGAAACACCGCTTCATGGATTTCAGCATTGCCATTTCATCTTTTTTTTTTACATTTCACTAGACATCAATCTCCTTTCTTTTTACAACCCTCATCTGGCCCTCTCTTCAAGTCCCTTCTGTAGCTAGTGTGTGTGTGTGTGTGTGTGTGTGTGTGTGTGTGTGTCCGCACACAAATTTCAATACAAATACCCACCTCTGATTGAATTTCCAGCTGTTCTACTGATGGAATCAATGTTCTAACAGCATGCAAATTCTGAAGCTGAAGCTTCAAACTGAAGCAGGGCTAACAGTGGATGTCACTGTTGTGTTTTCTACTTAATTCTTAATTGAAGTGTCAGTTGTTGTTAAGTACATGCATAATAGATTCAAATAAAATAAAAGAGTGATTCAAATAAAGGAGTGGTCAGAACCAACCAAGGAGGTCTATACCAGGGGAGAATTATCCACATTCCTATTCATCTCAGTGTCTTGCTCTCGCAGTACTGGAAGTATCTGATTTGAATTTTGCTGTCTTTGCACAAAAGTGTTTCACATACAGGTAACAGGGAAAATATATGAAAATGTTATGCTTTTAAGACTCTCCAAAACATTACTTTGATAATAGTAGCAGCATGGAAATACATTAATGAAAATATAAATTAAGTTTTGCAATTAAAATGTTTTCTAAGCAACATTTAAATAGCAAACCTTGTAATAGTAATCAGAATGCAAATCTATATTTGAATGGCTGCCAATAAAAAAACGTGCTGAATTCTGAACAGCATACTACTCTTACTATATTTACAATATCTTTCTAGCAGAAATAATAAAAGTAATATGTGAGTATGCACACTCCACTTCAGCAATGCTTTTTGTCTCCAAAATGTTGCCGTTAACAACATCTACCAGTGGGCTAACTTAAAGACCCCATGAAATCAAAACTGAGTTTTTTTGGCTTTTAGTATGAATATGTTTAGCCTTAAGGTTTTAACCTAGTCTGCTCCAAAACATTGACAAAATTCACATTCAAAAGATAAAAGCTATCACAACTGACAGTCTCTCACTTCCACCAACATGGATCAATGATTTTGATGACATCACTCTGCACTTATCAGATTTTTTCCCGCCCTCACACTATAAAAAGACACTGAAGCTGCGGCTGAAATCGGTCACTTGTTCACAAAATTACTATTTTATAAATGATGAATGGCACATAGTGCACTATATTGGATAGGGAACGATTCAGACAGTGTAAATATGCTTTCAATAGGGGTGAATTAAGTTTTCGTGTGTCACGCAAACCGCCACAGTGCACACACATTCTGCTCCGGTCCAGAGACACGACGGCACAGAGCAGATCATGTGTGCGAGTTGGCGCAGACCACAAAACGCATCGGACCCAATTGAATTCTACACAGAAAACTATACATTTTAAAGCAACATGGAGGAGATTAGGAGGAGAGACGGTTAGACAGACTCCGCATTAGAAACAGCACTGACGAGTAGAGGAGATAACACCGTAAATAATACACATCCTCAGCATGATTATGTTCACTGTTTTACTTTAATAGTTTTACATTAAATCTAAAAGGGGAATATATTAGACTGTGGCTGTCAGACACGTATATTAGACACGGGCACGGCTGTACCGAGCTCAATGGCTATATATATATAAATGAAACGCTATCGGCTATTTCAAAAAAGGGGCGGGGCTGATCGATATGTCCCGTCCTGTCTTCCTGTTTCAGTGGAAATTACGTCAACACATTGAATAGTGCTGCGTGTTAAGGCATTTCAGTGGGCTTTTAACAATGCTAACCAGCCAAACCCTAGGCTGAACGTGATACATAAGGAACACAAAATGGGAAACATTTTGGGAGTTTCGAAGTCGTCATCTGATTGGTTGAATTCCCCCTCATGGAAGAAGAAAGCCGTTGTGTTTACAACATCATGTGACAATGAGCGCATATCAGGATCAAGTAATCGCTGGATTTTCAAAAGTATGTGAAGTTCACAATCACTAAACGAAATCACAATCACTAAATCACCATAATGAATGGAAAGTTCAAAAGAACCACGTTTATTTGAAATAGAAATATTTTTTAACATTATAAATGTCTTTACTGTAAACTTAATGCTTCCTTGCTTGCTGAATACTATTAAAAAATTTCTTTAAAGGTGCCCTAACAGGTGCTCCCTAACAGACATTCTACTGACTATAAGTACTTTGCTATAGAAACATCTCCATGACTGAAGATTTGTTTCCCCCTGGAAATTTCCAGGTTTTCCATATTGGCGGGAACCCTGTATTTCATTTAAGTCTTACAAATACGGCAACTTTCACGTATCTTTGATGTTTTGATTCCCTAGGCAATACATACACATCAAGTAATGAATATGATGGCAACCAAACAAGTTTTGCTCAGCAAGATAACGGCCATGTTGACAAAGCACAGACCATGTTAGCTTGACACAGACATTTTAAATGTACATAAAATATTCACGAGGAGGCCGCCTACAATTACAAACTCAGCATTTGCCGGGATGTGCGTGTACCGTAAACTCTGAAAGACTCTCTGATTAAACATAACACTTCATTTAGTTCACTTCAGGACTGAATACATCAGCTGTCGGGCATGACAGCTAAACCAAGCAAAACAGAAATGGATGTGTTTTGACTCGGCCAAAGATTACGCCTGACAGTCCTGATTATTGAGCACCAGACTTCTACAGCTGACAAGTTCTCGCTAAGCGACTGATGTGTCCAAAATTACCACTTGACATGCCAAACGTTTCAGTTCAAAAGCCGATCTCTCAAATCCTTCCCGCTCAGATTTAATCACATTTAAGTAATTACTGATTCAATTATGAATGGGCAACTGTCAGCGTGTGCTGAAAATTAAATGAGGTGTTGAAGTTTCCACACAGCGAGCTAATATCATTAATCATCTCTGCTTAGCAACACCTGGTCACCGTGAGCATGCGAAACACTCATAGACCCTGTGTATCATTCACCGCTGCAGATCGCCATTACCTTTAAATAAATGAGATGATTGAGTTTTCTGCGCTAGATCATGTGCCTTTTGTCTGTATGATCATTTAAACCGTGTAACCGCATCAGTACTTATGTCAATTTCGGAAAAAAGTAATGGTATTTTGGAAATCCAGTCTATAGTTAGAACCAGATGAGGATATTGAATGGATTATTGCATCATGAATAATGAATTTTGTGTATACACATACACTGCCATTTAAAAAAATTGGACTACCTTGATTAAGATGCTTTTAAAACAAGAATTCAAACTGTATTGAGTCTATTAATGAGCCTATTTACACCTCACAATTGCAACTTTCTCACAACTGAGATTTATTTTATTATCTAAATCTAACAATTGCAACTTCATTTCTTATAAGTGCGACTTAATATATCACAACTGCGACCTAAATCTCACAGTGTGACTATATCTTACAATCAATTAACTTTATTGCTCTTAACTGGGATTTTAGATGTTATAATAAAAGACATATCTAATCTAAATCTTAAATCTAGTCTCAGACTAAAATGCATGTTAAAGCTGTTTTACCTGAAAGAACTTGTGATGACATATCTTAAAATATTTCAGCGACATTGTTTTGACTCAAGATGCACATCAGTAATGTGTTTTTCTAAAACACATTCACAAAAGCTACTTAAATGTCCTAATTAAACTAAGGCCTAATCCTGGCTTAATCTAAGCCCTGTCTGTGAAACCAGGCCTACATCAAATGTTATTTCTCGTTTTTGCAACTTTATTGCTCTTAATTGTGACTTAATATCTCACAATCACAACTCTATTTCAAATTATGTGACTTTATATCTCACAATTGTAACTTTATTTAATATTTTAATACTTAATCTCACAATTACCCATTTGACTTATTATTCTGAGGTTGAAACAGCTTTCATACCTGTATGCCAGCCACTTGTTGGCTGTTTTTACTTACTTATTCAATCCAAATAATCCATTTCAAACCCCCTTTTTAATTACAATCAGGCTAGTGTGCAGCTTATGAAATAATAAAGTTGTTGTGCTCACAGGGACCATTTTCCTGTCCAAAGCAAAAGGCTGTTTAAAAGAGGTTCATTTTGTACAGAAATGAATGCATATGCTAGTTTTGTGGACAAATATAAATTGTGCCCAAGCATAAGCTGTTAAGATGTCCCAAATTTTGTCAGGTAGTGCAAGTTAAGAATGGCAATATAGTCTATGTCGGTTAACCTCACAATTGTCATGTCCTGGAGGCGCACTGACTCCTAACACCGTAAATCTTTGTAGTAATGATAGGGTGGGTGTTCTGGGTCTCTGATAGTGGCTTGATGATCGTTCTGGAACTGTTTCTGGCTGAGTGCATTCGGTTGTGCCAAGTGTGATTTATGTCTTCCTACAGAATACAGAGGAATCCAAGCGAAATGTCGACGTATCTCACATTCGGCTGGAGATTTACGAGTTTGTGCCCAGCGTCATGCTGATGCAGGCTGAATGTGAACATTAAACCAGAACAACGACGAACATCCACCTGCTTCAAAGATCATATGAGTATGCCGTTTCTGCTTGTATCCGAACGTAGTCGTAAACAAATTTTAAAAAAAAGAGTGTGGGCAGAAAATCAGGAGTTTGTTGGATAAATTGGCTGGACAGAGAAGGTGTGAAAGACAGCTCCACTGTAAAATGTTTTGTCAGGTGCCCTAATTTTTTTAATATTATTATATAGACAAATTAGCCTGGCTAAAGTCAGACCTAGTCTCATTGAGACGTGGGTCTGGGAACCACATGTTCATTTTCTCGTATTTGAGGTGTGGTTTACGAATGCCCAGAGCAGTTTATTGGGTGCTACGAACGTTTATCAAATGTGCTTGAACGTAGCTCATAGCCAATCATAGACATATATACTAGACGTCACCTTGGCTACAGCAGTTCATTGGAACGAATGCGTTAATAGAGCCGCCATCTTGGAACAGGGGAGCCCCTCCTCTTTATGCATCAGCGTCAAAGGTCTAACGGAAATAAAATCACCATAAATCGTCATGAATGCGATTTTCTAGTTATTTGGTTCGTTCCAACAGTCAGACATGTATTTATCATCGAGTCCAGAGAAATTTATTAAAAAAAAAAAAAAATTTAAAAACATTCTTCCTAGTTCAGATTTCGTTCGTGAACATCCATACGCAGCACAAAAGTCCGGCATCATCCATGAATTTGAAGTACAGGCGGAGATAGCAGCGTTACCTAGATACTTCCTATGACAAGACCCCTGTTCCAAGATGGCGGCGGTTTTGACGCATGCTTAGAACCCCAAGGTGACGTCTAGTGTATATGTCTATGATAGCCAATTGTTTCAATTATACCAGATGACGTATGTAGAGCGACAGAAATTAGACGAGGAAGCTAAAATTGACATTGCGTTCTAAACTACTTAGAACAATATCTAAGGCTGCATCGAAAGGTAACTTCGCATCTGCTGCCATGTTGGATCCATAGATATAAACAAACTGATATAAAAAAGATCAAACTTCGATCCCAAACTTTTGAATGGCAGTGCATACACTCACCGGCCACTTTATTAGGTACACCTGTCCAACTGCTCGTTAACACTTAATTTCTAAGCAGCCAATCACATGGCGGCAACTCAGTGCATTTAGGCATGTAGACATGGTCAAGACAATCTCCTGCAGTTCAAACCGAGCATCAGTATGGGGAAGAAAGGTGATTTGAGAGACTTTGAACATGGCATGATTGTTGGTGCCAGAAGGGCTGGTCTGAGTATTTCAGAAACTGCTAATCTACTGGGATTTTCACGCACAACCATCTCTAGGGTTTACAGAGAATGGTCAGAAAAAGAAAAAACATCCAGTGAGCAGCAGTTCTGTGGGCGGAAATGCCTTGTTGATGCCAGAGGTCAGAGGAGAATGGCCAGACTGGTTCGAGCTGATAGAAGGGCAACAGTGACTCAAATAACCACCCGTTACAACCAAGGTGGGCAGAAGAGCATCTCTGAGCGCACAGTACGTCGAACTTTGAGGCAGATGGGCTACAGCAGCAGAAGACCACACCGGGTGCCACTCCTTTCAGCTAAGAACAGGAAACTGAGGCTACAATTTGCACAAGCTCATCGAAATTGGACAATAGAAGATTGGAAAAACGTTGCCTGGTCTGATGAGTCTTGATTTCTGCTGCGACATTCGGATGGTAGGGTCAGAATTTGGCGTCTACAACATGAAAGCATGGATCCATCCTGCCTTGTATCAACGGTTCAGGCTGGTGGTGGTGGTGTCATGGTGTGGGGAATATTTTCTTGGCACTCTTTGGGCCCCTTGGTACCAATTGAGCATCGTTGCAACGCCACAGCCTACCTGAGTATTGTTGCTGACCATGTCCATCCCTTTATGACCACAATGTACCCAACTTCTGATGGCTACTTTCAGCAGGATAATGCGCCATGTCATAAAGCTGGAATCATCTCAGACTGGTTTCTTGAACATGACAATGAGTTCGCTGTACTCAAATGGCCCCCACAGTCACCAGATCTCAATCCAATAGAGCATCTTTGGGATGTGGTGGAACGGGAGATTCGCATCATGGATGTGCAGCCGACAAATCTGCGGCAACTGTGTGATACCATCATGTCAATATGGACCAAACTCCCTGAGGAATGCTTCCAGCACCTTGTTGAATCTATGCCACGAAGAATTGAGGCAGTTCTGAAGGCAAAAGGGGGTCCAACCCGTTACTAGCATGGGGTACCTAATAAAGTGGCCGGTGAGTGTATAATTATAAATATTATAATATTTTTTTCTCTAAGATATGTCAGCTAACAGCAATAAATTTGACAACTCTTAGAATTCATATACATATGTGCAAAAAGCAAATTTTTTCAACATTTAGGGGTACACTAGCATATAGCCACCTATGAAAAGCCACAAAACTCCAATCTTATGGGGCTTTGAGACTTTCAACTGCACATTTTCACTTTTTTACAATGTACCTGGCTGGTAGACCAAAGTCGTAGCTACAGAGACAATGAAACCTTGACCCCAAAAAAAAAACACATAATTTTAGTGCTTACAATCATTCTACAACTTTAAAAGCAACCATATCTCATCTGAGAGACAACTAACCTTTCCAATTACACCAGCTTAACAGCAGCAATGCCCAGGCAAATATCCCAGCTCATCTCTGCAGAAATAGGTAGTGTTTTGCTCTGTGCACGGGGAAGACCTTTGCATTTCTATCTGAATGAGAATTGAAGTCACTCACCAAAGTGAGATCCCTGGATAACGACAAACAAGTCCAGTCAAAAGGGAAACACAACTTACTTATCCATATCCTTAATCCTTCCTTAGCATGGCTTGACCATCTAAAACAAATCAGCCTTTGTCTCCCTATTTCTTGAAAAATAACAGTCCCAGTCTCCAGAGGACACAGACAGTCGACTCGATAGCAATTAATTAATGAGAGATCAGAATCACTTCCATTTATAAAGCAATTGATTCTTTCCTAATGCCAATAAAAAAGTCAAAAGTGTAAAAAAAAAAAAAAAACTGTCCCAAGTCAAAAAAGCAAACCACCAAGACTATAGTATTCTAGATTTTGCTCATGTCTGTCAGAGTAAGTCTCTGGGATGTTTTTGGTCCACTACTAGACAGACATTATAAACCTGACCTCTTAAAAGCAGGCCTGTCCAAAATGCAGAACTGAATTGAGAATACCTTAATTCCAATTTGAGGTAGCAAAGAGGAAGCAAGTTGAATGTAAGGACATTTAAAATACTAAAGAATATAATTAAACTGAATTTCAATTTTTTTCAAGACAAACATTGAATGTTGGCTTGACAAAGACTTTGTTGACAATGTTTTGAAAAAAATGGATGGATAGATGGATGAATGGAGAGAGGGATGTTTGATGGATAGATGGATGGAGAACGAGAGATGGATGGATGGATGGTTTGATGGACAGAGATGATGGATGGATGGATATATATATATATATATATATATATATATAGAGAGAGAGAGAGAGAGAGAGAGAGAGAGAGAGAGAGATGTTTGATGGATGAATGGAGAGAGGGATGTTTGATGGATAGATGGAAAGAGTAATGGATAGATGGAGAGAGGGGGCTGGATGGATGGAGAGGGAAAGAGAGATGGATGGATGGATGGATGGAGAGAGAGAGGGAAAGAGAGATGGATGGATGGATGGAGAGAGAGAGGGAAAGAGAGATGGATGGATGGATGGAGAGAGAGAGGGATGGATTGATGGAGAGAGAGATATGGATGGATGGAGAGGGAGATGGATGGATGGAGAGGGAAAGAGAGATGGATGGATGGAGAGGGAAAGAGAGATGGATGGATGGATGGATGGATGGAGAGAGAGAGGGATGGATAGATGGAGAGAGAGAGATATGGATGGATGGATGGATGGATGGATGGATGGTTGTGTTTGGGAGATTGTTGAAATCTCTAATGCTGAGTATGAGCAATAGTAATGCTTGCATTGGCATTTTCTGTGTCCTAAATTTTTTGCTTGAACACCAAAGTACAAATGTGCAACACCAGATTAAATCCATCTGGTAAAAACACCCACACGATTACTTTAACACTAAATACGACATGTACAATATGTGCAGAATACAAGAACAAAATATGCAGCAGATATTTACAGGCACATCACTGGTAAAAAGACTTGCTTAAGCACATGATTGTTTTGCACTTTCATTTGCAATTTTGGCTTTGGAAGAAAGAAAGTAAACCAAAGACTGGATTACACCAGTCAAGTGTGAAAGGAAAAAAACACCCTAGAGGAGAGATTACATTAAACCAATCCGTTTTTCTCTGCATGCTTCAGGTTTAGTTCTCTTGCCTTTCTGGAGTGAAAAGCCACTGTTAACATTCAATTAGCAGATACTCAGCGCTGTTCAGCAAAGCGGAGCGTGATGAGCCAAGAGTTTGGGGTCAGATGTCATCCCTATTGGACGAGAGCTATATTTATCATCCACCCTCCTAAACCACGCAGCCTTGGCAACTAAGCCTCATGTTTCTTGTCTACAGCACAAATAATGAATTAACATCTTCAATACTGTAAGATATCAGCAGAGAAATGCACACAATAAATACAGCTTTGATAAACAAATGGTTTTTGGAACTCCATATTCACTCAGTTCTGACAAATGATCCCCAATAAATCAAATTATAATATTCTGGTAGAAGTCTAGATAACTGGATTTCTTTCAGGACCCAGACTTTACATTTCATACTGTTTAAATGTATAATTTGTCATACTTCTATTCAGCAAGGATGGATTCAATTAATCAAAAGTGACAGCAAAGGTATTAACATATTTTACAAAAGATTTATATTTCAAATAAATGCTGTTCTTTTAAACTTTCCATTCATCAAATAATCCTTAAAAAAAGTATCACAAATGTTGAGCTGCAAATCAGCATATTATAATAATTTTTGAAGGATCACGTGACACTGAAGACTGGAGTATAGATGATGAAAATTCAGCTTTGATCACAGGAATAAATTACATTTGAAAGTACATTAACATAGTACATAAACAGTTATAATATTTCATAATGCTAATGTTTTTTACTGAATTTTTGATCAAATAAAAGACACCTTTGTGAGCATAAGAGACTTTCAAAAACATCAATATCTGACCAACACCAAACTTTTGAACAGTAATGTATATAATAAATAAAATATTAAACATAAATACAAATAATTACATGTAATTCTCATTTCAATAAACAAATACCATTTTTCTTCTTCCATTGAAAAGTTGATTAGAACGTTAATTGCATATTATAGTCATAATTTGCATTTAGCGTACAATCGCAATAAACAATAGTACTGAGATGTACTGTATCTGCTGAGAACTGTGCAACCAGTAGAGACTTCGCTATTCTATAAGGCCACTAATGAACACTCTATTGTAAAGTGTGATATTTCTATAACGTAAACTTACAAACTTACCCACAACCGCTCTATCTTCACAGAAGGGAATCGATATAAGTTACCTGTAGGACTGCCGGTATCTGGGAAGAACTCTCTCTGTTTAGAGATACTGGCAGACGGAGGAATATGAAGCTCCCTTATCTAATAAAACGAAAGTGATATGCTTTAGAGATATGTATTATTGCCGGAACTGTGCGAGGTGCAACAATCCGCCTGTGAGCCAAATGATAAGCAGGAGAAGGAAGTTCTCCCTGGTTTTACATATTATGAGATTGAAGAAGATTGTTGAAATCCCACTTTAATAGAGGGCAAATGCGGCGGAGAACAACTATGACATGTTACTGGTGAGGTTTTGCATGAGCAGAGATTAAGAAACTTAGATTGAGAAACTCTGAAGACGTTCGTTGTGAGCTTTAGTGATTCATAGACATCTATTTACAGAACATGCTGGCGGTTTAGGACATGCAAAAATAACTATTGGAGGTCATACGTTCAGAATTCCAATGTGTGGATGGAAACATCTAATTGGTGTTCAGTGGCAGAGTTAAAAAAACATATCTTACTGAATGACTGCTTACTTTAGACAGTTTACCAAAACTAATTCTGTAGACAGTTGATTCCATTTGATTATGTTTGTGGTGCAGAAACATTTATACTGTCTCACCTGTTCATCCTTTTATTGCTATGTTTATTTCATAATAGCTACAGTTAAAGGTCATGTTTTGCTGACTCTTATTCGTCTTCCTAAACTGTTAATGCACAACATTAGTTTTTAATTAGTCTACAAATCTATGAAAAAGGTGAATATAAGTGCATTTTGTCTCACAGCACTGGCACTTTTCTTTTTTTTTTACTTGTTTATATTTTTTTGTGTGAAAAATCTGTCAGTGCAGTAAGAAAAAACACTCATATTAAAAACAATCTCTGAAAACTAGCTTTAATATCTTATACAGTGTTGTTTCAAGTACAATACACACAAATACAGAAAAAAATATTTTTTGCGTTACAATACATTGGTCTCAGGCATTATAACATATTGCAGAATAACAGGAAAAAAATAAATAAAAATAAATAAGTAAATAATAACAAACAAACAAATAAATAAACAAAAAAGCCCAAAAAGTGTAAAAGCCCACATCTAAATTTCTGATATTCTGGTTTTCAATGGATGTCTTCAAAAACAAATCTATTTTAAACGACACACAAGAGCAGTTTAGGGATAAAACCCTGAAAAAATGTCTTGAGATAAACTCATTATATAGACATGTACATATAGCAACCAGAACAACTGACTCTGTATTATTGAGTTATTGAAACTGAATGCACACCACAGCTGTAACGCCCACTCCATTTTTGCATCATGGCCACATTACCATCTCGAGTGCACATTCATTTTCAATAATTCAATGGACTTTTCTCAACAATATCCCTTAAATAGCAGTCAAAAGTATGTTTATTTTTAGGTGCACATTTGTCAAATCAGTCTCAAAATGCATTCTACATTTTCTAAACGATTTTACTAGTAATTACCTGAAAATAAAACAAAACAAGTAGTAGTCAACTGACGACTATCCTTAAAGGGGTCATGACATGGCTTTTGTTTTTTGTTTTATTATGTTCCCTTAGGTGCAATTATAGTATTACTATAGTTTTTTGGACAAAAACCTTGTAAAATTTAGTGATTTATGACCTTTTCTCACCCTATGTTTCATCCTCTGATTCAAACAGTCTGTTTTGGTGGTGTTTCCCCTTTAAGAGTTCAGTGTTAACGCCCACTGTTGTGATTGGCTAACGTCAGTGCTGCTTATGCATAAAAAGTAGTTTTAAGATGAAATACATTACTTACAGTTTGCGGCATTGTTGTTGGGCCCAGAATAGTGGGTACAGCCTGATCTTTAAGCAAAGGTTTTCTGGCAAAGCAGCATCATACTGCGATTTGTTCTCAAAATAGTCATCCTTGAAATGTAGAGAACATTAACACTGCCGTGACTGGGACGTCCAAAAAAAAATAAACATTTACCCCTGCCGTCAGCATATTCAAACATGTTGTTTGTCCACAGCCAGGAACAGCACATCTGCGTGGCATCGCAATCTTCATGTAAACAGACCCACTCGCTGCTGCACGTCGACTGAACACCTGTGGGCGCGAGCCGCGCGACAACGATGCGATGATGCGAAATGAGGTGTAGTTGTCCTGCCCTTGAGGTGGTCATATGCAAACGACTGGTACGTCACTTCGTACCGTGACGTCACTTCATACCATGGATCCACAACGAGCTGTATTTAGAGCTTGATTAAATAAATTGTTTGTTTATAATGGGGAGGATGTTTTAAGCTATGAAACTTACAGGAAGTTTTAATGGTACAAAGACCTCTTAAATACCAAAAGATCAAGGCAAATTTGGTTTCTCATGTCATGACCCCTTTAAAGAAAAGAGAACAGGCTGTAAACAGGCAGCCGCACTCAGTATATCTAGCCTGGTTTGTCCAGATGTCTTGGAGCAGAAAGCAGTGTAGATGATAACAAGGCATAATGGAGTCTCTACATGTGCTTTACCAGTAATCACTCCACTTCCACAAAAATCCCTTCCCTCATAACAGCTCAGATGAGTTTTCTTTGTGCACAACTAATCATGAATAATGGATGGAACAATGCAGAATGCTGAACCATATTTGCGCGGCTTTTAGCCTTGCCCTTCACCATACCCCTGTTTCAGGAGTGGGAATTGCAACCCAAGACGATGCGACTGCTTGGCGAACGGCCCAGAGCGACTGCAGCGCCGCTGTTGGACCACTCCAACAAGCTATTCAGGGCAAAGGTCAATTTACACAAGTTACGAAGAACAACACGTCATGCGCAACATGATGCTAAAGGTTGATTAAATGTTTCATTTATGCGTCACGTTAGACGTTTCACCACCTGACGGGTGGAAAGGGGGGGGCTATCAGATTTAATGTAGGCTATAATATGATACTGGATGGCCCAGCGTTGGTGTCAGAGCGGATTCAAGGAACTGCATTCCGTCTTTTTACAGGTAAGATTCGGTTTACACATCAGTATCAAAATACCTCTCTGTGATGTCAGTCATCGGAAATGACCTTTAAGCACAGAGCCATTTTCTTCATCCACCTGGATGAGGAGAAGCACTTTAGTGTAAGGGGGTGATCATAAAGAATGTGGTTTTGCTCATAAAAACACGAGACGCATAATAGTTACTAGTACACAATAGTACATGCAGAGCCACAGCGCTGATGAATGGAAAAGAGGGCATGGTTTCGAGCGCGAGACGCAGCGCAATGGTCAGATGTTCGTCTAGCGCATGTTTACGTAGAAAAACAAATAAAAGCAGCAGAACTTACCGTAAACAGAGCTTTACGATTGGCCCAAAGCAAACTTCTTACGTCAGCGCGTGATCTCGTACGTGCTCATACCAGTAATATGAATATTCTGTCATCATTTACTCACCCTTATGTCTTTCCAAACCTGGATGACTTTCTTTCTTCTGCAGAACACAAAAGAAGACATTTTTAAAGTCACCATGAAATCAAAATTGACAATTGACACTTTTTTTTTTCATTTGCCCTCATAATCTTTAATCAAAATAACCCCCTCTCCCTCTGTCAGCGATATCTCTTCTCTCGTGACGTTTACTGGCGCGAGGGCGGGGCAACCTGTCACTCACATGAGATCCACCAATAGCAAACCACAACCAACAATCACTTCCAATAGACAAAATCAAGTCCCTCCCTACATTTCTTCTTTTTCGAGAAGCCGTTTCACTCAGATATAGATCACAATAGCGACGAAAGAGTATCGCAGAAGACTCACAACTTCCATTTTATGCCCACTTTTAGAATTTTGGGAACCAAATAACATTGGATCCCACTGACTTCCAGTGTATGGACGACGACGACAAAAAAACCCACAATAAATTCTTTTGTGTTTAACAGAAGTCATCATGCAGGTTTGGAAAGGCATTATTTTAAGTCATTTTTCATTACTTTGTATTTAGAAGTACCTTTGAGATTTATTGTGATGTTTGCATTTACAAGCAATTTTTATGTTCAATAAAACTGCTCAGTTACCTGCTTGGAGAGGTTTTTGGATTTAAAAGTACAACGAATGCTGTAATATTTGATTTCCTTGTACTAACAACACAAAACAACTTCCCTCCTGAGGTATACAACGTTATGCCGGAACAGAACAGGAATAAAGTTTGTGATGATCAAAGTCTTTGTGTGTGAATAAAGCCTCATAATTGATCCAAACTGTTTTTATTTCAAACCCACAAATGTTTTCTACAAAATAGCCAAGTATGCAAATGAGCATCTTTATTATTTTTAGCACTCTAAGCCATTATTTTATGAATGTCATTGAGGTGGGAATGCTTTAAGGCTAGCTTCAGGGTGTAAGGAGTTCGAACGGGACAAAACAATACATCAATGACATAAATGCACTAGTGCCCGTAATGCCCAACCATCAGCCATCAGGATTCAGGACAAACCTGGGAATCCATCACTGAGAGCAAAACACATTAGAAAAGATTATTGCCCTAGTAAAAAAAACAATAACAAAATCTTTTTAAAATATTTTTATTTCATACTAAGAACTTCAAACCTAACATATTTATTGACGTATCCCTTAAGACTTACTGATATAACATTATAACCAAACTTTATATGGAGTATTTTTTTATTGCAGAATGCATATTTCATAATATTAAGCCTAAAATGTGTTCTATTATCATAATTAATAAGTATTGTCTTTAAAAGCAAGATATTTAAAGTGTACTACTTTCAATAGTTCTCCTTTAGCACAATCAAGTGTACTTAAGCATGCACTTCAGCAATACTTCTGCACAATTATAGACTTTAAGTAGACCAGTTCAGTACACCAAAAGTACAATTGCAGGCAGGGTATTTTTATTAGTTTTTTATTTGATTTTATACAGTATTGACATTCTATGTTTGGGAAGTTTTCCTACAACATACCTTTGCTTACCATACCTTTTGTATTTATTAAGTATCTTTGTATTTATTGTATTTATTAAGTATCAAAGTACCTTTGAGATTTATTGTGATGTTTGCATTTACAAGCAATTTTTCTGTTCAATAAAACTGCTCAGTTACCTGCTTGGAGAGGTTTTTGGATTAAAAAGTACACCGAGTGTTGTAATTTTTGATTTCCTTGTGCTAAAAACACAAAACTATTTCCCTTATTTCCACAAAACTAACAACAGGAATAAAGTTTGAGATGATCAAAGTTTTTTGTGTGTATAAAGCCTCATAATTGATCCAAACAGTTTTTATTTCAAACCCACAAATGTTTTCTACAAATGTATTCACATGTCTTTCAGCCGTGAAATCTTTGTGATTTTTATAATGTAAACCGAAGAATACAATTTATACACAGGGCTGAAGCAACTAAGATTTACATGAATTTTACTTGAAATATCCGTTTTAAATGTGATTTACATCACAAGCTATAAGAATGTCATCTTACTCTTTGTCCGTGTGAATATCAGCAACTGCACCAAATTGCATATTTTTGCTCAGTATGGGCCTCTGAATAAAATTAAAGGGCACCTATCATGGAATTTTGAAAATGACCTTTCATGTAGTGTCTAACATAGATCTAAGTGAACGAAAACATCCTGCAAAGTTTTAAATATGAAAGTTCACCGTATACAAAGTTATTGTCTCTCAAAAGTAAGAGTCGACTCTGAGTCGCTGATATGAATCGATAGACGAACGATGCTTTTTCTTAGATGACGTCAACTTGACAAGTTATTTGAATAAGATACGCCCACTTTGAGCTCGTAGACGTAGACTGACTCCAGGGGAAACTTGAAAACATCATGTCGACGAAACCCTGTGTTCTGAATTGCGACGCAAAAGCGATGCACTTTTTTCATCTGCCCAGGGAGGAGCATTTGAAGACTAAGTGGCTACAGTTCATATATACAACTACACCACAGAAGTATAGCCGAACCTTGTGCTTAGTTCGCGGCATTTTGAAGATGATTGCTTCACAAACATAACAGCTATCAAATATGGATTCGCGAGCCGGCTGATATTGAAGGAAGGTTCAGTTTATTTGGATCAGCTTCCTCCTACGAATCACAACCTGTAAGTATTATTAATATTAATAATTGTTGCTTTTATGTTTTATGTAGCATGCTCAATCATTATTTTGTGTGTTGTGTACGCACAGCACAGCTTCTATAGTCTTCAATGTCAATTGTATTGAAATATGTGAAGTGTTTGTCGTTGTTATTGGAGTTGTCATAAAGAATAGAGCAATACCTCGTAGTACTGCATTATCAATATATTTATGCGTTGGGCTAACACAAACAAAGACTGAATGTGCTTTACCACTGAACTTTGGGCTATGGTCACTAACATAACTCAACTTAAATTCCTTCTCTTATTTTGAAATTTTTACTACAAAGTGGTGCACTATAATCATTATTATAACACAATGTAATTGATAAAAGCATTGTACACTGTACTCCGTGTTAACCAACTGACTGAACCAACTGAACGATTCATATGGGAGTCACTGAGCAAATCAGGTAAAAAGAAATGCATATTATAAAACAACAAGTATTTTTTGTCATTGCATGCTTGTAAAACTGTTGTTGGGGACTCCCAAAACAATATTAGGAACATTTTAAATGCCATAATAGGTGCTCTTTAAGGTTTTTTTTTTTTTTTTCATCAAGGAATAGCTCCATATTCCCATATATAATACTTTGTGAGCCATAAGAGTCTGAGGTATCAAATATAATATTCAACAAAAAACATCTTTGTCTAAAGGTCAATAAATGGTTCCATGTTGATTTCTATGACTATTATTTCATGTGTCAGGCTTTACGGGATTAAAAAATAAAACAAATATTTTAGTTTCTTGTCCGAGTCTATTTGTCCTCCCTTAGATATCTACAGAACTGAGCGAATCCAGTTGATCATCCCTGAGATGGTGTTATTCAGCAGTGAGGAGTGAAGTCTCCCCTGGCTGGGACTGTCCTCTGTCTGTCAATAAAAGAACGCTAAACGGCAGAATGTGAAGAGGAGAGCTGAAGTCATTATCTGAGCTCAGTCTGGCCCAGAAGCCATCGCACCGACTGCAGGACAGCAGAGAAAGAGCGTCGGAGAGCCGGAACGGCAGAGAAATGACCGGAGAGTGTTGTGAGAAGCTGAGAAAAGGCTAAGAAAAGAAGCCTATTATAATATTTATGTAAGTTAAAAATATCTGGGCTTATTTAAAAGAACATAAATAGGCCTATTTTATGTACAATATCAAGACCTGTTTTCAGAGTCTTTGTTAAATTAAATGATTGTTTTGTTATCTGGAAACACTTTAGATTAAGGTCTTAACATTAACATTAGTTAATGAATCAGCTAACGTGAACTAAATTGCAACACTTCTTAAATAATTTATTGGTAAAAAATTAAAGGAGCCGTATGTAAGATTGTGGCCAAAACTGGTACTGCAATCACTTTCAAATTACTGACTCGAGGTTGCCAGATATGCTGCAGGATCCGATTCCAACACGTTTGTATCTGCAGCTGTGGGAACTAGAGCAGAGCTGGCAACCCGAATGCTGCAACACTACTGACTTCGTGATTGGTAGATCGGTGGAGGGTGGAGCATCAGATTCAGACCAAAACACAACATGACAACATCAACATCAGTTGAGGGCTGCAAATTCACTCTTTAAAATGAAATTCACTACTGTTGTCAGTGATATAAGTGTTTGAAATGAACATACATTTTCCCTGATATGTCACTAGACATTAAGAAATCATGATTAATTGAAATAAATTTCTTACATACAGCTCCTTTAAATGTTTCATGTTAGTTCACAGCAGTTTACTGTCATTGAGATGCTACAGTATTATAGTTTTAACTAAATATTTTGAAAAGGAGAAATGCTGCTATTTCAGATGATATACACTCACCGGCCACTTTATTAGGTACACCTGTCCAACTGCTCCTTAACACTTAATTTCTAAGCAGCCAATCACATGGCGGCAACTCAGTGCATTTAGGCATGTAGACATGGTCAAGACAATCTCCTGCAGTTCAAACCGAGCATCAGTATGGGGAAGAAAGGTGATTTGAGTGACTTTGAACGTGGCATGATTGTTGGTGCCAGAAGGGCTGGTCTGAGTATTTCAGAAACTGCTAATCTACTGGGATTTTCACGCACAACCATCTCTAGGGTTTACAGAGAATGGTCCGAAAAAGAAAAAACATCCAGTGAGCGGCAGTTCTGTGGGCGGAAATGCCTTGTTGATGCCAGAGGTCAGAGGAGAATGGCCAGACTGGTTCGAGCTGATAGAAGGGCAACAGTGACTCAAATAACCACCCGTTACAACCAAGGTGGGCAGAAGAGCATCTCTGAACGCACAGTACGTCGAACTTTGAGGCAGATGGGCTACAGCAGCAGAAGACCACACCGGGTGCCACTCCTTTCAGCTAAGAACAGGAAACTGAGGCTACAATTTGCACAAGCTCATCGAAATTGGACAATAGAAGATTGGAAAAACGTTGCCTGGTCTGATGAGTCTCGATTTCTGCTGCGACATTCGGATGGTAGGGTCAGAATTTGGCGTCTACAACATGAAAGCATGGATCCATCCTGCCTTGTATCAACGGTTCAGGCTGGTGGTGGTGGTGTCATGGTGTGGGGAATATTTTCTTTGCACTCTTTGGGCCCCTTGGTACCAATTGAGCATCGTTGCAACGCCACAGCCTACCTGAGTATTGTTGCTGACCATGTCCATCCCTTTATGACCACAATGTACCCAACTTCTGATGGCTACTTTCAGCAGGATAATGCGCCATGTCATAAAGCTGGAATCATCTCAGACTGGTTTCTTGAACATGACAATGAGTTCGCTGTACTCAAATGGCCTCCACAGTCACCAGATCTCAATCCAATAGAGCATCTTTGGGATGTGGTGGAACGGGAGATTCGCATCATGGATGTGCAGCCGACAAATCTGCGGCAACTGTGTGATGCCATCATGTCAATATGGACCAAACTCCCTGAGGAATGCTTCCAGCACCTTGTTGAATCTATGCCACGAAGAATTGAGGCAGTTCTGAAGGCAAAAGGGGGTCCAACCCGTTACTAGCATGCGGTACCTAATAAAGTGGCCGGTGAGTGTATATACATACAGGTGGTGATGGCGCAGTGGATAAGACACATGCCTTTGGTGTGAGAGACCCAGGTTCGAATCCACTGTGAGACACCAATGTGTCCCTGAGCAAGACACTTAACCCCTAGTTGCTCCAGAAGCGTGCGACCTCTGACATATAAAGCAATTGTAAGTCGCTTTGGATAAAAGCGTCAGCTAAAATGAATAAATGTAAAAATACAGGTAAAACTCGAAAAATTAGGATATTGTGCAAAAGTTCACTAATATTTTTAGTATATATAACTGCATGATTATACTTTTCAGAGGGCTGACATTTCTGTATTTAAAATCCTTTTTTTTAATTGATGGGATTTTCATAAGCTGTAAGCCATAATCATCAAAATTATAACTAATTCAACGTTATTCATTTGATAAACCTTTATGATCTAACATAAAAGTTTGCTTATAATATATATGTGTGAAAAACTATATGTATATATAATACACACACACATATATATATATATATTTACACACACACACTGTTTCACAGTGCATTAAAGAAATGTTAAATAAAACTTTAGATTTTAAAAATGTATAAGTAAATGAATTAAATAATTGTACACCTTATTGTAAAGTGTTACCATTTTACTTCCCCAGTGGCTAATTGTTTTTAATTTTCCTCTAATGTATTTATGCAAAACTAGACTTACATAATTTTGAAGCTTAGATATGCGTCTTTGATATTTAAATATGTTTTATTGGAAAACAAGACAATAGCAATGATTCAGGAAATCAAAAGAATGTAATAAAAAAATAAATGTAGGACGAGCCATGCACTAAAGTTTAATATTTTAATTTGAGAACAATTACCATTTGAGAAAGACTATTAAATGCATTACGTATAATGGCATTAAACAGAAAAATAAAAACTTGAAGCTTTCTCTTATCAATGAGCTAATGGGGATAAACGATCAGATAAGGGAGATGGAGGAGAAGAGGACGGAAGAGTGGGAAGTAAGCTGATGTTCGAAAGTGCTTCAGTGATGGGGTTAAGAGGAAGAACAGGCCAGAGAAAAAAGTCAGAGGATCTCTCCATCAGTCACATGATCAGAGCCAGGCAGACACGCTTCACACAAAGCCCTACAGTGGACTTACTGAGACGAGACATAACACCTGGGGTTTGGTGCATCTTGAAGGTGTTCTTTGAAGTAACCTGGGTAATACTGTGGTATATGATAATCATACAGTTCAATGGAGACTAAAGCATACTGCAAAAAAAAAAGTACTTTTCTTTCAGTACAAATATCTAAACATTCTTAAATCAAGATGCAAAAATAAAATAGATAAGAGTGCAGAGTTTGATAAGTGACGTGCAATGAAAAAAATATCAAACTCTGTTTTTGACATGTTTTCTTGTACAAATATCAAAAAATTCCTAAATCAAGACATTTACTGAAGAAGCAAAGTGACAAGATATTAAAGGAATAGTTCACTTAAAAATGAAAAATCTGTCATAATTTACTCACCCTCAAGTTGTTTCAAACCTGTATAAATTCCTTACTTCTGTTGAACACAAAGAAAGATATTTTGAAGAATGTCGGACGGTAACCAGACAGGTGATGGACACCATTGACTTCCAAAGTAAGAAAAAAAAATACTATAGAAGTCAAAATACCGACTTTCTTCAAAATATCCTCTTCTGTGTTCAACAGAAGAAAGAAATTCATGCAGGTTTTAAACAACTTGAGATGAGGTAGATGACAGAACTTCTATTTTTTAAGTGAACTATTCCTTTTTAAGTCTTGTTTTCTGAAAAGTGAATTTCTGCTTAAAACAAGAAAAATATCTGCCAATGCGATAAGAAAAACTATTTAGTTTTCCCATTGAATTAAGTTTATATTTCTTACCCCACTGGCAGATATTTTTTCTTGTTTTAAGCATAAACTCACTTCAATTTAGTAAAATGTTCAGCCAACGAGAATTAATATCTTAACTTATTGTTCTCCAGTAATAAATGTATCTTAATTTAAGAATGTTTAGATATTGTTCAAAGAAAAATACTGCACACTAAAATAAACTCAAACTGTGCACTCAGATCAAGTAATGTTGCTTTAAAAGCTGCTTCTCGATACTAAAACACGGAAGGTCAAATGGACTGTGAAGTTAATTTGTAATGAAGACACTGGGCTAGGAAGTCAATACAACAATAACAGCGAGGTTACAAGGACGACTTACTCACAGACAATGAATCTAGAAAAATGTACAGTTTGGCTTCATCATAAACTCCAGACATTGGATACCATATCAACAAATTACAGCTACACCGTTTGACCGGTGAGCTTCAGACGGGAAGGAGAGACGGAGAGAGAGAGAGAGAGAGAGAAAGAGAGATGTGCGGGCTGTGGATACGGTTATATGGAGATGTCAGAATCTGGAAAAAAAAAGATTTTTTCCTGCATCATGTGATCAGGCAGATTAGACTCCGGCTGAGACGACCGCAGCAGAGAGAGGCGTGAACGTCAAAAGAGCTTGAGAAATTGAGAAACGATAGTTCTGCTCTGAAACCTAATCTCTTCACAGGGAGAACAACAGAAATGACAGCTATTTATAGATACTGGGTTTATTTAGCGCATTTTGTGGCCACAACATCAATACACCTTCAAGGAATAGGTCGGCTCAGCAGAAAACGACTGGAGGATCACACAAGGGGTCATTATTTTCCGATTCTCTGTGCATTATATAGTAACTTACAATAAAAGATTTAGGGCCAGATTCTGTCTCCTGTCTCTGCTTGAGTTCCACCTGTGAGACATTTGACGGGACACAAATTAGAATCTGACTGCCATTTCACGATCTTTCCTTATTTTTTATCAAAGCTTTAAAGCTAAACAAACAGAACTAATCATAGGCTTGACTTCCATCAGACCCCCATAAATGGGAAGCCGACGGCGATGCTGACAGAATGCTGAAAGGCCTCTTCCACGAGATTTATATGTGGCATCCACAGGTTAAATGGACCACCCGCTCGCAAACATCATCAGTGTAGAAAACTAAAGAGAGTAGGCCTACAAAGCTGTGGTTTATTGCTATAAGGGGAAAGGACTTCAGGAACAAGAGAGAAACGCTCTTTAATAACAGCAGGATTTGACGAGATCTGCAAACATCCAAGTGTGTGAACATCAAGATAATTGTGCATTAACACTGCGGTTTTCTAACTGGGAACCGGGGAAATGCTTAGAGAAATTGTAAAAAATTAATAAATAATAAAAAATAAATAAATAAATAACGTAAGATACAAATATTACATTAAAAAAACAAAAAATATTAATAAATTAATTAAATAAATTATACAAATTAGATTAAAAACAAATACTACATTGAGTAGAAAAAAGTACACTAATAAATTAATAAATTTAATATTGTAGACATATTTCTAATATTTATCACAGTTTAAATTGGATCTTTATACATAAAAATATATAGCTGCATTTGAAATTTTAGGATGGGGTAGTGGTCCATGGCATCTGAAAGATTGAAAACCGCTGCATTAGCACACAAACACATGACCTTCGATGATCCAATTCTACTATATGAATAAACAAAAATGATTTTAGATAAAAATAAAACTTTTTTGTTTTTATTGCTGAAGTAAAAGTGTTGAACTTTCTTCTTCTGCATGTTTCTGTAATCCAGAAAGGTTTTTTACTTTTAAAAGTAACATTACAGTGTATGTATGTTTTGAGTTGATTTAATGTTGACAATTTCCCAAAACCTAATGCCATCAAGCTGATAAGAATTCATACACGAGGGTTTCCGTTTAATAGATGAAATTGTATTCCCTATTCCATCATCAGACCACCATAACTCCATCCATCTGCAATATAAGAATGGACAGAAATTTAATTAAGTGAAAAAGTGTCCTTTTATTGAATATTTGGCCAGAGAAATGCTGAACTAAAGGAAGTAGTTTGAACCCTTAGAGAGAGACAAAAACCAATGGCATTTGGGAAAAGTCTATTTCTGAGAAATATTGTTAAGATATAGGCCTGAATAATGAACAGATGTGCTTAAACACTCACCCATCTGCCACTGGTCATGCAAACAGATCTCATCCCACTACCAGTACTTTACATATTGTCTACAGAAACCAATGTTCATGAATAATAAGACAGGCTTATCAATGAGTTTACAAACACATTGAAAACGACCACAGGTCCACAGCATATACAAAACTCTTGGCTTTTAGTGTTGTGATGACTTATTAAAGGAAAGCGCATAAAATTTTTAGGAGAATGGATTGAGAATTCATGTTCCTCCTTCAGCCCCTGGTAATTGGTTGTTTACACACCACCTGCCCTGTTAAAAGCCAATACAACCCAAGATCAGCTAGCAAAGGCATCTCTATGTCCCATATGCTGCACTTGAATCTAATCGCAGTGCTTTAGTTTATGAGTCGAGAGCGCAAACACGAGAACAGTATCCACAGTTTCTGAAAGTCTGTTGCAAGTTCTGACCATCTGGCATGTGAAGAGAAGGCCAAAAGACCAGTTCAAAAGAAACCTGCATGATTCAATCTATAAGACCTTAATTTAGACAGAACAGATTATGTGATTACAGAGTTTAAACTAATTATTATGGCAGAAATGCATATTTGAAAGTAAATGTCTTACAATATGAATGAAAGCCATACAAATGTATGTACAACAAAAGGCTACAATGACTGACCATGTTGTTCACAAGAAAATGCTTGGTCCGCTCTCATTTATGGAAACTAAGCTGAAAAAACTGTCACGAGCAAGAGCACCTTCTGAGAGATCATCAATGCCTGTTCAGTATTCAGCAACTTGACCCTTAAAGGTGCCCTAGAATTTAAAATTGCATTTATCTTGGCATAGTTAAATAACAAGAGTTCAGTACACTACACATACAGTGTGAGTCCGAAACACCATTGTTTTCTCCTCCTTATTTAAATCTGGTTTTTGAAAAACACCCCTGAAAAATAGGCGAATCTCCACATAACACCGACTGTGACGCAACAGTCGGGATCATTAAAGGGTAACTAAACCCTAAACCAACTTTTTTTAGTTAATGATCTGTAAGAATGGGGCTTTATTAATGCTGTTCATTGATTCAAGTAACTTTTTTGACATTTGGGTATAAAGTGTTTTAATTCTACAATATATGGTGTAAAAACGTCTGAGTGCTGCCCTCTTCAGGTTGAACGGTGGCTACTGCAGTTGAATTTTCCTATTGGATGTTTGCGGTTGTTCGTGATGTAAGCGGTTGATGGTGACGTAAGCAGGTTCCAGCTCACCACGCCCTTGGTACGAGCTACCACGCCCTTGGCAGTATAAAAAACATCTTGTTGTCAAAACCACTGTAGCAATTGGAAATGGAATTACGAGTATTGAAAACGATCAGGTTAGAGTATTTATTTCCTAAGTGGGGTCTGCCCACTTTTCCAGCATTTTTCAAATATTGCCAGTGGGTGGAGTCAGGCTCTGACCAGGGGTTTAGTTACCCTTTAATGCACACCTCCAAAAATTTCCAAACAACACATTCACGCTCTACAGTTTTTTGTTCTTGATTCCAAGTGAAAAACCTATCATTGTAAAATTATACGGTTACATTATGATAATTTACATGTTTTTACCATGTTAAAAATAAAATTGTGACTGCTGCTGACGTTATGAGTTAACGTGTAAAGTTAATGCTATATGCTAGATAACGTTTAGGTGGAAGTTCTAGCATTGACGTAAAAGTTAAGTTCTTACTGAAAATAAACGTACCACTGAGAAGCGTCCATTTCCAATCTTAAAACAACTGGTTGTTCCTCAAAATCATCTGAAACAGGCTGAAAAAAAAAAAACAGCGGAATTTGTGGTGAAAAACTACATTACCCATGATACTGTACAGAAAATTCAACCAATCAGTGTCACCACAAGCAAAACCTTGACCAAAAGAGTTATTTAGCTCCGCCCACTCCCGTGAAGCACTGCGAATGACGAAATCAAGTCAAACTCCTTGCGCTCTCAAAATATTTATATATGCATATTTTGCAATAAACTTAAAAGATATTGCTTTTATATATATATAAAATCAACATTTTTAAAGCTACAGTCCGTAACTTTTCCTCTTTGTCACCATCTCCGTTCGAAAACTGCAATTGCAGTTATTCGCGGAATTATTATCTTTACGTGGGTTGTAAATCGGCATGAAACAGCGCGGATGAACACAGTGTTTTGAGGCGAGTGCTGCTATCAATCACCACGCTGTGTGGATACTGTCATTCAGAATCACAGATTCACTTTTTGAAAGTTTGACCAACATAAGAATTTTCACCGGAAAATGTCTTCTGAAAAAGTAAGTAACATTTTTTGTTCTGATCAACTAAGGGGGAAAAAGCATTCGACATAAGCGATCGTTAGATTTAATCAGTGCGATTTACAGCAACCGTGCAAATTATACTTTGTTCTCAAATTGTTCATGTTAACAACATCAGCATTGCGTGACTAACTTTCCATTTAATGTGTTTTATGGTTACCTGTGTAGTTCAGAATTCATATTCTCTATAATAGCTAAACAAGAAAGGCACAACAAAAGAAACTCCATAACTGTGTGAATTAAGAAAACGTGTTACACGATTGATCTATTAAAATGTCTTACTTGTTAAGCAGAAAAAAGCCGTCCCTTCTTCCGTTTCAAAACACGGAGTTCAAGCACCTGAAGCTTGAACTTCAGGTTCAAGGTTCAGGTTCAAGGTTCAAAAGCCCTGCCGACGTTTATCCTTGTGTTCGCATGAGACAGTTTCTTTCTCTTTCTCTAGCCACCTTAAATCCGAAGTACGAAGTCTTTTGGGTTTATAACATGCTGAATCTCCAGTTGACACTGATGATTGTTGTTTGGATCTTTCTGGATCCGCCATAAGTTTAAATATGTAAAGTGCCGCGAGAAAAGCCTATACATCTCTACATCTCCTCACGCGCAGTATAGCCGGCTAGCCGAAACTCCTTCTTTATGTGTACTTTAATAGAAAGTTCAAAAGAACAGCATTTATTTAAAATATAATCTTTTCTAACATTATAAATGTCTTTACTGTATAACTTTTGATCAATTTAACTCAACCTTGATGAATAAAAGTATTTTCTAATTTCTTTCCCCCAAAAAAAAAAAAAAAAATTTTACTGACCCCAAACTTTTGAATGGTAGTGATTAATGTTACAAAAGCTTTCCATTTCAGATCAATGCTGTTCTTTTGAACTTTCTATTCATCAAAGAATCCTGAAATAAAAATGTAAAAAACTGTTTTCAACATGGATTATAATCATAAATGTTTCTTGAGCATCATATTATAATAATTTCATATTATAATAATTTAAAAAATGTGACACTGAAGACTGGAGTAATGATGCTGTAAATTCAGCTTTGATCACACGAATAAATTACACTTTACTATATATTCACATAGAAAACCGCTGTTTTAAATTGTAATAATATTTCACAATACTGTTTTTTTTTGTATTTTTTATCAAATAATTGCAGCCTTGGTGAGCAGAAGAGACTTCTTTTAAAAACATAAAAAATCTTAACGATCTTAAACTTTTGACCGGTAGTGTATATATACACTCACCTAAAGGATTATTAGGAACACCTGTTCAATTTCTCATTAATGCAATTATCTAATGAACCAATCACATGGCAGTTGCTTCAATGCATTTAGAGGTGTGGTCCTGGTCAAGACAATCTCCTGAACTCTAAACTGAATGTCAGAATGGGAAAGAAAGGTGATTTAAGCAATTTTGAGCGTGGCATGGTTGTTGGTGCCAGTCTGAGTATTTCACAATCTGCTCAGTTACTGGGATTTTCATGCACAACCATTTCTAGGGTTTACAAAGAATGGTGTGAAAAGGGAAAAACATCCAGTATGCGGCAGTCCTGTGGGCGAAAATGCCTTGTTGATGCTAGAGGGCAGAGGAGAATGGGCCGACTGATTCAAGCTGATAGAAGAGCAACTTTGACTGAAATAACCACTCGTTACAACCGACGTATGCAGCAAAGCATTTGTGAAGCCACAACACGCACAACCTTGAGGCGGATGGGCTACAATGGCAGAAGACCCCACCGGGTACCACTAATCTCCACTACAAATAGGAAAAAGAGGCTACAATTTGCAAGAGCTCACCAAAATTGGACAGTTGAAGACTGGAAAAATGTTGCCTGGTCTGATGAGTCTCGATTTCTGTTGAGACATTCAGATGGTAGAGTCAGAATTTGGCGTAAACAGAATGAGAACATGGATCCATCATGCCTTGTTACCACTGTGCAGGCTGGTGGTGGTGGTGTAATGGTGTGGGGGATGTTTTCTTGGCACACTTTAGGCCCCTTAGTGCCAATTGGGCATTGTTTAAATGCCACGGCCTACCTGAGCATTGTTTCTGACCATGTCCATCCCTTTATGGCCACCATGTCCTCTGATGGCTACTTCCAGCAGGATGATGCACCATGTCACAAAGCTCGAATCATTTCAAATTGGTTTCTTGAACATGACAATGAGTTCACTGTACTAAAATGGCCCCCGCAGTCACCAGATCTCAACCCAATAGAGCATCTTTGGGATGTGGTGGGATCTTTCGTGCCCTGGATGTGCATCCCACAAATCTCCATCAACTGCAAGATGCTATCCATATGGATCAATATGGGCCAACATTTCTAAAGAATGCTTTCAGCACCTTGATGAATCAATGTCACGTAGAATTAATGCAGTTCTGAAGGCGAAAGGGGGTCAAACACAGTATTAGTATGGTTTTCCTAATAATCCTTTAGGTGAGTGTATATGTATATATATATATAACCATTAAGTCAATGCCTCTTTTATAGGTGACACTGAGCTCTGAGTTTTCCCTCCAGAATGGGACATGTTTAGAGGGCTATAAATCAAAAGCACAATGAACAGTTCTCTAGATGATTAAAGTGATTAACTATCAGAGACAAAATTAATGACTGTGTATATAAATGCTAACTACTAAATAATGGGACAAAAAGTAGAAACAGAAAGGGCAGAGACTCAGAGAAGAAGAACAGAACTCTGGGCTTGCGAGTAGAGTAGAGTAGAGTAGAGTAGAGTAGAGTAGAGTGGAGTGGAATAGAATAGAATAGAATAGAATAGAATAGAATAGAATAGAATAGAATAGAATAGAATAGAATAGAATAGAATAGAATAGTTGCCACACAAGCAGGGTCGGTGTAATATCTTCCAAGCTGTAATTCTTTTTAGTACTAAAAATTGGCCCACATAAAGTGATAATTTTTTCCCCCAATCCAGCCCTTGACCTATAATGAATTTGGCATGCCCTTATAAAAAGGACAATCCCCCTGGAGTAACCCGGGGTTAAGTGTCTTCCTCAAGGGCACAATGGTGATAATTCATGGGCTGCTGCTTGCTCTCAGGAATTGAACAACTTTAAACATGAAATGTATAGCATTTTCAGAAAAGCGTAGAATATGGGATGGATCCCCCAGAAATGAAAATACTGTCATAACTGACTAACCCTCGTGTCATTCCAAACATGTATAACTTACTTTCTTCTGTGGAACACAAAAGGACATGAGTAAAATAATACATTTTTGGGTGAACTAATCCTTTCATTTTTTTTTAGATCTTTGCATTACATTCTGTTTGTGAGTCTCATTTAGAATTGAGTGATTCACTCATGTCGCGAAATTTTTTTTTACAGGAAAGCATGGAAGTCTACAGGAAGCAATCTGCATCTCAGAGTGAGTCAATTATCCCCCATATATTCCATCAAATGCTCTCAGAAGAGCCTCATGGTTGGAAAACTGTCACACCACACTTTCAAACATGAGCTCACAGAGCTGAAGCGATCACTCAATCTTCAATCATCACACAATCACACCATCACACAATGCACATGCAGCCCTCAGCACGTAATGGATTTGTACTTTCAGTGTCCCACTGGTTTGAGTGCAGCACGGTGCAGGGACGAATGGTTCACTTCTAGCACATTTAATTGCAAGATCTTTCCTTCATGCAAATAGGCTCACGCTCCAAAGATCTACAAAATCAAATTAGTCTCTCATATATATGACCTACATGGTTAAAGGGGTAATTTCATACCTTTTTAATGTATTTTATATAATAATAATATCAACAATAACAACAACAAAATAAATCTATAATTATATAATAAAACAAATATGAACGTGTATTAAATAAAATAAATAAAAATAAACTAAATATAATAATAATAATAATAATAATAATAATACAACATTCTAAAATGTATGAAATAAAATTAGAAATCATAAAAACAAATAATTACAATTTAATCAAATTTAAATAATAATGAATGTTTTTTGAGTTCAGGTTTCTGGAGAGAAAGTTTTGATTTCTGAAAGCTATTTCTGTTACTGCTGAAAGTTTATAAGCTATTATAACCATATTTTGTACTCAAATTAAAATCAAATACAATTTAAAACGAAAAAGTATTCAAACTAATAGCCAATCCGTATTTAATAAATAGTAATGTTAATGATAATATTTTTACATAATTTATGAATACTGTATCTGTATAAAGTCCGTAACTTTTTTGGGTTAAAAATTATCCAAATAATTTTTCAAGCAAGTACATAACCAGCCGGTGTTCAAAACTATCTTGCCTTAGCTCGATTCAAAACGGTAAGCTTGTAGTAATGTTTTTAATTCCAGTGGTACTGGTGGATTTTCATGGGAAATTCAAGCATGTTTTTGCGTCATTACGTCACATCTGTACACATAAAGGAGGAGTCTCGGCTAGTAGGCTATATTGCGTGTGAGGATGTTGGAGGTGGAGATTCATAGCCTTTTCTCACAACACTTGATATAATTAAAGTTATCAATTTGATGGCGGATCCAAAAAGGTTCAAATGTGACAACTGAAGATTCACCGGTTGTAAAACGCAAAAGAAAAAAAGAGACTGCAACCAGGCCCATGCGAAAACAAGGATAAATATCAGAAGGTAATTAAATGTAGTCAAGCAATACTGATGATGTTAACATTAAGAATTTGAGAAGAAAGTATAATTTGCACGGTTTGACGTGATATGATAAGTGATCGTTACATGTATTCTGCGCGATTTACTGCAATGCATTTTTCCCCTTAGTTGGTCAGAACAAAAGTGGATGTTACTTGTTCAGATTACATTTTCTGGTGAAAATTCTTATGCTAGTATCCACACCGGCGCGGTGACTGACAGCCGCACATTCTCCACACAACATTGGATTCATCCGCGCTGTGCCATGCCGAGGCACAACCCATGTAAAGTTGATCATTCTGCGGATAACTGCAATTGCAGATTTCGAATAGAGATGGTGACAAAGAATAAAAACTACGGACTGCAGCTTTAATTAAACCTAAATTAAAACGAGTGCGGCTTTGTTTCAATAACTGCCCTTTTAGAAAGCTGTAATTCCTAAAAGCTACTGTACCATATTTCATAGTACATCAAACTCTTATCTCAAATGATAATGGTAAATTTGATTCTTTATGACCTCATTAATTGAAAGTTATTAATCATATCTCTCATCACAATGACATATAAAAGACATGCTAGGAAGGTAAGTATGTTAAAAGCCAAACATGACAACAGACACTATGAACATGCAAACTGCTATCAAAACAGCAGCATTCTGCTTTCGCAGTGCCTGCACTTCAGTCTATAGTGCCGCAGTCTTCCCTTTCCCTAAAGCTCCTGTGGGAAAGGTGCGGACCTCGACGAGAGGCATGAGCAAGAGAGGAAATGATGTCAGCTTTGTCATTTTTCTCCACAAAGGCGGTAAATGGGTCATTCACACAGAAGGACCACAGCCAGGGGCCACCTGACTGAGCAGCTACGATTATTTTTGGATAGAAGGGAGGTGTAAGTTGGCCAAATCATGTCAGGAGAGCTGGATAATGGAAGGGAACGTTTTTGCAATGACACTACGGAGATGAATTGTGCACAGAGCTATTGTTCCTTATGAACACTTTGATTGAGCAATGCCTCTCAGTATGAGAGTTTGAATGGTTTATATACTCCTGATGATTAATCTGGGTCACTATAACCAACCTCCAGATTTATGTATGTGCCTGATAAGAATTACATACATGAGAATAAAAGATAATCGTCTTCAAAAAGATGGATTTCCCGACCCTGGGTTGACCTTCTGACTATAAATGAAAGATCTCCATCATCCTTTGTCTTTCATAAAACATGTGAACAGAAAAGAGAACCGCCCTTTGAACTTTCATTCAATCACAGTATTGACACAAAGCTAATTCTGGTGGGAGTGCCTCATGGTTCTGTAACGGGCCCGCTATTATGATGACTGTAAAAGATCTCCCTCTTCCTGACCATTGACCCTTGTTCTTTGATTTACGTACAAGAGAGTTAATACATGCTCAGCACGTTACCACCAAGTATATTTACATTCGTGTCATCACCTCTGCTGTCTCCGCACAATAAATGCGATATTTACACGTGACCTTTTGACATTTAATTTTCTGTACTCATACCTGCGATAAACTGCAACCTCATAGGCAAAGTAAAATCGGACCCATTACATTTCATTTCATCATCATTTCTTATGCTATAAACTTGTTTAATATTTTAAACATCTCAATGAAAAGATGAAAGATCATCACGGGACACAGCTGAGTGACATTTTCACTCTAATCCATCATTCAGCACCATATGACTGTTTAGACCTCAACAAATCCCTTTATCTGCAGCCAATCCAGGTGTGATCTCTTTTCCCTGTAAGATTACGAATTGCCTGTTATTGTCTGGACCCTGAGAGCTGTCAGGAAGCCAGTGTGAGTGTGAACTACAGCTATCAACACAAGTCCTTTAAGATTTGTTCAGAATCTGAAGAGCAAAAAAAAAAAGATTATAATTTTTTTTAAATGTAAATAATAAAATTTAATAAAAAATATATACTTTTTGTATCAAATCTGATATGTATCAATCAATCAACTCTGAAGAGCAAAATAAATAAATAAATGAATATCAATGCAAAACATAAATAATAAATATTAATAAAATAAAATTATCAAAATCTAGTCTTTTGAGAAAGATCAAATTAAAATATATATATAAAAAAAAATAGATCCACTACATTTATTTTTATGATAGTCAGTGTGGTCCTATAAAATTAGATATGAAAACTAAATTGGATTTGCTGCATAAATTTTTTTTTTTAAAAGCCAAACAGAGAAAAATGCAAAAATAACTGGCACACAACTGTGCATTTGTTAGCTTTTGTAAATATAAAAAATTGTATACACACATTTTCAAGAACTGCAGCATATACCTTTATCCAGAAAGCACACACATTATGTCACACAAAGACTGTGCCTTTATCCCAGTATATAACCTCGATCACTTCTTTAACAGTACCTGGAAGTGTGCTGGAACTGGCAGAACGTTTGAGAGACCGCTCTTAAAAGCACAAGCAGTGTCTCAGAGTCAGTCAGCTCGAGACATCTGACAGGCACACCATAATTACAGACGGGAAGATCATGAACTGCTGATGATATTGGTTTTACTCTATATCAGATGAGTTGAAATTCACTTGCAGGGAGGAAGTTGGTTTGGTTTGATAAAGTGGCAGATTAAATTTACTTACACATCCATCAATATGTGACATCGCACTAAATTATAAAACAAAATGTGCCAGTTGTCAAAGAAAAGGTCAACAGACTTATCTCTGGGAGAATTAAGTTTAAATTATAGTTCAGACAAAAATGAAAATTCTGTCATCATTTACTCATCCTCACGTCATTCCAAACCTGTATGAACTTCTTTCTTCTGTAAAACACAAAAGGAAATGTTAAACAGAATATTGAGGCTGCCGTTTGGCATAAAAATTAAAGTGGACAAACACTGTCATGCTCCAAAATGGCCACATAAAATGACTTAAAAAATGAGTCTATACAAGTCTTGCGTTACATTCCGAGTCTTCTGAAGTCATATTTGTGTGAGGAACAGACCCAAATGTCACTATTTGCTTAAAATGTTCCCATCCGCTGTAGCTCTCAAATCTTATTGGCATTTCTGCATGTACAATTTTTTAAGACACATGAAGACATCAAATCTGAAATCCAATGCAGTTTGGCATCACTGACATCAAATGACATAGAACAGCATGAGAATGAAAACTACTGAAAATGAATGCAGGTGAAAAAACTAATAAGGACTTTTTGTTGTTTTGATGGTGTGGGTGGTTGCCAGGGTGTTGCTTTGCAGTTGCTAAGGTGTTCTGAATATTTCAGTGTGTTGTTGTGTGATTGCTAAGGTGTTCTGAATGGTTGCTAGGGTATGATGTGTTGGAAGACTATAACTGTGTCTAAAATCGAATACTTCCCTATACTATATACCATGCGAAAAACAGTACGTCAAAAGAGTAGTATGTATGAAAAGGCCTACATAGTATTTGAAAAACAGTAAGCGAAAAGTTCCTGGATGACCTACTACTTCCGCAGAGATTCTGAAGTGCACATTCGCTAGACACTACTATCTCATGAGCTCACAGGAGAGGATTTATGAATGGAAGTGAAGCGGTGCAGCTGGCGCTGATAGGTCACGTGACAGTAACATGGCGGATGTAGTACGATCTGAATTTCATTCATAATAACATATTCATTCTATACAGAGCATACTTTTTAATGGTCACAAAGGACATTCAAACGTAGTACCTACTCTTACGATATACCATTTCAGACGCAGCGCATGACATGCACTCATAAAAGACAACTGACCCCATGTGAGAACGAGTAGAGATCATAAATCCGTCCCTTGAACTGCACACCTGAACTAAATCTCTATTCTCAGCCAGCATTATCTCTTATGCCACAGTCAAATCTCCCAGCCAATCACGCCAGGCCTTTACACGTCCCAAAATAAATAAATAAAAGCATGTGGTGCCTGCTGCCTCTAGCACGAGATGAATTATGTGAACTGAACCAAGACCAGAACCACATTACATCCCTAATACATAATTCTGACAGGTCATCAGTCTGAGGTGAAAAAAAATAATAATAAAATAAGAGCCACAATCCCATCACACAGCCTGACAGCTTCAATGAAGTGATAAGTTGAGTGGTTTCTGTCACAGACATTAGCGTTTAAAGCGGCTGCTGTGAGGTCCTTTGGGTCTTGCATTGTTCAAGGACGACACTTTTCCCACTAGACACTTATATAAGCTAACAGCAGATGGTGAGAGTGGACTCTAGAGAGGGACGGTGTCGCTTTGGGACAACAAGTTTTGTCCTCTTGTTAAGGGAGAGATTAACGTTACTCCCCAACTGGAAAGATTTTGAACACTCCATCACATCTCTTTTTGATAAATGACAAAAATAAGCATTTATTTATTAATTTTTATTGAAAAACCATGTAATTCAATATCTTGCCTGTTGTGCACTTTGAAAGCTGAAAACAAATGAAATGAACACTATATATTCTGTTAAAAAACTGACTACTGTCAGAGCTGCATGTCAGGACTTGTAAGAGCCGTTCACTCAAGGGAACCTAGGTTTAAGTTTGACCTGGGTCATGTCCCAATCCCATTCCCCTTCACCCTAATTTCCTATTTTGTCTACATTCCACTTTCCTTAAAAGAAAAGGCAAATAAGAAAGGAAGGAAGGAAGGAAGGAAGGAAGGTGAGTGAATGAATTAATTAATGAATGTGAGTGAATGAATTAATTAATGAATGTGAGTGAATGAATGAGTGAATGAATGTGAGTGAATGAATGAATGAATGAATGAATGAATGAATGAATGAATGTGAGTGAGTGAATGAATGAATGACAAGAGGAGGAATTGGATCATTCCATGTAAAATCAATAAAATTTCAGAAACTTCCCAGTCAATTTTTTTTTAATTTTGTTAAGTATTTTTTTTTTCTGAAGATTGACTAACATAAACAATGATGAAAGCCAAAATATCATATGAATACAAATGGATGTGTACTGAGTAATCCACCCATTTTCAAGATGGCAGCATCCTTATTTTATTTTTACACAGAGATTGGTAAGTCTATTAGTAAAATCTGTTGACTTTTGCAATGTTTGTTGCATTATATTCGAAAATGGGAAAAAGCACTTCTTGTGTTTCTTGCCCGAAGTTTGCATGCCTGTAACTTCTTTTTCTTTTAAAGAAGAATGTCTGAAGAACAAATAATGTTAAAACTAGAAATGCATCTGTTTTTCCCCCCATTAATACTAGAAATGCATCTTGTTTTTTCCCCATTGACACAATTGCATAGAACATATACCTATCTTCGTGCAATAATGTTCACAATGCAAACAATGTTCTTTTTGCCAAGTATGCATGACTGTATCTTTAACAGTGTTAAAGATCCTTCTAGTTTCTCATTCTTAAAACTTTTATTTTGTAATTGTCACTTTTAAAGCCCTATCTATCCATTTATCCATCCATTCCATCCATCCTTCCATCCATTCTTCCATCCTTTATTTAGTTCCCATAGTTTGCGAGCGGCTTCTGTAATTTCTTACATACCAGGGTAATGTATCCTGCTTTCACCCAGGTTGTATTTAATAATAACTTAGAGGGTGCATTAAACATTTAACACAGTATCCAAATGGAATGAAGCAGACATCTTAATTCAGCAGCTCCTGCTCCAAACGTTGCCCTGTCAAGGTCAAAGGAGAGGAAGCGTAAAGTTGGATATAAAGCCCTGGTAATGTGCATTCTACTCATCTGCCGCCACGGACCGAACAATCGAATCTATCTTGAACTCGCTGAGAGTCTCTAAAGAGCCTCTGCTCGTTCCTTTGATCTGAGCACATGCATTTCTTTCTGCACAGTAAGGCTAAAGCAGAGCGTTTATCCGGCTATCACCAGAGGGAACACGGCCAATCAACCCAACCTGGGATAAAACATTAAAGCATCAGGTGATCTCGCTACTGTAACTTCAGGAACACCCACAAATGTATTCATTTATTCAATTCAGACCTTCATTAACATGCACGCTGAAGCATGCAACCTGATGGAGTTATTTGCTTTTTCATTGCCCGGGATTTCCAAACCAGAGAAGTGCATAATTATATTTGGAAAATATGATTATAGGGTTAAAATGCTATACTTCTTGTGGCTCTGTTTTTCATGAATTAACATAGTAAATGCAAACAGAAAGCACTGAATTTGAAAACTGAACATTACTTTTGTTGTTCCAACATGACTGCTTCCAGATTTAATTTTCTTTGGAGACTATACAATGGTCACATAGCCAGGTCTATGTAAAAGTAATTAGTTTGAGGGTAAAATGTCACTGATTAGGTTTTACATTTGCTGGATGGCATCACAGATAGTCCAGTGCTTTGCTTTACATCACAACTTTTTGTTTTTACCCACATAAAATCAATATCAATGTCACCAACCAGTTTAAATGCATCAATGATCATGAGTGTACATCTTCATTCTGTAAATTTTTAGAGACAAAGCGAGTGGCACTTGCCCACTCAAAACTACTACACGGTTTTATATTATCATCCACTATGAGAAAAATCTTAAAAATGTATTAAACAGAATCCCACACCATTACTCAACCAACCACACAATTTAAACCATCACACATGAAAAACATGTGGTAAAAAAAGAGCTAAAAACCTGATGGCAGGTAATATGTGTGTGCAATGATAAATGTACAATAACTGGATGATGTATTGCTTCAGAGTGTTAATACGCAGCTCCTGACATTTGCACGTTAAGCTCAAATATTAAGAGTAATATGGTGTAATTTCCTATATTTACATAGCAGAGGAAGACCCAAGATTTAGGTTCATTATTCGCCCACTGTCCAAGAGCAACATAAATGCGGTTGCACCAAATTCAAATGCCACAGTTTTGTGTACCAACTTATCCAATGTAAACAGCCTGCAACTACAAATAGTATGTGAAACAGTATGCAGTATATGCAACAATGAACATGACAAATATGAGTTTGGGGCAAAGTCACTATGATACAGAGTGCAATGACCATCAACTTGCAGCCTTGGTTTCCAGTAGGAATTTTACCCTCCACTTTCATTAGCCTATATAGGGATTTCAATAAATGTTTAATAAAGAATATAAATTCATGAGCCAAACCTAAAATTCCTAAAACTACAAATATTACAAAGGTTGATTTGAAGTAAAAAATAAAAATTTGAAATTTAAAAAATAAAGATTTCGCAAAGAACAGCAAATGCCAACCAAATTATTTGTATTGATCTTGATCATTTGATAAATATATAAAATAAATCCTACTAATACACACACACACAGTTGTATTTATTATATTATTTATAGCTAGTTCAATTAAAACAAAAAGTTGAAATTACACTGACTGATGGGATACGATAGAAGCATATTTCATCAATTTATAACTTCAGAACTCATGCTAGGTTTGTCTTGACAGGTCTATAGTTACTGTATGAAATCATCTAAATCAATTTCTATATGGGGAAAAAGAATGGGAATTTCACTTCCAGAACCTGGAAGACTCTATCTTAGTACCTCAGTGGCTCAACCAATGGCATTAGTCTTCAGGTAAACCAGTTCAAAAAACAATAATTATGTAGATTTTGCTGCCAGTTCATTTGTAACACTGCTATGGAAGGTCATGAAATGTACATTGCAATGTGGGATTCGGTATCTCAGAAAGTGTGTTATTATCCTATATTTGGTGTTTTTTGCCAAATGCGGCAGCTCATTCAGGTGTTCCGAGCAGAAACCTTGCTTAAAACTAGCATACTTTGTGCAGTATACTAGTACATACTGGAAAAAAATAGTAGTATGTTATGATATTATGGCATTCCAAACAGCTTACATGTGCTATAGTGCTGAATGATACTCATTGCATCTGTGTGGGTGTTTTCTACCCAACAACAACATGGAAAAAAGAAACCATATTGAGACATTTTGCAAAACAGCCAAATGTTTCAAAAAAAAGTTGAACAAATACACACACATACACACAAAATCACTACGCTTCATCTATCGTGTTCATCCTCTCCTCTCAAATGCAGTGACACAGCATTTCACTCTTCATCTATCACTCTTGAGGGATTAATCTGTATCAATGAACAAGAGAAAACTGGACTCTGTCATCTCTGCTTCCCTAAAGACTGACAGCAAACCAATGGCCAGAGAGTGGCTGAAGAGCATAGTGCAGAAACTGTACATAACTCATTCACAGCTCAGTTTATGAGTAAATGACTCACTACAGAGAAGGTTTCAGGGCATAACTGAGGAATTCAAAGGCACATATTTTGGTTTTTGTAGCAGGGGTAGAAATTAGCTTTTTTTTTTCTTCTTTTTTTCATATAGGCAGGTTTCAAGCTGCTGCAATACCAAACCTGTATGCTGGTGAACTGAAAATCACTCTATCACCTAAATTGAAATGTTCAGCTATGCTAATTTTTGGAAGAAAAAAAAAAACCTCTGTCCATATTTAAACTCATTCTTCACCACAAAAGTTTTGGTGGAACTTCTATATTAGAACACTGTCAGCATAATAAATGAGCAATGAAATACTAAGTGGTTTGGATCACATGGGAATTTTCCAGAAGTTCTTAATGGATCTCATATACTCCTTCCTTAGATTTTTAAATACTACCATGGAACCCGCTTCACTGCAGTCCAAACAAACACTCGACAGTTGCGAAATAGTCACTCTGTGTGTCGCATATTCAAAACAATTGCAGGTAAAAATGGAATGAACTTACCCAAGAGTTGTCATGGTGACTATGGTGTACCAGAAGGAGGCTGGGATGCTGGTGAAGTTGGTTCCCTTGGTGCCTTTCTCGGCGTAGAACATGACGGTGGCAAATATGATGATGGCCATGGTAAGGGAAAACAGGAGGAAGCCCAGCTCAGAAGCACAGCTCTTCAGAGTATAACCCAGGATCCGCAGGCCCTGAGAGTGACGTGAGAACTTGAAGATCCGGAAGACGCGGAACACCCTCAATGTGACAAACGCGCCACTCACATCCTCGTTCTCAGGCATGACCAGGCCGATATAGTAGGGCATGATGGCGACGACGTCGATGACGCTCATGACCGAGCGCATGAACTTGCAGCGACTGGGCGCGGCGAAAAGCCTCATGAGGTACTCGAACGTGAAGATGAGCACGCAGGCCGTGTCCATGCAGAAAAACGCCAGCGTGTACTTCTCACCACAAGGCAAGTCTTTCTTGCTGCCTTTGATGGGTCGGCAGGGGACAGTTTCCACTACGTTCGCTATGACCGAGACGGCGATGAAGAAACCTGTGACGTAGTAGAAAACGAGCGCCATGGTGCTTGTGTGGGGGTTCTCGAAAGCGCGCCACAAGCGCTCCCGAGATGTGCTTTCCGGCGGCAGTGGGGTGTCCGTCGCCATCTCGGCCTCTGTGTCCTCAGCCAGACGTTCCTGGTTCTCCTTCTTGCGGTCCCTGTACTCTTCCATGCAGCAGTCTCCAATAATGTCCGGCACGATGCCGTAAAATGCCAGCTCCTCATCGAAGGCCTGAATGCACTCCTGCCGGGGGTAGTGAAGCTTACCCGTACGGTAGAAGTTCAAAATGTGGCGAAACATCTCTGGGTCCCTGTCGAAGAAATACTCCTGAGTGTCCTCGTTGTAGAAAAACTCCTTTTCCGAGCTGCCCAGCAGAGTGTCGGGATAGCGATCCAGCGTGTTTTTCCATGTCTGGAAACGGAGCCCGCTCACGTTTACGAAGAGGATCTCGTCGTTGCGGCTCTTTTTGTCCACGGGCGGTTTGGGCATGTTTTTCTTGGCTAGAGGAAGCCAGCCAACAGCCGCTGCCCTGGCAAACGGTAGCCATGTTGCCACTCCGGCAGCCATCTTTAATTTGGTGGCTAAACGTTGTTACTGAAACAAATACGCCAAAGAGGAGAATGCCAGTCAGCCCTGAGGAGATTTTCTGAACCTTTCTGGACCAGAAAAAGTCTTTCCAAACTAATCATCCGAGCTGAGGATCTCAGACTAGTTAGTTATACGTCTCTCGGTTTGTCTGTACATCTAATAGACTAGGAAGGAATCCTCTGAGAATGATTTCATTATCAGCTACAAAAATGTGGGGCTGTCAAAGTGTCAAAGCCATTTGAATCTCAGGATCTCCATTTGTCAAAAACGATCCTGAAATGACCCATTCAAATACATCATTCACAAATCTTTTGTTTGCAGATTGTGTCTGTTCAAAGCATCAGTTCAGCCATCTAAAGGGTTAACCCTCTCGGCCATATCTTGCAGGCTCTGCCGGAGAATACTGATTTGTTGCTGCGCTGTGCCGTTTCAAATTTTTATTAGTCTGTGATGAGGCTTTCTGAAGTTAGCAAGAGACTATTTCTGCTCTGCTACGTCCATTCTTTTGGTTGTAGGCGTTTCAATACTCTTGCCTTTATTTTTCTTTCCTTTCTTCAAGCTTCTTGGCTACTCAATCTTGCAAGGGGCTGTGAAGGTTTTCAGTGTGAGATCTCAGAACTACAGACACCTGGACTCCAAGTATGGCCTTTCCTTCACGCACCTGTCATGAAACAACATAACAAAATGTTAGGTGACGTCTGAAAGCAACATGGAACACAGTAGCTACTTTCATTGGCTTGTTTTACGTCAGAGACTGTTTAAATAAACAAGCTTCACAGTCTGTTTATGAGATCTCTCTCACGCTACATTCATTGATACTTTAAACGGAAAAAGGTGTGGCATTACAGCTACATAGCTATATATATATGTGTGTGTGTGTTTATAAATACATACATTTGATTTATATATGCAGTAGACACACACACAACTCTTAAACTCTTATATAAATGGTACATAAAAACTATTTGTACTACCCTACACATTTTTTAAAAAAATGCTTTGTATGCACAGAGAACTGTCATTTATGAATGCAATATAAGTAGATTCTTTGCATTCAGGTTCACAACAATCAATAAGTAATCAATAATGTGTTTCCCCACTTCTAAGCTAATGCAACTTCCAGTTGCATCTAAATGTATCTGTATGAATGAATAATCTCCCTAAAGCAGAATCAGGTGTAAAGCAATAGACAAACTTTTTAGGGTAGCATCACATAAACACACGCCTGCCCTTATGGGTCCTGGTGGAAGACAGGTGACCCAGCCCAGTCCCAACATAATGCATACAACATGCTCCCACAATCAAAAATCAATAATCCATTACTCTACACCTCCTGCACCATAGACAAAAACATGCACGTAGGAGATGAACAATAAATTCAGGGTTTACTTTAGCACTAATGCAGCTCTAAAGCAAAACGCATTATTCAACTTATTCTATTTTTTTTTTTTACGCAAATGAAGGTGCTCCTAAATTTCCTACAATACAAACACTAAAGTGACTCCACAAATCAATGAGTGCTGCAAATAACATGACACAAAAAAGTCGAGCAAGTTGCCAGCAGTAACGATAAGTAATTATCTATCTTTATAGACTTGTTACCTCTGAGATAGACGAGAGGATGAAGCGTTCAATGTGATAGAAAGCTGATGAAAGAAAGAAAAAAGGAAAGAAACGGCAATCTCTCTGCAGCAGTCCTAGCATCTCGCATGCAGCTTGTGAAGGAGTGACCGTAACGCCTAGTCCTCCTTGCCTCTCTCTCCTCTCCTCCGCTGCTCTGTTGCATTCGTGCGCTGCCTCTCTCTCCCTCCTTCACTCTCTCTCTCATTTGCTTGCTCAACCTCCCCACCCTCTTTCTCTCTCTCTCTCTTTCTCTCTACACTTATAACCATCCATTTAAAGCTTAATATCTTGCAAATGCATTCTGCCCCACAATGGGTCATAGAGAACGAGGCAAAAGCTCAGGTTTCACACAACCTTACAATACTAGATCACACAGTCCACTTGTGCCTTTTGTTGCAGCTTACTGCATTCAGACACATTGCATCCTCTCCTCTTTCAACAGATAGTTTCATGTTGCTCCACCTCTCTCGGCAGTGGGAGTAGCAGGAGAATTTCATTCTTATTTCAGTTTCCTCAAATGTGTCCGGGCACAATGGGGTGCCATCACACTTCTGAAAGGAGTCTGTAAGGAAAATTGCTGGAAAAAGATGAGAAAGCTCTGGGAGATGCTATGTGAGGTTTGCGTTACAGATATATACTGTACCACGATATTGTCCAATTTAGTTTCAGCAATGTTGTGTATGTCTCATTTGCCATAATAAAATTGCAGTATATACATTATCAGTTAAACGTTTGGACACACTTGACTGAAAATGTGTTTCTCATGATATAAAGTATTTTTATTTATTTAAAACAGGGTATTTTCAACCAGGGGGCCAGGGCTCACTAGGGAGCCTCAGCAAACACCCAAGGGGATACAATTATAAAGATATAAGACAAAACACGCATTAAAGGTAGGGTAGGCAACTCTTTTTTATAACTTTTTGTTATACTGGTTGAAACACTCTTCACATCCTGATAGCAATCAATAATACAAGTGGTTTAAATATTAAAACCTGTATGTGCAGTACAGTATATCTTCTGTGAAAGTCTCAGGACATATTTTCAAAATGCAAACGGTCTGAATGCAATGATATGATGTCCTATACCTGGCTGTCAACATACGGATGTCCATACCTCCATGGACCCTGCTCGCGTAGACATCACACGTCATCAGCGCAGTAAGGTAAGGCTGTGCAGAGTTGTGGACAGACAGTCACAAAGAGCCACAAACAAACAGCAGCAGCCTTTTACAGTTCCTCCTGAAACAAAACAAAGAGCTCATGCTGCGTTCATGCCATGTTGTAACCGCAATTACAAGATGGAAACCCGTGACGTTCAGTGAGGTGGTACAAGTAAGCACTTGTAAGTTGTTTACGTTTATTATTATTGTAATGATATGCTGAGGTAGTTTAACGCCGTCTTTCGTGGCGCTTTGCAGACTCTGCTCTGGCTGTGTGTTCATGTGTTTTGAAGGAGGCGGGGCTCTGAAGGAAGCTTGGGGCTCTGAAGCTCTCAGTCTTTGAAATAAGCTAAAACAACTCAAACAAAATCGAGATTTAAAGCACCCTTCAACAAAGTTTTTTTCCCCCACAGTCTTGGAAAGCCAGCATGTATGAGGTAGCCTAATTTTTGGAAAACTACTGTAAATTAAAACAATCTTAAAACTCTAAGGGGAATTTTTATGAATATGAATTTTAGGATATTATTTGAGTATTTTTTTATTTTCTATTCTTTTGGCCAAGACATAAATTGTGAATAAAAATATTTTGATAAAGATGTCTTAAGGTTGAGAACCATTAATCTAAATACTTCTTAAATGCTGTCTAAAAATTTTGTTTCTGTTGACATTATCGTTCCTACGCATACATTTCTTTGTAAAACTAATATTCTAATTGGTTTTATGTCAAATGTCACATGAACAAACAGAAAAACAGGTCTCATTGCATCTGCTTTTGAGAGGACGTTTTAATGACAGTATGGTTATATCTACTGTATGGACTTAAGGTAATCAGTTAACCTAGTTAGTTATTTTTATTGTTTGCATTTTATTCGAGAGAAGAAAAAAAAAAAAAAACTTTTAGATATCAATTTGCATATGCGATGAACATCGCTTGGGTCATCTTTGCAGGTATCTTGAGTAAAACGCTCTATATTTAATGAAGCACATACAAAAGAACTGAACTGGAGGCGATGCAACCTGTTTTACAGAATACAGATGTTTGTTGTGCATAACTCCATTGTTAAGGATAACACAGGAAAAGCAGTCAACAAGTGTGCGGCATACATACCATTTAAAAAGCATCCCAGCATGCACTACATGAAGCTGGTTGATGAATGTCCAGACTGTGTAGAGCTGGAATCTTGACAAAAAGAACTGGTCAATTCTCGTACTTCCATTTGTGTAATTTCATAGTTGTAATGAATTATTATTATTATTATGGAAATATTAATAATAGAGAATGAGTAGTCTAAACCTTTCATTAGTGTATACAGTAATCAGCCATCTATCTCTAGATATCAGTTATGGCATAATCCATTGAAAACCCTTATCAGTCAACCACTAATTTACATTCGCAAACTGTTCTTTAGTCAACATACTGTTTTATTTATGAGGACAAAGGTTGAATTCAGCAGACTGACACTCATCCATTTAGCATCTGTAACGACTGTGCTTTCCACTGCTGTCTTGCGGATGCAACACTGAATGGCTTGTTGTGCTCCACCTAAAATAGAGGGATTTGATTGCATTGGTATTTCTGTCTTACCCTGTGGAATTAACCATTTAATGTAATGGCATACTGTACACAGTACACACATGCATGTAAACATTGTCTGGTTTCAATTATAGAGCAGGTGTTACATTTCTCACTGAAGTGTCACGTTAGGGACAGATTGACGGGATGTGTAATTCCTTTTGAAGCCACTAGTGGCACAAACCTTACACACTTCAACTCCATAGCAAATTTATTGGTACGTCAATCCTTTTGATCAAGTCTCACTATAAAATGAAACACTCTCTTGGCCGCCTCCAAAGACTAAGTGAAAGAAGAAATAGTTATTGATAGCTAGTGTAATTCCCAGTGAAAGCATCTGTTATGAGGATTGAACTAAAGGGGGTTTCAGGGCGTAACAATTGATTCTGTGGAAGTATTACAGTTTCAATATAGCGAATAGAAAAAACAGGTACTCGCATACAAGAGGAACTCCCTGGGATTGAGTGAAATAAGCCAAAAGGATGGCAGAATTGATTCCTGGATCCTCAAATCAATGGATGTGTTACAGCTGGAGTCTTCAAGGTGTTCTGGGAACAAAACAGGTCAACAATGGAAGAGGTTAGATTACAAATAAAGAGAACTAATCTATGTAAGTGTTATTGTGCATGCAGTTTCATGTCATCTTAGAGTAGCAAATAAGGCGCAATTATAAATTGGATATTTTCAGATGTTGAGTTATATACTTTGCCTCAACAGAATGAGATTAAAAACAGACTAAATTGTGAAATTTTGCTTCATGTAGGGACACATGGAGAACAGAAGAGTGGTAGTGCATGGAGTACAAGAGCAGATCCGTACGGAAACATCAATAATTCACTGATTTCACAAAATTCTCTGGGTGATAAAAGCAATGAGATGGAAATCCAGAAGAAAGGTGAAAGGAAAGGAAGGAAAAAAGAAAAATATTAAAATAAAATTCAGCAACATACACAGGACCACAGGGTTGTTTCTGTCAGTGTATTTTCTGTGTGGATGTCAATTTCCACTTACTGTGGCTTCCATGGGACATCTCAGAAGGTCAAAAGCTCCTTAACTAAAGGAAATGAATTGATCATGCATTTACTGCACTGTATTTCTCTGCATATCCAACAGACTACCATATTGTTATAATAATTGGACATGTTTTGTTTTTCTAACTCTAATTAACCAATTTTCCTGCTTCTGCAGTGACAGCATGAACGATTCTCAGTTTATCTGCGAAATAGTTCACCCAAAAATAAAATTCTGTCACGCTCACACTCACCATCATTCCAAACCTGACATGAAAGACAGGTAGAAATGGTTATCCCGGACCCAGGGATGTTAAGCTCGGAAAAAGGACACAATAAACACACCAAAAACTGTACTTGCGCTAGGTCTTCAAAACATATTTGATTGCTCTGGGAAAATATATTTGAAATCTATTTCATACTTTTGTATATTCAAATTATATGCATGAATACAAATTTTTGTCCATTTTGGAGATTGACAGCCATTGCAGCATTCTTTAAAATGTGTTTTTATATGTTCCACAGAAGACAGAAAGTCATCAAAAATATCAGTTCAATCCACAACGAGACCTTTATGCAATAACAGAAGAAAAAAAAAGCGTAAAGTTAGTAACTTCACATATGGAGAAATGAATTATTGTTGGAGAGGCTGGAATTACAGTGAGAGCTTTTGCGTCTTACTTCTGGAGTCTTTTCTATGAATGATTGAAGAAGATGGGGAAAAAGCTTTCCTGCAGTTCTCTGTTTTGGAGTGAAGTATTGCAGTAAAGCGCAGAGGCCAAAATACTGTAACATGCTAAAAATGTACACTAAATGTACCTAAATGCAACTGAAATCAAACCTATGAATATATACCTCTGATACCCACTACATAGCAAAACACTTGTTTAAAGTATATAAATACTAGTGCTATTTTTCACTAAATATGGCTTAATAACAGCAGCTCACACTCTGAAATGTATCATTGCGAAGCGATAAGAGCACTTAAGGGCTGCAAAGTGAGGAACAAACTGGGAAAGCTTTTACAGTGAAAGCTACTGTGTTGTAAATATCCATTTACATACCTTACAGGAGGTCTGTGAGGTGTGGGAATAGTCCAGGACTATCAACATTTGGAGAGAAGTTGAACACACTGAATACATGTTAGCCTCATACTGCAGCATACTGGGAAGGATCCCCAGGAAAGTCAAAAACCTAGAAAGTCAAAGCATGTAATTTTATATCTAATAACAGTGATGACCTTTTTCAACCTGTTACAATTCACCTCCAACTGAAACATGCATAAACGCGGGGACGTTGTTTCAGTGCATTATCACAGTAAAAAATTTATGCAAAATGCTAAATATATATATATATATATATATATATATATATAAAAATAATAATATATATATATAAATACAAATATACAATATATTATAAAATTAGCTATGTAAATAATATATATATATATACACTCACCGGCCACTTTATTAGGTACCCCATGCTAGTAACGGGTTGGACCCCCTTTTGCCTTCAGAACTGCCTCAATTCTTCGTGGCATAGATTCAACAAGGTGCTGGAAGCATTCCTCAGGGAGTTTGGTCCATATTGACATGATGGCATCACACAGTTGCCGCAGATTTGTCGGCTGCACATCCATGATGCGAATCTCCCGTTCCACCACATCCCAAAGATGCTCTATTGGATTGAGATCTGGTGACTGTGGAGGCCATTTGAGTACAGCGAACTCATTGTCATGTTCAAGAAACCAGTCTGAGATGATTCCAGCTTTATGACATGGCGCATTATCCTGCTGAAAGTAGCCATCAGAAGTTGGGTACATTGTGGTCATAAAGGGATGGACATGGTCAGCAACAATACTCAGGTAGGCTGTGGCGTTGCAACGATGCTCAATTGGTACCAAGGGGCCCAAAGAGTGCCAAGAAAATATTCCCCACACCATGACACCACCACCACCAGCCTGAACCGTTGATACAAGGCAGGATGGATCCATGCTTTCATGTTGTAGACGCCAAATTCTGACCCTACCATCCGAATGTCGCAGCAGAAATCGAGACTCATCAGACCAGGCAACGTTTTTCCAATCTTCTATTGTCCAATTTCGATGAGCTTGTGCAAATTGTAGCCTCAGTTTCCTGTTCTTAGCTGAAAGGAGTGGCACCCGGTGTGGTCTTCTGCTGCTGTAGCCCATCTGCCTCAAAGTTCGATGTACTGTGCGTTCAGAGATGCTCTTCTGCCCACCTTGGTTGTAACGGGTGGTTATTTGAGTCACTGTTGCCCTTCTATCAGCTCGAACCAGTCTGGCCATTCTCCTCTGACCTCTGGCATCAACAAGGCATTTCCGCCCACAGAACTGCCGCTCACTGGATGTTTTTTCTTTTTCGGACCATTCTCTGTAAACCCTAGAGATGGTTGTGCGTGAAAATCCCAGTAGATTAGCAGTTTCTGAAATACTCAGACCAGCCCTTCTGGCACCAACAATCATGCCACGTTCAAAGTCACTCAAATCACCTTTCTTCCCCATACTGATGCTCGGTTTGAACTGCAGGAGATTGTCTTGACCATGTCTACATGCCTAAATGTACTGAGTTGCCGCCATGTGATTGGCTGCTTAGAAATTAAGTGTTAAGGAGCAGTTGGACAGGTGTACCTAATAAAGTGGCCGGTGAGTGTATATATACTTTGTATTATATTACTTTTGCATCAAATTATCATTCTCTCTCTATTTTTTCCCCATCTTTTTGAAAGTCGTGAAAACACTATTGTTGAGTTTTTATTTTGCTATATACTGTCCATACCGCCGTGATTACTCCGAACTTCAACCAGATGGAACTGGATAATATTCTGATTGTTCCAATCCAATCTGACTTCTGACCCATTATGGTTTCTTTCTCCATTCTGTCCCGTGATGGAGTGTCGGATCCTTGCCACTGTCGCCTTTTTCACCTTTGTTGCCATTGGCTTTTGGCTTGCTTAGTTGGGGACATTAAATTTAACATTTAATTTGATATTCAACAATAATATTGATTTGCCTGCATTGACACCATATGAGAACTGAACTGAGCTGGACGATACGATGACATCACGGTTTTCTCCAGAGAGGCTATATATATATATATATATATATATATATATATATATATATATAAAGGAACTAAATTAATAACTGAATTACAACAAAAATGAAACATCACTGAACTTGCTTAAGCTGGACTGTAACGCTATTTTCTTCTGGAAACAAACTTTGTTGCATTATTGTCCAGTTATCTCTGTAAAGCTGCTTTGAAACAATATGTATTGTAAAGAGTGCTATATAAATAAATGTGACTTGACAATATGAGCAAATAGGAACACACACATAAAAATATCTATTTAATGTAGTCTCTCATTCACCTATTGAAGATGACCAAACTACAACAACTTTAGCTTCTGAGAAACCCTGCATATGAAAAGGGTCAATAGTGATACAGTACTACAGTACACCATCATCCAGATCACTAATGGACGTGCACCAGTACGACATATTAGACATGTACGGTTATAAGGTTGAGCAAAATTGCTCTTTAGGAAGCAAGTCATTCTCAAATCCAGTTTACTGTCCATATTATATTTGTGTGGCAGAACATCTGTGCAGACACTATTGAGAAATTAAATGTGAAAGCTCAACTCAGAAAGGGGTAAAAATTCTGCCAAACTTCCCAGTTAAAAGCCTCGAATATGAGATCGGGAATATAGTCGAGATAGCATTTGACAGCGTGCTTAAAATTCAGAGCACAGCCTTCTAAAACTACTAGTCCTCTGGGAAGACAACCAGCACAACACACTGGATCCATTTATGCGACAACTGCAGAAATCTACCACTAAAACACATTCAACCCTCCCTGTAAAAGTCAGACGGTCCTCACCATCGCCAAGATAAACAGACGAGAAGAGGCACCAGTACAAAACACAGCTGAAATAAAATAAATGCCAGTGAAGTGTGTTGGTCTGTAGTGAAGCATCTTTAAAAACAAGGTACAGATGTATTTGACTATATGGAGTTTGGGTTCTTGCCACTGTCGCCTCAGCCTTGCTTAGTTGGGGACACTTAATATTCAACAGTATTATTGATCTGACTATACTGACACTGTTGTATGTGAAGTTGTGAAGTTGTGAACTGAACTGAGCTGGACGATGACATCTGGACATGTTTTTTTTGTTGTTTTTTTGTTTTTTGCAGAACTACTTTACAGAAGATGAACTAACTGATGATTCTTACAACAGAACTGAATCAACACTGAACTGACTTCAGCTGAACAACAGCCGAAATGCATAATTTTTTTATTTCCTGTTTATCGCTGCAAAGCTTCTTTGAAATCATCTGTATTGAATAGGTGACTTGACTATACAGACTAGAAGCTCAAAGCAAAAATCATGCAATCTACATGGAAAATTAATAAAAGTGTGACAGAAAGAGTAGCTAAAAGCAGTAAACATACACACACACATATATATATAAATGCCATTTAGTTTCATTGAATGTCATTTAGGTTTCAATGAAGGTGCCCTAGAATGTGAAATTGAATTTATTTTGGCATAGATAAATAACAAGAGTTCAGTACATGGACATGACATGACATGACATGTGAGTCTCAAACTCTATTGTTTTCTCCTTACTTAAATCTCGTTTGTGAAAAACACCCCTGAAAAATAGGCGAATCTCCACATAACACAGACTGTGGCGCAACAGTCGGGATCATTAATATGTACGACTCCAAAAATTTGCATATGCCAGCCCATGTTCAATGACAGGCGGAACTGCCCAGCCGAAGCATGGCAGTTGTTCAGTGTTTGGATGTGCAAATGAACACAAAGGTATTTAGTTCCTTCATCCGAGCCTCTGAAGAAACAATGGGTTAATTTTATTTTCTCTGGAAATTTCCAAACATTTCAGCGACGAGACTGTTTCCTCAACTTGGGCCAATACAGAGCTGGCCTCAATGAACGTCTGAAAATATATCGATCGAGCTAGTACCAAGCAACACTTTCTGATGTGTAATTGTTCAAGTTCAGACAGGTAATCTTTCTCTCAAAATCGTTCAATACTGTATTTACATCATCGTGTTTGCATTGGTCAAAGCATTAGAGAGAGTGCAGAAACTGTGTTGCAATGATAAGATCTTTATTCTCGCGATCAACACACTGTCATCTGTTTGCTCAATGCTCATCACGGCAACATTTTATGCGATGGGAATAGATCTAAATAGTAAAAACGTATAATATCTGTAGTAAAAGTATTCGAGAGAGTTTCACAGGTTTCTCAGAAAACACAAAAAACGGAACCTAACTTCAGAGGCCGAATAGATTTGTGTTCTTCTTGATGCAACTGCCATCTTGAAAAGCTTGTAAAATTGCCTAAGTCTACCTTAGGCAAAATAAAACGGCCTAAGTCACACTTTTGACATAGGCCATTATACTACAGGGGTAGAATTGCATGATCTGTTCAACTAAGAATGTGGGCAATTTTAACAGAGGTGGCCAGCATCATGAGAAGATGACTTATGCAAAAAAAATCATTGTCAAAAAATGACTTAGGCAATTATTTTAGGAAGGTGACGATATGCAAGCATGTCAGCCAATCACAGCAGAGGCCGGTTACACACAGCAGACACGCCCCTTCAAACAGAGCGTTCACATCAGAGGCTAAAATCAGGCTTGGAAAAATGCCTTTTCTTTCTAAATTATGACTATTTTTGCTCTAAAAAACATACAAACATTATACAATAAAAATAAAAACCATTCTAGGGCACATTTAATGCTAAACTCACTTGAATTTCTTCTATATCATCAGATGTGATATTATGAAGCGCTTGCATTATACAGTAAATCACAGGTAGTAGTATTATACTATATACAATATTAAGCATATAGAATTAGTAATGATGGTCTGTACACTAAAACTGAGATACAAGTCTGAGTTTGACCGGCAGTATAAATTTAGGCACAAAAACATTGAATGTGCATCTTTAATAAAAGTTTAATCTCCGCTGCAATGCCGCTGGAGTTTCTCTCTGCCCTCCAAAACAATCTAATTGATGGATGTGTGTAGTCCACACTTTTATGCAGATAAAACGCGGCAGGCCTGCTGCTGATGTTATTACAGGGACTGTTATCGTGTGCTGTGAATGAGCGATGGGCGGCACTGAGGACTCTGGGAGCAGGGGAACACATAAACTTTCGCTTGCATGTCATTTTTTACCTCGCTGGAGGGACTCTTCATTTGAGGGTCAGCTCTCTACAGAAGCAGCGTTTGCTTGTCACAGGGAGCTTTGGTAAACACACACACCATCATGATGTATTAACCCATTCAAGTATTTACTGTAGTAACCACAGTTTCCAGTATACATTTGTATGTATATATGTATGTGTATAATTTATAATTCTATTTTAGAATTCTAATATGATTGTTTACATTTTCAAGTATATTTTTTATACTACTGTTAAAAAGTTGTCTTTTTTATCTTTTAGAAAAAAAGTCTCTTCTGCTCACCAAGGCTTCATTTATTTGATCAAAAATACAGCAAAAAGAGCAATATTGTGAAATATAATTACAATATAAATTAACTACTTTTTATTTGAATACATTTTTCAATGTAATTTATTCCTGTGATGCAAATCTGATTATTTTTTAGCATAATTACTTGAGTCTTGTTCTAATATGCTCAAGAATAATTTATTATCGTTATCCATGTTGAAAACTGCCGAATATGTTTGTGGAAAAACTTTTTTCAGGATTTATGAAAATCTTACAGGATATCTTCCTGTTTTTCTTACAGGATTTATTTGCACTAATTAAATGTATTTATTAAGCGTATTAAAGCGTTTATTAAATATAAATATTTTGTAACATTCAAAATGTCTTTACTTTCAATCAATTTAATGCATCCTTGATAAATAAAAGTATTTACTTATCTCTTTTTTTAATCTTACCACAATTGTTTGCAAGGTTTCATCGTTTCCAAAAAATGTTAAGCAGCAAAAACTGTTTTCAACATTGATAATGAGAAATGTTTCTTGAGCAGCAAATCAACATATCAGACTGACTTCTGAAGGATGATGTGACACTGAAGACTGGAGTAATGATGCTGAAAATTCAGATTTGATTTTAAATGTATTCAAATTGAAAATAATTATTTTAAATTGCAATAATACTTCATAATATTACTGTATTTTTGATTACATGCAGTACAGACATGCGTATAAGCTAGCATGGGACATGATGTACATTCTGGGATGTCGGGATATTTTACGGAAAGTTGTGCAGATAAAATCCCTGCCTAATAACATTTGACAGCATGTTTCCGTTGTTAATGGCAAAGCAATGGAAAGTGCTTTGAGTGCAACTCATCGAGATCATTTAGAAGGGGGAAAAAACAACCGAGGAGAATTAAAACAAAACTAAGAAAAGTAAACCTCCTTAAACTTGAGCTCTATTTGCATTTAATGTGCACATTCTCTTCAGATATAATGTAGAAAAACAAGACATTTTTGTCCTTCACATTTTTTACAAAGCTGCTAAAGATGTCAGTTCTAGTTGCCATGGTTCAGATCTTTCTAGATTAGAAGAACAAGGATTATTTCTTCTCCAGTGATTCAGATGTTTCTGTAATGATGTACATTAGCAGGTAAAAAAACAACAACACACAGACAGTTCTCCATACTGACTCTAGTAAAAAAAAAAAAAAAAAAATCACTCCATGTTCCCATCAGCCCTTATCTCTTTTTAATTCAAAGGAGTGTTTCCCTCATGCAAGTTCTCCTCTCTTGACTCATCAACTTGATTAGATTTCTATTACGCAACCCTCACTCCCTTTGCAGGACAGACCAAAAGCTAGCATGAGGAAACCCTGCTGAGTCCAGTATTGACATAGAGATAGATAGGGAGAGAGAGCTGAATATAAAGGAAAGAAACATTATTTATTCATGATGACTCTATAATGATTCCTATTACCCAATAGATTGCCTGCTTTTAATGGCCACTCTCGTTTGCCCTATCTATATTTCTCCTCCATCATTTTTATTCACTACAGCAAAACGTCAATGCGGAAACAGTGGACACTGTTTGAGAGTGAAGTCATATCAGCATGAGATTCTGGCTATGGAACAGCCACTACAGCAGAAAGTGAGATGTACAGTTCGATTATTGTTTCATAACAGTTAGGTTCGGGTAAATCTGACGTCGGATGTGGCCCTGATAGCAAAACCGAACATATAGAAGGTTAAACGTATCCTACCTTGTCCCAAACGCCACCCTCAGCCCTCCTCCTCCTCCTCCTCGAAGTCTATGCATGGACTGCTGGGTAATAATCCAATGTTAAGTCCTCCTATTTTACCGGTTTTTTTTTTCGGTTTGGTGAGGAATATTCTACATCTGTGAGTTATAGAGGGGGAAAGCAATTTAGACATCCTACTTCTGAAGGCCTACAGTAAGATCAATGTTCTTACAAGACTCTTACAAATTTTGACAGATGTATTCTTTACATTAACATTTATGTAGTTGGTTTTACATGGGTATTGCTCAGCAAGGCAGGAAAATTGTACTGGCCAATCAGAGGCCAGGACTGAAATGAGCGATCCATTTTATAAACATTTATTTTAAAGCTGCATTCATAGTAAAACACCATAAAACCCAATTAATAAATCAGTCTATCAATCAATCCATCCATTCATCCATCCATCGTTTTATCAACTGATATTTAAAACTCCTTTGGAACTCCTTCAAACTCAAATGGAGTGAATCATTATCAGTTACCTTTAATTCATGTTTTTAAAAGCCTGACTCATTCACATTGTTAAAATCAGTTTTGCACTCTTCTTCTGGTCTTTTCTGAAGACATGAAACATAAATCAGAATTGTGACATTTATGCCCAAATACAATTATATAACTATAAACACTTCCAAATAAATAACTGCAGTAATATAATCAATGCCACTCTCTTTTAAAATTACAAAGAAGAAATGCATCACAGCAGTTTCAAAACAGTTACATTTTTCATGATTATTTATAACTTTAAACTGTTGCTCTGTGAACAACTTTAATCCATCATGCAGAAAGAACTACAATGTGAGGCTTTAAAAAGTGAGAAAAAAAACAAACAAACATACAGTATGGGAACATCAAACCATAAAGAGTTAAACAAGACCTTGCCAATCCAAGCAAATATTTCCTTTCATTACAAAGTCAATACCTAAAAAATAATAATAAATCTACAGAAAAACCTTCTGTTTGAGAAAGCCAGCACTTCAGGCCATTAGTGGACAATAGATAAAAACATCCACTTTTATCTGTGAGATGAACCCCTCTAAGGGCCCCGCATACGATAAAGCTAATTTAACTCCATGACATCAGCCGCAAAGAAGTTTCAGGGCCAATTACTTGATTGTTTCTGACAACTGTTTACCAATATGCTCTGGTTATTTATGGAGTGCTCTTCTTTAAACAAAAAAGAAAAAAGAAAAATGGCTTAAACAGGTCACAGACCTTTTGGATCGTCCACAACCTTCAATTGACGCAATTAGACACAACAATGCAGGAAGGAAAATCTGTGCACATTCTCATATCGCCACTGGAAACTGGGTCAAGTATTGTAGTGGCTCACATATCAGCTACTTTGATTGTATAAATGGCTTAGTAATCTGAGAGCGGTTTCTGGTCAAGCCATGATTTGTTTTGGAATAATGTCTTGGACGTACCTATTATATGAATGTCAGTGGGGTTGAAGCATCAGTAGCATGACCTGAACCATCCATCTTACCTTCCGCCTGAAATAGTAATCAAGAGCTTGATTTTGTTTGCAGTGGACATTTTGTCTAAATGCAACATCAACTTTTTCAGGACAGCACGATGTAGCATGAAAAGGAGGATCTGGTCATGAAATCAATATGAACTCATTCAGGGCCGTTCACTGACCCCTCGTCAGCACCGATCCCGTATCTCTTTCATTATCATGTCTGGCTGTGGCATGTCAACCTTTCTTAAGCCTTCAGTAGACGATTGATAATGGATGAAGCCACGGTCTGACTGTACCGCCACTGCCGCAATTTAATCTTCCATTGCTGCGGCCTGACGCAAAAAGGGTTTAGTGTTTGTCGAAACAGAAATCTTCACTGTACAATTGCAGTGTGAGCATAAAAAAGAAATACTGAAGAAAAGGCAGTAAACATAATATTAATGTGCATAATTTCTTAGGATCACTAAATTGAATGGCAAAAATAATGACTTTTTTCAAAAGATCAACACTCTCCTCTGCTATTAGTTGCATAAAGAGACTCATTTTCTCATCACTTTTTTAAAATAAAAAAACATGTTATATAAATGCATTACTCATAAAAAAAGCCACTGCATGACTAGAAGATTTGGAATATATTGTCCATATTGTCAAAGTCATATTGACCACTTGTATGGTGCATTTAGTCATGACAATCTCTGACTGCATGGCAAGAGCAACGTGTACATTTACGACACAAATTTAGAACAAAACAAGGTAAATAACAACAGAATTTGCATTTTGGCATGAACTATCTCTTTAAATAAAGTAAATAGAAAACTTATTTGAAAATGCAACTCAAGTATGGCTGAAACTAATGAACTGGAACACGGGAAAAATCTTATTCTTAATGAGCATGTTTGTCTTGTTTTCCATTAAAACATATGAAAAAATTCTTCAAAGAAATTCATTTGAGAAACAGTGTTGTTGTTGTTCACTTAAACTGCAAATTAAACTATTAAAATTCATTTTTGTGTATTAAAATAAAGCTGCAATAAAACTATATTAGATGAAAACTTAAGCTTAAAGAAACTTTTTATAAGTTGAAGTGCTAAAACGACAACTGAAGTAAATTAATTACAAAATATTACAAATATTAAAATAAAAAGGAATTTCTAAATATTAACAAATGCGATATAAATAATACTAAAATATCATTGGTGAGAAGCAACTTTGCTTAAGACATTAAGCGTTTCATGGATGCATCTTGAATACAATAGTATTGTCTTATTGCACTGGCAAGTTTGTCCTCTAGTGTTTAACTTGTTTATATGCAAAACAAGTGAACATATCTGCAAGTGCAGTATTAAAGATACATTCTCTGAAAACAAGTCTTGACACATCATGCATCTCATTACATTAGGCTTTTTTAAACTTCGTTTCCAGTTAGAAAAAATTCTATGAAAAACTTATTAAAAAGCTATTTTTGCAATGCAAGTGATATTTTTAAAACATAGTCAGTCACCACACAGTATTGCTCTGCGCCCTGAACAATAAAAAAACAAAAACGCAGTTTGGTTTAGAGGTAAACAGAGGCTGGTTGCTCTGGCCAGGCAGTTCTACATTTAACCGAGGAGTTCTGTGCATCGAACCGCCTCTTGATGGAGAATTTAATGGACTGTCACCATCAATAGAAGCTCTGCTCCAGTGCATCACGGGACACGGGTTTACAAGAGCCCGGAGTGGCTAATGAATTGGACAGGGTGAACAGCCCATATGGAGAGGAGAATTGAAGAGGGCACTTCTGTGAGGTACAATTGACCATCGAGTTGAATTAGTCATCCCGTGCGGACTCCAAAACAGTTGTCATTAAGTTGTAAATGTTGTCGTTCACGGTTAAGCCGCAGGGCCTCTGAGGTCCGAATTTAACCCGGGTGAAAGTCCCATCTGAACGTGTATACGGTTCCAACGAGCAGGCTCAAGTGACGGATCGATACCCCAAACAAACAGATAATCTCCGGCCACTTCAGAGATGACGAGCCAAGCTGAAATTCCATCCAGCGATGAGGCCCTCGATCCTTCCTTCAGAGAGGACTGTACAGTCAGCAGTCACAAAACAGAGGATTAGGAGATGCTGGAAAGACTGACACCTCCAGAGCTGCTGATGGAGCGTGTGGGTTTGGGCTTCGGAGATTAAGCTGAATCAGATTGTCGGTATTCATTTTGGATGGTGAGTGTGCGGGCAGCCTTTTGTTTCAGCAGCCCGTTTCAAGCCGAGGTTTTAAAATCCACACACAAACTCCATCTGAATCATGGAGGAATCAGAAAAAAACAACGTTTTTTCCAACAAACATTTTCACAAATGTGGTCGGTTGTATTTTTTTAACTGAAGATGTTGTGCGAGACGTCTTTTATTAGGTTTTATAAACATTATTTTAAAGCTGTATTCAAAGCAGGGTTTTAAAACAGTTCCTATCACTTTGATCTGTCCAAATATTTATTTATATATGAGAAAAATTGGTAACACTAATAAGGTCCCATTAGTTAACGCAAGTTTTAACATGCTAGGCTACTAACACAACTCAACTAGGCCTCATTCCTTTTTTTTTTTCTTTTTTTTTGCATGTCTTGGGTGTTAGAAACCTGGAAAGAAAACCCTCAAGAATGCAATGGAGATGTTTCAGGGAGTTCAGAAACAGTGCTATATAGGCTACGACTAAATCTGATGTTTTGAAACAATTTGTTTGGCGCAGTAGGCTAATACTGAAAGAGTATTTTACAATGCTAGAATGCAGCTCAATTAAGATTATTTTTTTTTTAAAGATTTTATGATTTAATATCAATCCATCTTCTCAATAAATATTTACATACTGAGGGGGAGGATAAATTGTCATGAAAAAAAATTTGGTTACTTTAAAATACTTTTAAAATACTTTATTGGTTTTTATGCACAATAAAGGGTTAATAAATCTGTGACTATAAAAAGTGTCTTCATATCAAAACTCAAAGAAAAAGGTCCCAGCTATCTCCTTTGGACTGACATATACTGTAGGATCAGTTGGCACAAAAATGGAGCCGTTTCAAGACTGATCCTTTCTCAATCTAGACTCAGATAAATGGTTCTTAGGAACAGATTTCGACCGACAGTGGCTCAGTAGTTCATGTTGTCTACAAACCGGAAGGTTGGTGGTTCCACCTGACCAGGTGTGGAGGTGTCCATGATCAAGACACCTAACCCCAGATGAACTGGATGAAGCCTTGCATGGCTGACACCGTCGGTGTATGAATGAGTGAGTGAATGGGTGAAGTAGGATTTAAAAAGCAGATTTAACACAACATGAGGGTGAGTAAATCTTAATTTTTTTTTTTTTTTAGATGAACTATTCCTTCAACTTCCTGTTCTCCAAGACATCACATGAGGATTTTTTCAGTACTCAGTGTCTCATTAAAAAAATGATGCTGGCGTAATTACGAACCTCAGGCAAACATGTTTAGAACGACCCAGAGAGGGAAATGAACTACAGTAGATAATGAACGTCTGATCTCAGATCATCCGGGAAAAGAGTAACATGCGTAACTTGTGCCGTTTAATACTTTAATGTGAGCGCAGCGATGAGATGCAGACATGGTCCTCCCATACAGATGTCCCATGTTTCTTTGTCAAGCTGAGAGAAGGAGCTATTTATAGACAGCAGCAAAAAGAAATCAAGAAACTAGTAAATTTTTAACTAGTGACTTAAGACTCCAATCTCTCAGGCCTCTCTCACCTTTCCTTCCCTCTGCTCTTCCTCTCTCATCTCTGTCTGTCCAAAGGAGACTGGAGACACTTTGAATCAGACATGTTTTAAAATAGCATCAAGGTTACATCACATCCACAATGGTGACATCACTTCCTGAAGTTCAGGGAAGTGTACGCAGTGGCGGATCTAGAGATTTTTTCCTGGGGTGGCAAAGGGGTGGCATGAGGTTTCAGGAGGGGGGCCATGGACATTATTCATAATTTAAAATACTACGGTTTTCATTGAATGTGTTTTGTTCTCACTACATTACACAGAGTGGGAGTCAAATCAGAGATGTAGCTGGGTTTTTGGATGGTTTGGGTCTTAATTTGTGAATTGTGGACCCTGTGTAATCATTATCAACAGTCTGTGTAAACAGTCTTGTCTCAAAAAATATTAAACATTAGGCTCAGACATAAATAGTGATAGATTCTAGGGCTGTCAATCTTCCTCTATAATACTATTCGAATTCCATTCCTTATTTCATTTAATATTCGAATATTAAATGCTCAAATTCATCCTATTATTAATATTTACGACATTACACTGGTTTATGGATCGCCAATGCCACTATAGCATGTGGTTGTTGTTACACGTTCTGTCCACTAGAGGGACATCTAATAAACATGTTATTCGTGCTAAATATGGTTGAAGCGCTTCCGATGGTTTTCAGCTAATATCTCCGCAAAAACAACACCAACAATTCTGAAACTTATATCGTTCTTTTCAGTTCGACTAGACGGTTCCAACGAGCTCGCCGAATCCGTTGAGTTTTTTTGTTGCGTTTTTCGCTTCACGGGCGCTTTTTACGTTGTTAAACATTTACAGTATTTTTGACAGTATTGCTATGATGTTACAACGTGGATTGGAACCGAGAGTTGTCATCCAGTCTCTTTGGTAGAGAGAGAGACGAAGAAATTATGGAAATGGAAAATGGAAATGATCGCGGCTGGAAAAATGGTCGAGCTCATTTTTTTTTTCGTGTGATTACTTTGATTGACTATCGCGACAGGCCTAAGCAGTAGTTTAAACACACACAAAGAGCTAGACTAACGTTAGACCCTTATCTGACCTGACGATCATAGAAAAATTCAATCAGACAACAAAGTATCGCGGATGTAAATAACGTAACAATGTGGTTGTTGCAGGGTTAACTGTCTGCTATGGACTTTTTCAAACTAATTACCTCTAAACTCACTGCTAACTGCTTATCAGCCTCTCTTCTCCAAGACACTGCGTACTGCAGACAGATGCACTGCCCAGGCTGCCCTGCTGGCGGCGTGACTGGTGAAATTTCGCGGGGGTCGCTGCCGTGCTGGTGATGGGCGAAACCATTGTGAGGGGGAGGGGATTCTAAATCGGCGATTTCTGTTTTAGAGGAGTTTGGTGCGGGTCTCCTTGGCCTTCAACGTGTAGGCTATGAACATAAAATATACTTAAAAAATATTATCTGATGTATAAATGGGGTGGCAACAGGGGTGGCAAGACTGATCCCAGGGGTGGAAGCTGCCACCCTTTGCCACCCCGTAGATCCGCCACTGAGTGTACGAAACATGTAAACAAGTTTAAATGGTTAGCTCACAGTTCAGAGACCCGTCATTATTTACTCACCTTCATATCATGTATGCTGTTCTTTTTTGGGCTACTGTATAGAAAAGATAAGTGTTATATAACATTTTACATACAATATTAAACTTTTGAACAGTAGTGTAACATATTTGCACCGAAAACATAACATGCCTGTATGGAATGACATGAATTTTAAAATAGGCTGAACTGTGGCTTTAAGGAAATCAAGCCCTGTACATGATCAGCATTAGGTGAAGGATATTAAGTCATAACTTACATTACAGTCTTCTTCATGTTACAGTGTATTTACATAAGCAGTTACTCAATAATTCAAATTAACTACAAGTGCTTACTTAATGTGTAAGGAAGACCGAGGCTTCAATCAGTGTCTATACCTTAAAGTCTTGGCTACACAAGAGCTAATTAACACTTCCACGTTTTTTTTCACAATTACAGTTCATTAAACACACATTGACATCTTGTGACAACATGCCCCTATAACATGAATAAAGTGATTCCAAATATATTGATTTATCCACATAAATGCAACGGCAAGCCAGAAATTAAAAGTCCAAAATCATACCAAAAAGTATAACATTATATGATGACCATCATGAGAAAGAGGTCATAAACACGTACAAATGTTCAATCAAGTGACATTTTCTCACATACGGATGTCCTGGTGTGACACGTTCTCCACCAACAGCTTGTGACAGATCTGTCCACACATTTCAGCATAATGCACGCACCAGCACATCTTAGCTGGCACAAAACGAATTCTTAGATTTTGCGCATTCAGTGTGAAAGTCGTTCTACTCCGATGTCACGTTTAACATTTCTCATCCGTTGACAAGAAATAATTGAGTTATATTTCGTTGTGATAGGCTGAGGACAAGCGAATGATTGCCTCCATTTTTCTTTATCAGTCCATTGTCTGTTTGTGTTGTATGTGTTGTGTTGTCCAACAAGTGCTGAAGGCATCAGACAAGACCTTTGATCAGTGCCTTAAAGGGATAGTTCACCCAAAAATCATCATTTACTCACCCTCAAATTATTTAATCCTGTGCTGAACAAAAAAAGATGATATTTTATAAGAATGTGGGTAACCAAACAATATTATTATACAATATATAAAACAATATTTATAACAATAATAATATAATTTATTTTATTTTATAATTTTAACAGTAATTTAATTCAAACTTATTGCATGCTAAAAGTTTTCCTCTTTCTATTTTTTTTCTCTTTTTCTTATTTTTATTTAACTAAAAATAAATAAAACTACTACTGGCCCCATCATACACCCATCGAAATGTGGCACGATGCAAGTGTTTTTTGCTAGTTTCAGCCCGATGCAGTTATCATTTTCACATCCTGCGCCACGTTGTTTAAATAGCAAATGCATTTGCGTCCATCTGTGCGCCCATGGTCTGGTCTGAAAACGAGGTGTGTTCAGGCGCATTGTTGGAACGTTTTGTTATTTAAAGGGCGCATTAGTAATATGCACCTATAGGCGTGAGCACACACATGTACATTCTGCATTACACACACATGTGCAGCAGCAAACAAACATACCGATTATTAAAAATTAAAGGATTACAATGCAAAAGATTATTATTGTGTACATAAAGATATGGTGGAATCCAGCTTGTCCCGTAGATGGTCTGCTCGCCCGCTTTCCTCGCGCATGAGCAGATCCGTTTCCTCCGCCATGTAAATAGTGAATCCTCCATGGCGCTAGCGCAACTGACTTTTAAACAGGAATGAGTTGGTTTATTGCACGTTACGCCCAAAGCACACACATTAATCATGAAGAGAATAGGGACAGCCCTTCCGCGCCGACCATTTTTCTCGTCATTAAACTAGCAAAAGTGGATTCGGAAATGCCCTAAGTGCACTTGCGCCCTGCGCTTTGGACCATGAGCTTAGATTGTTGAAATAGGGCCCAAATGAAAAGGACTGAACAGAATGACAACGGTAAGAGCCACATAGGGACTAGTTCATCTAATATAATTTTTTAATTTAAAAACAGTAAAAATAAAAACTATTTCACTGGTTTAAAATGCATGATTTAGTAATGTTCAGAGTTCAGACATTTCAGTATTTTGAGTTTCCAGACAGATAGCACTACGTCATAGCGTAAACGTTTAGATGTAGTTTGTTTAGTTTGAAGTTATAGACGTTGGAAGCAAAACCGTTTTTTGACTGTCTATGTGTAATTTTATGGTTTGGAAGTAAACATCTAAAAAGGAGATTGTTTGGTTTGCTTGTGTTTCAAATACTGGTTGTAGTTACACTGACTTCAAAAGGTGGTACAGAAGAATTAGAAGCAACTAGGTGCCACTACAACAACAAATTACTAGAAAACCACATGGACAGATGATGCTAGAATAAAAAAGTATTCATTTATTAAACATATATTGGTTGCATTAATTTTCAATGTGGCTGTCAGCCTGGATCTTTTAGTTAATCCCTTGACAATTGTAGTCCTAATGAAAATGGATTAAGACAACTTTTTAACAAGTTTAAATTTATTGCACATAATAAAAGCAGTCAAATTGTGTTGCACTGACCCATTGTAATAGACTAAATTGAAAAAAAAAAAGGAACAAATATGCATTTTCTGTGACTATATTCACAATATAGCACAGACAAAACATGTTTTTTGACCAATCAGCATTTCAGTTTTATTTTTACATGATGGTGTACTCCGTCAAAGCGGTAATCAATGTAGCTAATAATTATGCTGAAATTTCCTTCTGACAGCAGAAATCTAAAAATAATCTCCCGGCCATGAAATATTAACCCTCGAGTGGCCACATGGGCAGTGGAAAAGCACAGCATGTGTGAGGGCGAGACAGTCGGGGACATTTGAGCTTATGCAGCACAATCCATCCCCTCATGAAAGAAGCACATCACTCCTGCACGACACAAGGGGAATCGCACACGCTGCAGGCCATTTTGTTCATTCTCTGAGTTTCCTTTAAACTGTCTCCAAATGCCCAGAACTACAGTACAGTTCTCTGTTGCTGTTTATCATCAAATATGGATGAAAAGACTTTTGTGAAGCTCATGTTGGTCAGACAGTCAGTCAGTCTGCTCTTTTTAAGGCACGGGTTATTTTAAAAGGGCTATATCATCTACATCAACATTTACAAAACAGAGTAGATTCACAAGATACAAAAACTACCCTGGAAAACGAGAGTGTGAACTTAAAGTTCATTTATATACATAAGCCATAAATATAGAGTAGCAGAAACAGCCAGATTAATTTTAAAGTTAATATGAAATCAAAATTGACCATATTTAATTTTTTTATATTCTTGTTCACATTTTTGTTCTTAATGAAGAAAAAATATACAACATATATAATGCATAAAATATATAAATAATGCATATATATTATGTATATATATATATATATATATATATATATATATATATATATATATATACATATACACACGCACACACAGGTGAAACTCGAAAAATTTGAATATTGTGCAAAAGTTAATGTATTTCAGTAATTCAAATTAAAAGGTGAAACTAATATATTTAGTATAACTATATACATATGCATAATTATCCTCTTCAGAGGGCCGACATTTCTGTATTTAAAATCCTTTTTTTAATTGATTTGATGTAATATTCTAATTTTCTGAGATTTTGAATTTGGGGTTTTCATAAGCTGTAAGCCATAACTTTTGCACAATATTCAAATTTTTCGAGTTTCACCTGTATATAGATGAAAAGATTTTTTATTTTGGTGCAAAAACCTGACTGACATAAGTGTCCTTCAGGGAAAAAAATTAAATGCTACAAATGTGTAAAACATTCTTGGCAATAGTATAAAGAGCATATTATTAAAAAATATCACGAATTACTCACAAGCTTTCAATAACTGAAGCAGCAGAGAAGGACTGGGCTGAAATGAGAAATGAGATGTAGTTAGTTGATCGTACATTGAGGGCCGCTATCTAAATCTTACACAAAGACTGTGTCTGCAGCAGTGTAATTATGAAAGTTCAACACCAGGAACCTCATCATGCCGCCTTTAATTAAAAACAGATTTCAAAGGTTGTTGGAGTGTCAGTTCAATTAGCCTTAACATCTGAATTTGTCGATTTCTTTCACCAGCTGAACTGAAACTTGAGTTCACCTTAAGACACTTTCATTCCCAGTGGTGAGGAAAAGGAAAGAAAGAAGAAAAAAAACGTGAGAGCTTATCTTTATAAAAGTCAATTTTTCATTAACAGAACACACTCATTACACTTACTTCATATCCACAACTATGTCTTTTAGGCAAAGTAATTTAATGAGTCCACAAAGTGTCTTTTGAACATTGGGGAAAACAGATGCGTTAGTCCTATAACAGCGTAAAAAAAAAAAAAACAGCAAACACAATGATCATTTGCTGGACGGATACTCTAATAAAGGATGTTGTGTTTTATTTACAAAATAGTGCTTGAAATTCTTACAAATATATATATTTCAAACAATGGTTAATGAAAGGAGGTGCTTAATCTGAGCTGGTGCAAATCGTCAGAACACCGGCATAACAGGTCCACAGCGTTTCACAAAATGTACGCAACTCATTTAACTAGCCCCTTTGTGGTGCTCATATTCAATATTTCATACACCCCACCTCGTGTTAATCTTTAATGGTCTGTCCTACTTCAGTCAGAGCACATTTTTTTCTTTGTGTGTGTCTGTCAAGGATATCAAACCGTCCCAGTGCAGGGTCACAATCCAGGGTCATATCGTAAGGGTTTTAAATACATCAGAGTGATTCAACACCTAGAACCTTTCCAGAGGACGGAGGCAATGAGATCTGTTTGCTTTCTAACTATGGAAATGTGCTGGCAAAATATTTTGGGAACACTGAAGAACAGTACAAGTCTTTCTGGACCTATTGAATGCTCTGATCAATATCCTCAAATGCAAATATAGAAACAAAAACTCGAGAGCAAAGCAAAAAGATTTCTGACAGCTTCATTTCAAATTTGTCCTTTTCAACTTTTCCAGAGCTTACAGTAACTCTGCGTTTACAACTTTATTAACTATTAACCTAGACTTAAAAACTAATTTTTAAGTCAGGGTTAAGCAATGCTTTACACTTTTGAAAGGCCGCTAGCATGGCATACCCAAGTTATAAATGTATAACATGTGAATAACTAATTAAGGTAGAGTATACAAACAGCGTCAAATAGAACAAGATGCTAACCTAATTATGTGTAAACATTTCAAACTTAAATGAAGTGCTTTTTAAAATAAAATATTTAAATGATTCTTAATTATAACAGTGGCCTAGAAAACACAACATTTTTATGCATACGGTGATGATATGTTGAAATTACATGACCAACTGTCTTTTTATCGAAAACCAACATTTTCCAAAGAACATCAACTCAAGTCAGCATGCAGTAACGTCACCTGACCACATGGTGCTCCAGAGCTGATGGGGGCAGCAGAGTGGCTCATGCATCATTTTTTTTTAGGAAGACATAAGAACTGAGTAAATAAAACATGGAGTGAACAGGCCTGTCATAATACCCACATTTGCAGTCTTTGATCTCGAATCACTTGTCTACTTACATGATGTCTTTCTGGTATTTTAGTGGATTTAGGATTTAGTGTGTGTTAAGGTCGCTAAGCTTTCGGTTACACTTTATTTCGATAGTCACTTTAGACGTTCTACTAATTACTAATAACTTTTCAACTACATGTCAACTAACTCTCATTAGAGTATTAGTATATTATAGTTGACTGTCAGTAGACTGTTAGGTGTTAGGGTTCGGGTTAGGAGAATAAGTTGACTTGTAGTCGCCAAGTTACTTATAGTCAGTTGAGTGTCTGTTGGGGGACCAACAAAATAAAGTGTCAGCAGATATTAAGCTGACAGTCTACTAATACTCTAATGACTGTTAGTTGACATGTAGTTGAAAAGTTACTTATAGTTAGTAGAATGTCTAAAGTGGACTATCAAAATAAAGTGTTACCCATTTTTCTTGTGAAGTCTTGGGAACTTACTTCTTGTCACGTGCACGTGATCTAAACAAGACTGCAAATGTGGGTGTTGGGACAGACCCAATCTTTAAAAGATCATGTCAGTTACCCAAATCAACCCATTACACTCAAACTGAAAATATATGAAATGGTATTCACAAACCATTTTTGTTCCATAACTAAACGGGTGCCTCAGGGCTCAGTGCTTGGACCACTTCTCTTCTCCATCTACATGTCATCACTAGGATCAGTCATTCAGAAACATGGTTTTACCCATCACTGCTATGCTGATGATGACACACAACTCTACCTCTCAATCTGCTCTACCTACATTTCTTGCTGGATCTTGCTGGACCATCACCTTCAACTCAGCCTTGCGAAGACAAAACCGCTTGTGGTCTCAACCATTCAGCTAGGTTCGTTAACCATAACTCCATCCAGGATAGCCAGGAACCTTGGAGTTGTGATTGATGATCAGTTGAACTTCACAAACCACATTGCTAGAACTTCCCAGTCCTGCAGACCTGTCTAACTTAACCCGAGCTGCTGAGCCATTTTCAGGAAACTGCTGATAACATCTTTTCCGTCAACAATTGACCCATTTACACTAACACTCACTATTCTACATCTATTTATAAAAAAATATATAAAACCTTGTTACATGTACTGTGCTAGACTAACTGGGACTAGTCACAGCACTTTTGTGCTTTCAAATTCTTTTGAATATTATCTGGTAAGATCAGGAACACTTTTTATGAAAGTAAACAGAGGCAATTGTGAATCAAAGCACACGTTGACTTAAAGTAGAGCGTAATCAGTGTTTTGGTGACTGTTGGAAAACCACTTACCAAAAGCATCATGGGAGCATCATTCAGAATGGATGTTTTCTCCAACACCCTTAGGAGTAATTCTCTTACCCTCTCCATCAACTGCATTCAATTTCTACAACTCCGACGTCAATACAAGGGTTCATGGCTAAATTACTGCAGCAAAAGACACAAAGGCAGACAGCAGAGTTACAACAGTGATTTCCATATTTCTAAGGCTTCGAAATTAGGGCCAGATGACCCTACATTCTCACAAACAATAACCAGAGGCAAAAACAATTATGTGAAAGGAGTGCCAGTCACCTGTAGTGATAAACCAGTCAAAATGTAGAAATACAAGAAGTCAGACCTCACAGGAGAGCTTTAACCATGACGTAGTGTTATGTCCTGAGGTGTAGCGTAGGTATGTTGACTTCGAATCAATGCTTTAATCATTTCACTTAAGATGCTGAAGAGCCCCTTGGCAACATTAAATCAGCAACTTGTAAAATTAATGAGCGACCACGAATGGCATTCTGAAATGATTAAATCCTGCAGATTTTCTTCTACTAGTTTTCTGTCTTGAATAATTCCCTTCTTTATAGGTATTGATTGGATATCAGTCAGTCCACTAATGCCCAGTTTAGCACCTGTGAGTGTCAAACATAAGTGTGAATTTCAGTGACCTGGAAGACTTCCATCACTTTTTGTGCCATTAAATAAAAAAAAGCACTTCATAATTGAGTTCAAGATTACTGTTTTTGGCAGAGGGAGCAGTATATACCGTATTTATATTGATTACTTAAGAGATAATCCAAGGCTAGATGTGAATTAATTGACTTTAATGCACAACATGGAAGCAAAAAAAAAAAAAAACACCTGATGTGAAGCGGTTTATTTAAAATTAAACAGTTTCGCAACAGATTCACTGAAGCTCCTGCGCAAATAACATTTTATAGCCACATACAAAATGATATATTAATATGCTTTAGACCAGTTATTAATATGGTATCTTTAATTGGTGGTTATTAGTCTGTTCAAATGTAGTTTATTGCCGTCATTGAGATTATCATTGTTTGTTGCAGAAATATATATTAAAATACATAAATACACATGAAAAACTTCAGATTTTAACAAGGAATATGTTTTATAAGAAATTATGCAAAATACAGATGAAGACTGTTTACAAAGGTTATTTTGAGATTTGTCACATTTTGAGAGATACAGTAAAGTCACTATTATGAGAAACAAAATAAAGGTCCTTTTCCTTTTTTTTTTTACTCTGATGCAGAAACAAGCTTCATAAAATACAGTTTCATGACCGGTAATAAATATTTATGACCAGTAAATTCTCAATTCACTCACCATTGCCAGGTGTGATCCCCACCTTCATAAATGTGAAAATATCATAAACTGAAATCAAATTTTAAAACCTTTCAAGTCTTCTTAAAAAGATCAAAATGGTCTATTTAATGGGGGACGTTGTTCATTATAAGGATGAAACCCAATGCAGAGCAGTGGAGCCCTTCAGCATATAGTGTTGATTAGAGATCACACTCACTGAACAGTAACAAAGACGAAGATGACTGAAGTATTTAAACGGCTCCAATTAAATGCTGCTCAATGATTCATGTCATTTGTTTGCACAGTTCTTACAGGCATCATTGATAGTGCGGTAAACACCGCTTGTGCTCAGAGGAGAGATTAACGAGTGTATTAGACAAACACTCACAGTAAAATGGGGACGGGCTTGTGTGTTTAGTCCACTGACCTGGAGAACCACCAGCCTTTGTTATTCCAAACTTGCATGACTTTCTTTTTTTCCTTTTCTTTCAAAGGAGTCAATGGGGTCCAATGTTGTTTTGGACCCTGATGATGGTTAATGCATGAATTCTTTAATATATTTTCTTTTGTGTTCCATAGAATAAAGAAAGTCATACAGGTTTGGAACAACATGAGAGTGAGTAAATGATGATTAATTTTAAACTAAATGTAATGCATTTTTTAAACTTAAACATCAAGAAAGAAAAAAACCTTTGTGATGTACGATTTGTGGTTCCTCTAGCTCAACTGGTACAGCATGACATTAGCAACGCCAAGGTCATTGGTTTGATTCCCAGGGAACACCAGTGCTGATAAAAAAAGAAATAAAAAAAGAATTATACAATTAAAAGCATCTGTCAAATGAATAAAATGTACATTTCTGAACCAACCATATGAAGTTTGAGACTCAGACAATGTTTTTTTTTTCCAGCCATTCTTTATTATCACTGCAAGTTATGGGAGTCTGAACATGTCAATGAAAAGCATAAATAAATATTAGCCACAGAGACGTAGTGGGAGAATGGACATCAATAATATAATCTGCTTGCATGTATTTAGTAATGATTAACCAATGATCTTAATTAAAGAAGAGCATGTTTGGCAGATATTAGATTAGAAGTTTAAAAAGGCAAAAACTGAAACAACTAAGCTTTAAAGGCAAACATCCTTCATTCTTTTGAGCACAATGGTCCAAGTGAATTTTGGTGTGTCAGTTTCCTCAATGGCAGAAATGAAGAATTTCGTTTTTCTACTTCTGCATGGTAAAATGGATGCAATATGGAAAAGCATTCCGTCAGGATTACCTTTAGAAGTCAGAGAGAGGGATTTAACAGGCATTTAACGCACCATGCACAAACGTCACTCATGTGCCAAGAACATGGAAACGAACCGTTGTCGCAATAAAGCTTAAAGCAATGCAAAGGCTTGAAATAGAAATGGTAATCCTTCACAGCTCACAAACCATAAAACATAATTTTGCCAGGTAAATACATATGCATATCTCTAAATTAATACAGAACCGTTGATGAATAAGGTAGACGCAGAATCCATAATCTCATGTGACTAAAACTTTCAATCTACTATGTTCTGTTGTGCGATCAGAACAAACTAAAATAATCATCTCAAAGCTGTTTGGTCAATATTCATTCTATCTAAAATGATGAATGGACCTTAGGTGGGGCAGATGCCATATTTAATTTGACATGAATGAAAATCAGGCTGATATTTGATCAACTCAATAATGATTTTTGTTACATTAATTATGGCATATCATTATAAGAGCTGTAGTAAGCTGGTTACGTTTGGAAAAATCAGTGCAAGCAGTGACACAGTAAAAATATGACGTGAGCCTGAGGACTGACAGCAAAATATTATGACCTCACAATTAAATGAGCTTGACACTCTCCAAATAAAACACTTCCGTGTGTGTCCGAATTTAAAATTCACGAATTTTAAGTTCACGAAAAGCGGAATGCATAAAAGCGAAATCATGTCGCAACGGGCATCGACACACACGGGCGAAACTGTTGTTACACTAAAACAGGCGGCTAGCTTCTCGTCTCGTGGGAGTCGAGCAGGAGTCAAGTGCGCACTGAGAAATTGGTCCGTTCCCCAACAGCACCGTCAGTTCTGAGACAGACAGAGAGGTGTCAAATTGAGTCGTTGAGCTGCGGAGAGATTGCTGCTTAACGAGTCTCGTCCAGGGAGCCGCTTTCCTTCACGGGAACATTTTGAGAGCCCCACAAAAAAAAAATAATTCTCAGATAATTATCGCAGCAATTAAGCGCACGCTCTCCATCTCATTCTCGTCGGAAAACTTTCTGGATTTTTTTGATATAGTGAACCTTTCAGAAAGGAGCAGCATACCATAAGTTGTAGACGTGATGATATTTGGATTTTCTGGCACAAATAAATACAATTTAGATGAAAAGATCCGTTCTACGCCCCATATACACACATTCACACGCAAAATAAGTGTCTTTAGAGAAATCAAATATACAAAACAGGCAATACAACAGTGATAACAGTTTGAGGACGCCAATGTCGGACACACGCTTTCCTGAACGGGGGAATTAGTGGTAGGTAGAGCGGTCCTGCTTGGACCACCGAGGCCATGCCACTGTCCCGAGCACACAGTTCACGGATATCAAGCAGCCAGGGTTTGCTTGACGGCCACTTATCCACCAGTTCTTTTCCGTCACAGAGAAACAACATATAAAGTGTTACGTTACATTCAGTAGTATGTAAATCACAGATAGACTTGATCTGTTTCAACCCTCTGTGCTCCTAGTACATCTGAGGAGATTGTTGGAGGACTTTGTAAGAGATGGATGTAGTTTCCTCCTGGTAGCCGTGAAGAGATGAGAGAAGGAGAAAGAGAAGGGTACTGCATTACCGGATGGATAACGTCCAGTTTTAGCCTGTGGTTTTGGAGTTTTCCGCAGGGGTGGCGTCTTTACTCAAACGCATTATCTCCTGAGACAAAACTTCCAGATCCTGCAACACAAACAGAGTGTTTAAATGTTATTCTGATAAAGATCACAGTTATAGTATTAAAAATGTGTGGTAGTGGCATACTGTTAATGTTTATTTGTGGTGGCCCCTCCTGCAAGGCTTTAAACATTAGCTTGCACCCAACCCATAATATCAAATGGATTTTAAAAAGAAAAAAAGCCATGAAGGACCCATTAGGCAATCAGGTCTGAGATCAGCTGCAATCTCACATGGTATCCTATGATTCGCTCACAAACACACACTCGCGCAACAGCAGAGGCAGCGTTGCATGCACCGTGTGCTCACTCTAAAGCAAAAAAGCCATCAAATATTAAGTGGGCTGTTTGTTTCTGGCATGACGGCCCCAACTGCCAGTAAATATGCATGAGGTAGTTGCTCGCCGGATTAGAGAGAGATGTCGAAAGTCCACAACCGTAGACAGCGGACATTTTGGTCTGTAGTTATTGCTTCTCCATTGATGGCATATATCATATTTAAACTACATATGGAAAAAATGTCCAGATGCAATAAAAAAAATTAACAGGTGTGTTTCAAAAAATATAATTTTTTCTTTATTAAAATATATATATTTTGTTCTTTTTATTTTGGCGTAAAATGTGACAGACATCATGTGATTTAGCCTTTTATAACTATCAGGGGACATTTATTCAAGCTGTTTGTCTTTGAGTTCTAAAGTGGCATCAGTATCATATAAACTGAAAATACATGTTACATCAAAGGGTTTTGATGGAGTGATGAGCACCATCAGAGACAGAGAAAAACAGGAAGCTTGTGACCATGTCTTGAACTGCTGTAGATCATCAGCTTTTAAGCAGCATCAGGTTTTTCTCATCTCGTCTGCAGGAAAACTGAATGCTTAATCGGCTGTTAACGAGCTCGACGCATCATCAGCGTTCGCTATGGCAGCAGCCAGTAAGATCGTTTTCCAGTGTTGCTGTTTTGAACACCATCGAGAACAACAAAACCTGCAAATACACATCTTACACACATATAACTGCATGTAAACCAAAGGATTACAATAATTTACGATATATAATTAAGTTAAGTTTACGATATATAAGAAGTTAAGGCTTATAATAATTACATTTAGTAATGATAATAATACAATACCTCTTCCTCAGCTTCAAAAGTGGCTTACCCATTTTAAAGTTGGAACTATGAGTGTCACATTGGTAATATAACTATAGCACTAAACTTGACCATTCATATGCTTCTCAAGATGTTTGCAAATCGATTTAGAAAGTTTCCTGCAATGCAAACCTTCCTGTTTTAGTTATGGACAATCTTTGCAGAGGGATCATCACTCCATCTTGGTCTTAGTTTGCATCGTTTGTCTCTGCCAAGGTTAAGGCAGGGTGTTTTTGTAACCTACAACTCCCCCTGGGCACAAACACACACACAAGATGTACTCCGCCAAGATCCAGACTGTCTCCAGGTCTCACATCGGCTCAAACGCCCCCTCAGTAAGGATTTTATTCACATTCACAAAACAGAGTACCAAGCATCACATATTGTGCATTCATTAAGAATGTAACAGATGTGAAGTTGCAGGTATGCATGTAACGTCTCTGAAAGTGGCTCATCCAATCAAATGTATAATGTATTACTGTTCCAGAGGTCATAGATCCTCTTCTAAATATCATTAATTCATCTTTGTCTCTAGGATACGTACCAAAAACCTTTAAGTTGGCTATGATTAAACCGCTTGTTAAAAAACCGCAACTTGATCCTACAGAATTAGTCAATTACAGGCCAATCTCAAATCTGCCTTTTCTGTCAAAGATACTAGAAAAAGCAGTATCATCACAACTGTGTTCCTTTTTAGAAAGAAATAATATCTGCGAGGATTTTCAGTCCGGATTTAGACCGTACCATAGTACTGAGACTGCTCTCATTAAAGTCACAAATGATTTGCTCTTATCATCCGATCGTGGTTGTATCTCTCTGTTAGTGTTACTTGATCTTAGTGCTGCATTTGATACTATCGACCACAACATTCTTTTAAATAGACTAGAAAACTATGTTGGCATTAGTGGAATTGCACTAGCATGGTTTAAATCATACTTATCTGACCGTTTTCAGTTTGTAGCAGTAAATGAAGAGATGTCTTATCGATCACAAGTTCAGTACGGCGTACCACAAGGCTCAGTACTAGGACCGCTGCTGTTCACTCTGTACATGCTGCCATTAGGAGATATCATTAGGAAATATGGAATTAGCTTCCACTGTTATGCTGATGATACTCAGCTGTATATTTCTTCAAAACCTAACGAAACTTACCAATTCTTAAAATTAACGGAATGCATAGCTGATATAAAAAATTGGATGACCAGTAATTTCCTATTACTAAATTCTGAAAAAACAGAGATTCTAATCATTGGACAAAAAACTGCCACACGTAATAACCCAGAATACTGTCTAACAATTGATGGCTGCTCTGTTAAGTCTTCGTCGTCGGTTAGGAACCTGGGTGTGCTCTTTGATACCAATCTTTCATTTGAAAGTCACGTGTCTAGTATCTGTAAAACCGCATTTTTCCATCTTAAAAATATATCTAAATTACGTCATATGCTCTCACTGACAAATGCGGAACAATTAGTTCATGCATTCATGACATCCAGGCTAGATTATTGTAATGCTCTTCTGGGTGGTTGCCCTGCACGCTTAATAAACAAACTACAGCTAGTTCAAAACGCAGCCGCTAGAGTTCTTACCAGAACCAGGAAGTATGACCATATTAGCCCGGTTCTGTCAACACTGCATTGGCTGCCTATTAAACATCGTATAAATTTTAAAATATTGCTGATTACTTACAAAGCACTAAATGGTTTAGCTCCCCAGTACTTGAGCGAGCTCTTAACGCATTATAGTCCTTCACGTCTATTGCGATCTCAAAATTCTGGCCAGTTGATAATACCTAGAATATCAAAATCGACTGCTGGCGGTAGATCCTTTTCCTATTTAGCACCAAAACTTTGGAACAATCTTCCTAACACAGTCCGGGAAGCAGATACAGTCTGTCAGTTTAAATCTAGACTAAAAACACATCTCTTTGGCTTAGCATACACATAACACATTATAGATTTCTATAATTCAATGTTAGGCTGCATAGTTTAGATCAGCCGGAACCGGGAACACTTCCCATAATTCCTGATGTACTTTGTACATCATAAGAAGGATGGCGTCTACGCTAATATTAGTCTCTGTTTATCCCGAGGTTTACCGCGAACCGCCGGATCCAGGCCATATCCAGATCTGAGGAAGGATCATCACATGGACACGATGACAACGCATCCCTGATGAGCCAGCCCATCAACACTGTGAAGGCCCATGAACACCTCAACACACTCATCTCCTCACCGGCCGGATGACCCAACCCAACCAGATGAACTGGATAAATATCATGAAAGTTCTGATCACATCTGACTCCTGACGTTATGCTGCCTAACTCATAATCATACACTGTTCGTTTGTTGGCCAAAGGAGGACTGGCCCCCTGACTGAGCCTGGGTTCTCCCAAGGTTTTTTTCTCCATTCTGTCACCTGATGGAGTTTTGGTTCCTTGCCACTGTTGCCTTTTTCGCCTCTCTTCGCCTTTGTTGCCATTGGCTTTTGGCTTGCTTAGTTGGGGACATTTAACATTTAATTTTGAATTTAACAATACTATTACAACATTGTTTTTCTGTTATCTCTGTAAAGCTGCTTTGAAACAATTTGAATTGTAAAAAGCGCTATATAAATAAAGGTGACTTGACTTGACTTGACTGTTGAGAGTCTTTTGTTTTTAACTCTAGACTTATATAACATGAAGCCACTGTTTTCACACTCATGCCAGAATTTTTTTATTTTACATGAATAGTCTTCTCTGTTTATATAGAACTGGATGGATGCAAACCAGAAGAAAATCAAATAAAATGAAGTACCTTTCATCTTTGAAGTATTCAAATCACTGGATTATACAGAAAAAAATAGGCATTACCAAATGGTTATGTAATCTAGACATTTTTGGGTTGAATTTACAGTTAAAATAAGCATTTTGTTATATATAACACATATGTATGTATTTTAGCAGATTATTTTATCCAAAGCCATGCTGCATTAAAGCTACAGACACCTTTTAACGCATTCAAGGTACAGATATTTTATCTGCTTTTTATTTAAATAATCTACTACTTTGATTGCAAAACTGAAGACTGGGGTAATGATGCTGCTGTAAATTCAGTCACATCATCCCTCAGAAATCATTCTAATATGCTTGAAAACAGGTGTTCTGCTTAATATTTTTTGTGATGCAGTACAGTGAGGACATTTATAATGTTACAAAAGATTTCGATTTCCAATAAATTATGTTCTTTTGAACATTTTATTAATCAAAGAATCCTGAAAAAAAAATATTCTTGATCAGCAAATCAGCTAAAAGATCATGTGACACTGAATGTACTGGTATAAATTATAAGTTATAATATTATAGCTCATTTTTTTATTTTATCCAATTAAAACAACAGCAACACATGGCTTCACTACAGGAACAAACCTCCCATTAACGATGTGCGGCTCTGGAAATATCAAGAGGGGTGTGAGAGGTTAATTGTCATTAGTCAATCTGTGTGATGGTGTAATCCCATCAAACGCATCACCCTGCAGGCTGCCTGACATGCACTTTCTATTCCTGCTCCTAGAAACATTTTAGCATTAACAACACGCCCACCCTCTGGTTCCTGATGAATAAGACCTCTGAGTGGAGTCTCGAGACCGCGTGAGAGGAAGCCACTTACACACACACACACACAATGATCACACACACTGCCGATCACACTGTCAGAGGGACTGCAGCCACCTTCTTCTCTAGCAGGTGGAAAACTCATGGTCAGTTCACCTCAATTCAACTGAATGAGTTGCTCATTGCTCAACACGGATCAGCTCTTTACACCCAATGAAGCATCAAATGCATGTTTCCCTTTCTAATCAATGCTATGCTAAGAAACTTGGCTATTCCTAATAAGACCCACTTGAAATCTGCTCTATTTTTTTTGCAGTTCCCACAGTGATTTGTAGAATTAGTAAAATTCTGCAGAATTAAACAAGATAAAATCTTTATGATAAAATCAAGATAAAATGGTTCTGTGTTAGAGCCAAATATTAAAATTTGCATTTGCTTTTTAAAATTAATATAATACCAAAAATTATAAATACCAAGTAGAGACAAAAATACAGGTATTACCTTAAATTTCAAAAGAAATATGATATCTACAAAACAAAAACATAAAAATGAAATAAGAAAATGAATAAAAATAAATCGAATAAAATAATCAAATAAAAGCTGTATTTTAAGTTGTTCAGGTTGACTTAAAGGATTAGTTCACTTTAAAAAAAACTTTTGCTGATAATTTACTCACCCCCATGTCATCCAAGATGTCCATTTATTTTTGAAATGACCGATCGTTTCGCTAGATAAGACCCTTATTCATCGTCTGGTATCGTTTAAAGCCCTTTGAAGCTGCACTGAAACTGTCATTTGGACCTTGAACCGTTTGGGATCCATTGAAGTCCATTATATGGAGAAAAATCCTGGAATGTTTTCATCAAAAACCTTAATTTATTTTCGACTGAAGAAAGAAAGACATGGACATCTTGGATGACATGGGGAGAGTAAATTACCAGCAAAAGTTTTTTTTTTAAAGTGAACTAATCCTTTAATTGCAGAGGATAAAAAAAATAAAGAGAGAAATTACAATGCAGTGCTGGCTTGGAAGCACTGCGATCATGAGGAAAACCAAAAGGAGCAGAATATTGTTCATTTTGTTGTGATGTTCATATTCTGCTGATATCTACTGAGCTTTCTTGAAGGTCTGCACGCATAAGATTCCATGTGGGCCTAATAATAGCCTTTCAAAAGAAGGATTTATAGCCAACCTAAATTGACCTTGATCATAAAAGTTTGTTCTTCCCCATCCCAAAGGGCTGGTCGTCCCTCTATTTACCTTCTGTAGGTGCATGTTCTTTGTCAATTGCTCTTCCAGCATGTTCTGCAGCTTTTTGTTCATCTCACGCAGATTCTCATCTCCAGGTTTTACCAAGTCCCTCAGCACAGAACTCAAACCTCCACGTTCACCCTGAGCACCATGGGCCACTCCATGGAGTCCTGATACATCTGAGAGAAAGAAAGAGGGAAAAAAGGAGCATTTTTTAAAATGGCAAACACTCCATCAGCCCAGCTTGCGCTTTTTAACCATGTTTCCACCAGTAATGCCTCAAAAACCATGAATAAAGATGATCTCTATCAGAGGGCCATTAGTGTCTGCTGAGTGAATACAGAGTGCTTGGAGGAAAGTATTTATAATGGCTCTCGCTCAAACGCCACAACATTTACGAGCACCTCGAGTACAATCATCCGCAGGTTTGACGAAAAGCCATGCACGTCTTAAAGTAGGCAAATAAACACCGCTGCACAGTCACGAGAGCTGCCGAGAACTAATTCTAGCGTTTAAGAAATTCAAACCCCAGTTAAGCTAGAGAGACTGACAGTAAGGATGGAGTCAAATTAAAGGCAGCCTGTCATGGTCTGTCAACAGAGTTCATGACAGTAATACACAACCATGGAAATGACTGTAAGCAGGGGACATCGGTGTGGGGTTGTAACTGGACAAGATGTTGCTTAATTGATGATTAATGGAGGTGAGTGTGCGGAAAGGCTGAGATACCGCTGGCCTCTTATCTGCATGTTGGAAAGCCTCCTTAAAGGCTGGCTACTAAGATGTTGTCAGGTTCCTAGTGAAATGTCAGATAGTTTAGTGGAGTTTTTCATCTGAGGGAGGACAGGGAATCGAGCTGGCCAGCCTCTGCGTGTCAAGGGCAAAAGCAATAAGTTCGATCGAGCAGCTTCTTTCTCGGTTTTCACTTCATCTGGGTGAGTGGAGACATTCAAGGTCAGCTCAGCACTGTGTCCCTAAACGGTGCTGTCAAATAACCTCTTACACCTGTGGTCTGATGATGGAGCACATGGGAAATGTGTCACTTCCTGTGGTTGTTCAAATTTCCAATATAATCTCTGAAAAGGCAAATACCCAAGTGAAAACCTTTGTTAACTGAAATAAAATAAAAATTTAATTTTCATGACTCCAACTAACAGAATCCTTTTTTTATTTTATTTTATTTTTTACATTTTTAGGATATAATATTTAAGAAGCTTAATGCAGCTATTTAAATAATATCAGTTAACACACTCCCTAAAATTAAAACACATCCTAAAACTAAAACTATAAAACACTGCAAAAACAAATAAACAAAAATTCTAAATCATAATTTCCCTGGCTATAGCAGACACTTAAGCAGTATAAAGAACAGATTACATATGTTTCAGTAACAATATTACGCATATCTAGTGATGTTGTACATGCACGTACAGAAAGCCCACAGATTTCATCAAAAAGTGTGTTCCGAAGATGAACGAAAGTCTTATGGGTTTGGAACGCATGAGGGCGAGTAATTAATGACAGAATTTTCATTTTTGGGTGAACTATCCCTTTAACCTGGGTTTTTAAAACATTACATTGCTCAAGCGACCGTGACCTGTTCTCATGATAAGCCATGACACAGTTAGTTGAGGAGCTTAACGCATTGTTACATCACAGTATATCAAGCTAAGCACTAGCAATCTCACGCCTCTTTAACCTTATTAGATTGGCGCAAGAGAAGCATATATGTGTGGCTAACAACAGGAGAGCCACACATATATCGTGTTCAACATTAGTGCAGCACACAAGCATTCCTGGTCACACCGAGCTAATGCTATAGCCTTGAGCCATGAAAATAAAGCAGAATGTGATGCATTCTTGCTAATTGAGATGTTAACTTCAGCCCCCAGAGGCCTGTTCAACCTTTGAATGCATGGCTTTAGGCGTTGAAGGCCATGAATGACATTTGCCTCACCCCTGAAGTCTGACAGTAAACACCACAAGGGGCAAAGCGCACTCTTGGCTCTTTATCTGGACTATGAGATAATTAACCTTGTCAAGCATAAAATTAATACTATACCTGGTAAAAATTCACAGCTTTGACACTTCAAATGGATACAGTACTGCTGCGGCCCAGTGTTACAGTTAATGAAAACTAATCATTTAAAAACTAATTGAAAATTTTTTGAATAAAAATTAAAATAATAAAAGTGGGAAAAACCCCTTAAATAAATTTTAATGACTCTAAACTAGGGATCCACGACAATCAGCACAACATCAGAATTGGCATTGGCCTGTTTTATGCCGATATACCTGCGATAACTCACATGTGTGCAAGGAGTGCTAGCGATATGATCACATCTGCAGTGTGGTCATTCTTGAAGTGAACTTTTGCATGAATGGTGAATAGATTCACTGTTCTGGACTGCTGGCTGGATTTTGTAAATGTGTAAATATCGCAATAAAATGTGTAAATATCGCAATGTCAAATATCAGCAAAATCGTGCAATATCTTGCATCCCTACTCCAAACCTAACTGAAATAAAAAAAAATGGCCACAAATTAATTAATTTACAAAGTTGCCTCCCTGTTTTAATGGCTGGAAAATATTGGGCCGATGGCTTTGAAAGGTGTGGAATGGCGCCAGGTGCTCTCACAGACGGGGTTCTACTGTAGGACCAGCAGAGAATGTGAACCTAAGCAGCCAAGTCACGGAAGCAAATGAAGATGCGGGATGGAAGGTACACTGAAGGCACCCAGATGTTCCCGACTCACGACTCGGGGGATCCCTGATCACGCGCTCGGCTGGACTGCGTCAGAACAGTGCTAAGGTCACTACTTGCAGAAAATGAAGTGGGACTTACTGTAACAGGGTTGTGCACTATTAAGAATGCAATTTTAATTTAGGTAGCAAACAGGATGCAGAATTGCAATTTTAAATGTAATTCAAAATTATATAACTGTTTTTTTAAATACTGTTATTTCTAATGTGACCAATTTATTTCTAATTCAAACTTGTGAATTGAAGGGAGCCAATTCTTCAACTCTTACTGCATAAGAGGAGATATATAAGTGAAGATAGTGATGATACAGAGGGAGAGTCATGAAGAATGTACTCTTTAAGCCTCAACGCTAGTTTCAAGATAACAGCAAAACGCATAAAATTACCATCCAACTGAACCCCACTGAAACGGTTGCCACTTCTTTGCAAGCCTCATTGGGAATCTCCTCAGGCCAGTGCAGGAGTCAGCAGTCCTGAATCAGTCAAACTGGCAGATCCTGCAAGGCGGCTGCAACCTCTCAGCCATCTCTCACTGGAGACACAGCACTTAACTGAAACCTCTGCAAGGGGGCGAACAGGCTATTTCATCTCGACAACAAGGTTCCTTCCTATATGCAGCCGCATGTTATTCCCAGTTACAGATGTTCGAAGGAATCTGTGTGGATATCAATGATATGTTTTTTTGCATATGATCTCGCAACCTCTGTAAGCAGAGTGCCCATTAGCACCTGCTCCCAGTGGTGTAATTCACTTTAAAGTGGACCAAATTTGCATGTAGAGGGAAGAAAAATAATTCTGCTGTGACTCACATTCACTCCCATTATCTTGGTAGGTTCTGGAGCTATAGGGCACACGATAAGGATAGTTTCTCCCTTAAATGATGCAGCAGTAAGAGGCCAGAGTACACTGAAAGGTTAGCTTACTTCACGCTTCAGTAGAGGCCTAAAACAAGGTACAAGTAGGCAGTCAGAGGGTTTCCAGACTGCAGCAGCACCTCACCCCAGCTGACTTCCAGCAGCACTTAGGCGGAGCGAAGGGTGTGCACACATGACTGCGGCATGTTGCTGAATGGCTGATTAGTGGAGGCTGTGCAAATAAACCATGCTACAGCTGTCTTATATTACACACATGCAGAGTTCTACCTATGAACATTCATATATTATTGGATACCGCTACGTAAGAGTTGACATTTTTAGCATTTCTCTTAATGAATAAGGAATGATTTTGGGATTATAATACTGGGAGCATGTGCCCTGAAACACCGCAGAGGCGGAACCGTGATTGTGCGACTGATTTGCGCGATGTCTCAGGCCAAACGCATGGGATAACTGTTATGCCTTTTACAATCTGCAGAATCTTCTATGCAATCCCACTCTTGAAGGGGAGAATATTTCAGGAAGTTCTGGCAAGAGAAGGGTCAACAATACCCCCAAAGTGACATACGTCTGGCTTCTCTGAGGCACTTCCTGACTTGCCATTTCCTTGACATATTAGTAACAATGGAAAACGCTACTGATTCAAAAGGCTACATATGGGATAAAATGTTGCACGGTTTCATTTGTTATACCACTGGCATGAATTTACGGGGAGCCGCACTGGTGTAAGGATAAAGTAAAAGGGAGGGGAGAGAGGACAGAGGAGAGGAGACAAGAGGGGTGCTTAGTCTTTCTGCTGCATTATTGAGGATGAGTGTTGGGCTCACTGAGGCATGTCGGCATTCTGAATCATTTACATCCTGCTAATGTCAGCTCTCATCTAGCACTGCTAACTTCTGCATCCTTTCTTCATTTTTCTATGAAGTCTCCACCTCCCCCATTTTTACATCTCCCCAGGTCTAGCCTCAATTATTGTAAGAGATAAAGGATTGTTTCCAAATTTCCAATGCTATTCATAAAGACTATCCTGGCCTGAACCAGATGATATGGTTAAACACAAGACTTACTGCCATAGATAACATAGGGCCTCATGAATAGTATAATAGGCATATGGCCACATAAATGATATTCTTTCCAAGTTTGGATTGAATTTGATAGTAAAAACATTGTTACCACATGTTCTTGTCAAACCTAACCATTATATTGGTATCTGCAATGGGCAAAAAAGCCTTCACATGAAGAAGCCTTTTTTTTTTTACTCTCCTGACACCCAGAGATCTTAAACTTTTATAGCACAGTATTTACAATTAGACAACACCAGCCTTAATGGGATCTAGTCTGCCATTAAATGTTAAATCAGTCAGTCATGAAATTAAAACAGGAGAACACATAGGGGAAAGACAGGAAGATGCAACATTACCACCTCCACTATGTTCTCAGGGAAACACAAGAAAAGACTTGCTTAAAATGAAGCCAAAAAAAGGTGAGAAGTCTCTATAAATACCCTAAACATGCTATATGTATACAATATTTATGTATGTATCCAATCAGAAACAGAGATGAACAAGTAGCTCAATTAAGATTCTGCCTGTCTAGTTCAGAAATCTTAACGGGTATAATGTCACAATCTTAAACTCATTAACATACGGCCCATCCATTTTCACTCCAATTCAGTATTCTGCTACTTTGCTCATCCTGCAGAAAGACAGTATTAAATACACAGATTTTGAAAATGAAACCGTTTTTGACGTTTGATGCATGTAAACCTGTTGTAGGAGACTCCAAAACAACATAAGGAAACTTTAAAATATCATAATAGGGGCCCTTTAAATCTAAAGTTTATGTGTGTGAACTAAGGCTGGGCTATGGCAGTTTGAAAAGTACCAGTGCTATTTTACCAGGAGACTGAAATGTTGTTTTTTTACAAGATTAGTTTGAGGGCTAAAATCCAGAGCTTTAGACCAAACTTCTATGAGACAAGATCTGCCAATATTATTGATTTTGACCGCTTTCCAGCACACAAGCAAATCAAGCTGTCAAAAGCTGCTCTGAATGGTTCCAAATTCTAAAAACGGGTCATTATGTGTTCAGTCCACTGGAAAAGTGACTGTTACTTGAATTTCACAAAGAAAGAGTGCTGGAGAGTTCATAGAAAGAGTAAGAGTTTATAGACAACTTTCTAGGCAATATATCTACTGTACATAATGACAAATTTAATGGAACATTATAGGGTTCAATACGAGTTCAAAGTTAAGCTACTGACAGCATTTGTGGCATAATAATGATTACCACAGAAAATCCCCAGTGGCGGGTAACACATATCAACACACTAGCCAATTTGGCGGGTTATGATTCATAAATTAAGCTTAATGTCAGAGCCCTTCCCCTAAAAAAAAGCATTAAACATTAGAAAAACAATCAATGCATAAAGTCACATACTGAGAGAAACGCCGTGCAGCGTCATGTCTTTACAATTTGAAAACATTGTTTTCCATGACCGTACACACACCGGCAGCGCCCAACTACGACTCCAGCGGTTCAAAATCATGCCGCACCACAGTGTCACTCATAGTTTTCCATTAAAATACAACGATTTAGGACAAATATATGTCAGTGTGGACTTCACCCTAGGAGATTTGCATTTTTCACTAACTGGTTTGTTTTTGTGTTGGCTTAAATAAATATACTTGGGACTGCCGCCTTGAACTTGAGAACGCGAGTACAGAATGACGTGACCGGTGTGCGATAAGCATGCCCGTAAGATGCGCGTGATAAGCCTGTCCGTGGTGCGCCGCTTCCCGTCTGCTGTACGACCGGTTAACGCTCTGCCAGAGCCCAAGGAGACAATTAAGAGGCCACTTTTTCCAACCCGTTCTCGTAAATGCAGCATTTCCATGACTTTTGGGCAAAAAGCACACTATGTGCAGGTAAACTCATGGCAATTATAAGGGGAGTCACAGAGAATTTAGTTTTTTTTCCCTCGTTTTAATCTGGTTTATTTCTGATATTTTTGTTTTGGATAGTAGAAGTTCTAACTGGCTACTGGTAACTCAATTAGTGAATTAACTTAATTAGTACCCAAAATGGCTGGTTAAAAGGTTCACTTCAAACCCTGTATATAAATAATACGAAAACAACATTGGCTGCATTAACACTCAAAGATGTTGTGGATAGATATTGTACTGAATTCAGATACTTTTGTGGTGAACTATACTCCAGTACAGAATTTATGAATAGATGCATCCTCATTTTGCTTTTACATTTAGCACTGTCACATTCAATTGCCAGAATACAATTAGCTATTGATTAATCATGAATCCAAATGAACCCCAGCAATATTCTCACCAAATGAATTTATAAATCAGCAAAGCGAAAACTACTGCAACTAGACAGAAAAGGACTTGATTTGTTCTGAGTCGATGTTTGTTAATTTAACAAAGTAAAGACAGATCGTTTAATTCCAATCCATCAAAAGTGTCATAGGAATATAACACGTCCGCATTCATACATCCCTTACAAAAATACAATTATTGGCTGTGACTATTTTCAGCTGCAAAGTGCTTTTTCAAGAATACTGAGAAGTGTACAGTGGAACCAAAATAGTAGCGTTACAAAGATAACCAATAAAACATTTAGCAGGAGATTATGCACGTAGGAGTGCAGAGATAAAAATAGAACAAAAACATACAAAAAAGAAAATTATGCAATTTCTCTGTATCAGTCTAAACCATCGCCTTTTATTTTTAATAGACCCGTCCTATTGAGTTAATAGCACAAGGTCTTTATCCGCGCAGACACAACAAAGTGATAGCCAAATGTTTGATACTCTTCAGCTGTTAGTTTTCCTTAGAATAAAAGCATTATCGAAATCAGCTATCACCTGACCTCATCTGTAAACCTTCACATCATATGCTTTCAGAAAACAAGCACGTCTCGCTGTGAACAATGACAAAGAGACAGAGACGCTTACCTCTTCGGCTGTCCATGACGTACATCTCAATAATGGCACTCTTTTTACAGATGTCATCGGCCATTGAGGCACAGCTGACCTCCAAGTGTTTAACCTGAACCGAGAGCACAAAGATAAGATCTGCAATAAACTGCCAGACACCACAACCACACAAAGGTGTGATAAACCTGATACGAAAGCACACAGTTCTGGACACTGTGATCACTGCCAGCTAGGGCTCATTTTCATACAGTTTTTGGTTTTAGATTTAGAAAATGCTCTTTAAATTTAGTTAGTATCATGTGAAATTGAATCCTTTTATTCAATTTAAGTATCAATTAATTTCACAATGAAAAGCATATTATTTGAACAATATAGCAGCTTACATTAATTAAATTAAGATTAAGCGTCCCAAATTTAAACCAAACATTAAACACTATGCCTGAAAAGTTAAGGATCAGTCAGATTTTTAGTTTTTTTAAAAGTAGTATGCTCTTATGCTCACAAAGACTGCATTTATTTGATTAGAAATTAAGCAAAAGCAGTAAAATTGTGAAATATCATTTCTATGTAATAAATATCATTATGTAAAAGCATTTACTGTCACTTTTGATCAATTTAATGCATCGTTGCAGAATAAAATTACTTTTTCAAAAAATGTCAAACTTTTGAAAGGTAGTGCAACTTTTTGTTTGATGTCAATGTTTGAAAAACTAATTAATTATTAATTACAGGAATACATTTATAATTATTTTTAATTAATTTAGTATTAAATCTAAACATATCAAACTGATTTATCAATATCAAATACAACATATCCTTAAACCACCCATGTGTTAGCATAATTTTAATGGTTTGACAGAAATAATGATAAAACTCCAGTTGTGCAAAAAATGTACATAAGGCATATTGTGAAATCCAAATGATTAATGAAATAACATGTTCAATATGACTGGCAGTGACATGTTTGAGCTTACAGTGTGATTAAATGGTGATGTAACTTGTCAAAGCTCTAACTCCATATTTCCATTCCAACAGTTGCTAACCAAGACCGATCGATTAAAATGTGAAAACATCAATACCTGCATGCATACTTCATGATCCAAAGACACAATTCAGCACTTAAAGCTCCCTGTGGAGCACACAGCAGAACTGTCTGAGTGAAGGCTTGGTGCAGGACTGCAAACCTGCGCTGTGCCACGCGAGTTCAACTTTTCCTAGTAACATGAGACTGTAATGATTGGTTAAAACGTCATACCTTCTCCTCCAGCATCCACTTCTCCTGCTGGACCTCAGCGAGTCTCTGGAAGAGCTCACTGACCTCGTCGTCTGAAAGGTCAGCAGGTCGCTGGGACTGAGGGCTGCTGGTGTTGGACTGTGGAAAGAGAAACAAAACTTTACCAAAACATCTCCAGGACTTACAGACAGGGCTCAGATAGTTATGAGGATTTTCACTAGAGAATGATGTAGATTTGTCTTTCGTCAGTCATTAAAACGGTCACATCTGAGATAGTAAGTGCATCACATTACGTTTTCATCAACTTACAGGTTGCAAAGTTTATTGTAGCTATGTGGGTTTACTATGTAGCTAAAACATTTGGCAAAAAGACGGAAAATACTTGAGTAAGACTCTTCTCTGCTCCTCAAATACATAAATCATTAGCCATTACAAACATTGTGTTTAAGTAAAGAAAACACAATACTTATTCAAAGAACCAGTTCTTTATTTACCCTGGCACTACAAACAAGCAGAGACAGTCTCCAAAATGTGTACAGCGCTTCACTCACAATGGAGGTGGGTGTAGCGGAGTTCTTGCCGACAGTTTGAGGATCCACTGGAGTTACGAGGTATAGTCACAAGCTCTTAGTATAAAGTTCTATACAAGCTCTTGTATAACGTATAGGCAAAAAAAAAGTGATCAACCAGTATCTTTTTTTCTAATCAAACTGTTTTCAGAACGGTAATGTTACAGAAGGAATGCATTAATAGAAACATAAAAACACTGATACTGCTCAGAGAGAACCGATTTTTATTTTTTTTTAAGCCCTCTGCTGCTGAAAACACGTTTTGAGAATGTTGAATGTTGAATTGAGAAAGAAGTCCAAAACAATGTTCATTTTATTGCCAAAAACACTGCATTTCCAATGTCCTGTTATATGTTCCAAAGAAGATAGAAAGTCACCAGTGTTGTTACTGCTAATTAAAATTAAAACTATATATATATGTATATTTTTTTTATGGTGCAATGGATCAGATAATTTTTTGGATCAGCAAAAAGAAAAAGTGCGGGGGGGTGGTAACTTTGCTTTTCAGTTATTCCTTAAAGCCTACTTTAAGTACTTCAATACCACAGCAAAAATCTAGCGTTTGATAATTAAACATTATTAAAGGTTGTATCAGTGATTTCAGGCCCAAAAATAAATGTCTAATCTTTCCTAACGATCCGCTAGCTGCCCGCCCCATAAGCAGGCTGTCAAAAAAACGCATCTCTGTAGGCAGCCTAGGCTCTGAGATCTGCACACAAAAACAAATGGGTACACCACCACTCAAAACCAAAATAAACAGTGTTCCAACCAATCACCGAAAGGGGCGGGTGTTGCTCCGACTTCGCGTCCAGCCGTGAACGAGCTCAAAACCTCACAACACCCGCCCCTGTCGGTGGAAAGATTAGACATTTATTTTTGGGCCTGAAATCACTGATACAACCTTTAAAGACAAGTGAACAGTCATTAATAAATAAGAACACAATATACAGGCATAGATAAAATTGAACAAAGTTACAAATAAACTAAGGTCTAACAGTAGTATTTAGCGACAGAAATGTAATCACATGTAAAATAACATTAGTGTTCACTGTATAAATATAGATTAATCTTTGTTAAAGCTGTGTTTTGTTGTTTGATTAACATTAATGACATAGATTGCTGTCACTTTATGACCTAATGCACAGATTCAAAATAATGATACACAAGCGAATGTAAACAGTTGAGAAATCGGATAAGACACAACCGACTGTGTTTACGAGAATACCGTTCAAGTAAAAGGAGACGCAAAAGAGGAATACATTTTGAATAAATGTGAATTAACAATGTATAAATTGGCAAGAAAAAACACGAGCAAATGATAAACTTTTACTCTATGATGGTTAAACTTAGCAATTAATCCACAAATCACATGCATGCCAAACGTGGGCCGTACATATCACGGATCAACTGCGATTCGTTGCACCCCTAATATTTTGGTAACTGAAATAAAACTGAAACAAACACACATAACTAAACATAAATAACCAAAAATCACAAAATAAAGTAAAATTAAAACAGATTTGGAACCAAATTATTACCGAATTTTTCTTTTTGGTGGGGGGGGGGTATCTCTTCAACTTCAGGTTATTTTTTAGAGAAAGACTGTCTGTAATTTAACACAGTGCCATTCAATGTCACATGAAAGTCACAGGAAGGAATTCCACCAGCCTCGATCATGTGGCAGTTCTATTCTGTCCCTCAGTTTGTTTCGGGGCATTTCAAGGAGCTGGAGATGAGCCAAACAAATGAAGGGCGGCTTGTCCCGGAGACTCTCGCCGTCCCCGGTGTGTACTATTTTCATCCCATGAGTCTTATTTTCCCTCTGGCTTAAAAAAGAATTGTCTCTTACTAAAGAAAGATGAAAATTCACCTTAAACACATTTCAGACATTACTGCTATGCACTATGTTTCAAATTGATGGCATAAAACAGGAGTCTTGACATGTTGTTCTTTGATAAATCGATTTGAAAGTCAATTAGATGACTTAAGAATAAGGCATCATTCATGTCAGTATAGCACAAATGGTGAGAGACGAGTTGCATGCTGCAAGTTTAAAACTTAATTTTAGGGGTTTGTTCAAATTCCTAACCTTAGCAAGCAGAAATTATTACATCCCTCAAGATAGTCCAGCATGTCCCGACAACCATTCTTCTCTCCCGTTTATTCACAGGCACATTATATTAATGGAATTTACACTGTTCGGGTGTTTATTAATAGCTTTAGGAGGACAGAAATATAGTGAACAGAAAAGCTCCTGGGAGCCGGAGAAAAGGAAGCATCAAGTGTGGTGACCGTATTAGCAAGGGTCGTTGGCCCCCAGTGGGCGGCTCTACCTTATTGGTGCTGGGAGCTGATGCGCCGTCTTTCATGATCTCTCTGTAGCTGAAGGAGGAAATGCTACTGCTGTCACCCGTCTGCTGCGTACGGCTCGGGGAACTGATCTCAGACAACACCAGCTCCTCCAGACCTGAAAAAACCATACATGATGCAAAAAGAGGAATATTTTAAAGGGCACCTATTATGGATTTTTGAAAATTACCTTTCATGTAGTGTGTAACATAGATCTAAGTGAACGAAAACATCCTGCAAAGTTTTAAATATGAAAGTTCACCGTATACAAAGTTATTGTCTCTCAAAAGTAAGAGTCGACTCTGAGTCGCTGATATGAATCGATAGACGAACGATGCTTTTTCTCTGTCTAGATGACGTCAACTTGACAAGTTATTTGAATAAGATACGCCCACTTATTCCGCTCGTAGACGCCAGGGAAAACTTTAACATCATGTTGACGAGACGCTGTGTTCTGAAGTGCGACGCAAAAGCGAATTTTTTTCATCTGCCCAGGGAGGACTAAGTGGAGACTAAGTGGCTACAGTGAAGACTAAGTGGCTACAGTTTATATATACAACTATACCACAGAAGTATAGCCGAACCTTGTGCTTTGTTTGCGTCATTTTGAAGATGATTGCTTCACAAACATAAATGCTGTAAAATATGGATTCGCGAGCCGGCTGATATTGAAGGAAGGTTCAGTACCAAGTTTATTTGGATCAGCTTCCTCCTCCGAATCACAACCTGTAACTATTATCAATATTAATAATTGTTGCTTTTATGTTTTATGTAGCATGCTCAATAATTATTTTGTGTGTTGTGTACGCACAGCACAGCTTCTATACTCTTCAATGTCAATTGTATTGAAATATGTGAAGTGTTTGTCGTTGTCACTGGAGTTGTCATAAAGAATAGAGCAATAACTCGTAGTACTGCATTATCAATATATTTATGCGTTGCGCTAACGCAACCAAAGACTGAATGTGCTTTTATCACTGAACTTTGGGCTATGGTCGCTAACATAACTCAACTTGAATTCCTTCTCTTATTTTGAATTTTTTACTGCTATGCTGGTGCACTATAATCATTATTATAACACAATGTAATTGATAAAAGCATTGTACACTGTAATCCGTGTTAACCAACTGACTGGGTCATCTGACAAATCATCGCAGATTAGCGTCACGCAAAGGCGGGGTTTGGAAAAATTAGTTGTTGAACGATTCATATGGGAGTCACTGAGCAAATCAGGTAAAAATAAATGCATATTATAAAACAACAAAAGTGTTTTTTGTCATTGCATGCTTGTAAAACTGTTGTTGGAGACTCCCAAAACAATATTAGGAACATTTTAAATTCCATAATAGGTGCCCTTTAAGAGCATAAATCACTAAGCGCTGCAGGTTAGCTAGATAATTGCAACTTAACTCTGTATTTTTAGGCATGCTCGCTCACCATCAGGATGAGATGAAACATAAAAAATGCATTCGATAATGATATAACCGTAAGATATAAGTTATGAACAGCACACGCATCTGACAGGTGGGCAAGCCACTTTAAACGGATGTGAACACTTCTGAAAAATAACTTATTAACATATAAAGTATATTGATATAAATATATCGATATACCACCCAGTCACAGTTACTACTAAATAGCAGATTCCAGATAAGGTAACTGCTATTATGATCAACAACTAGCTATTGCAAGGCAATTATTAGTTAGCAGCAATATCAGCACAAAAGACATTCACAATCTATAGAGAGTAAGTGAACAACTAATGAGTACTCTACACTAGATACAGATAAGCATGCTAACATACAGGCTATTTAGCAGAATGTCATCCATTAATACCTGCATTCACGGACAGAGAATCTAGAAAGGTAAACATTTCACAAAAGTTAGACATAAACCAGTTTTATGTAACATTTAATTACAGAATGTATGGAAGTACACTATCGGTCAAAAGTTTGGAGTCTGCAATTAATAGAACTTAATACTTTTCAAAAGTGAGAGTAAAGACATTAATAATGTTACAAAAGATTTCTACTTCAATTAAATGGCATACTTTTGAACTTCTTACTCATAGAATACTGAAAAGTATTTTCCATATAAATATTATGCAGCATTTAACTGTTTTCACCATTGATACAAATAAATGTTTCTAGAGCAGCAAATTTGTCAAGTAAATATTAATAAATCTACTTTTATAACATTAAATACCAAAAATACAAAACAATTTCAACTGATTATATTCCCATTATTTGTGTGCTATATGTTTTCAGAGTATGACATTGTTAGCAAAAAGCTAAGTCAGCCTCCATTGGAATTAATTGTGAGTTGAATCTCTTTTGAGTTTACATTTTAGTTAGGACGCTGCCTTAGAAGATAGTCTATCTAGGTAGTAGACAACAAGCTCACTAGGTACTGGTGAGAGCTATAAATACAGCTTTTAAAGAAAGAAAATTATAAATAGAAGACAACAATGAAATCTATATGTACAGTGCCAAGTTGTTACCTTTTTTTCCACACCGATTGGGCCAGTGAACCAAAACACAAGCCGAAACCTTTTGGTTTTTTTTAATGATGCGTGTATAAGACCATCTTGGACATTTGACAAAGATGACAAAGCTCACTACTTTAAAGTGTCTGATTCTAAACTTTCTGTACAGCAAACATTAAATATTTAGTTTACTTTAAATTATAAATGGCTCAAAAGAGGAGTGTCCTGGCACTGCCAACAATCTACAGAGAGCAAATGCACATATGCATGGATCTGTAGCACATTTTTAGAGAGGCTCCATCAAATATTTACACTCGTCTCTCCCCTTCTTGTTGTGTGTGTGTGGGGTCCGTCCCCACAGGAGTTAAAAGTTTTTAAGGAACAAACGAACGAATGTACCCTGAAAATTCTATTAAGTTGGGATACTGTATTGATTTTGATTCAGCGTTTGACCATTGGACTATTGAGTTGCCCATTATGTGGTACAAATGTATTATACCCTGTGCTCATGTCCTGTTAAAATCACCGTAATTACTAGTTTCAAAGTAGCAATATATGTGGTTTATGAAGATTTTAAATCGCAATAAACAGGCATGTGAAAACTATTCTATTCCACTCTGACCAAAGTGCGCATCTGCTTGTGACGTACACGCAGAGCCTAAAATTTGGTGTTGGCGAGTATATGAAACTGTCAATCGGCAGTTGGCCAGTAACATTTTTATGAATTCTTACAATGCAATATTGTGAAAACATGAACATGTACAAACATAAACACTGCATCGTCACGAAAGTTTAAGCCTTGCCAATTTAAATATTCAAGCACAAGACGACGCAAAAGGGAACTGACTGAATAACTTTTGTAACTTTGATAGGGATATAAGTTTTATCTATACAAGACTACGCAAGTTATTTTATATTTTATTAATACATTTCCTCAACTGAAAACTACTGTTAGACCTACCTAAAAAAGCCATAATTATTTCATTTGTTTTATTGTATTTGCTATTGTATTGCTATAGCATGTAATTTGATTATTTGTTCTTATTTTATTACAGACTGTTTACTTGTCTTTAATATTTTTATTTATTATTTAGCCAAGTAGTTTCAGCTGTGGTATCGAAATTGGAAAAGAGAATTGTGAAAAGAAATTTTAGGAGCGCCACAGAAAAAAAATCCATTACATCCATAGAAGTGCATTTTGCATTTGACGCAAGTGGCCAGTGGCCATTAACACACCTGCTGTATGTGAGTTCATCATTTGTACAGTGCATTAGGGTATGTGAATAATGGGGTGTGGCAATAATCAGAATAATGAAGCAAATAATCAAAATAATGTAGACTGTGTAAATGGGAGAGAAAAGGTTTACTTGTTTAACTCTTACTGCAACTAAAAAAAAAATCTTTGCTCTGATTATTGGAAATAATCACATTGTTGGTGCACATGAAAAAGTCAATATGTACTGTAAAAAATGCTATGCAAATAAAATTTACTTTGCTTGATTTGACATCATATAAAACAGTTAGCTAAAGTCAACAAAAACTGTCTTACAAACCCATTTTACTCCTGTATTGAAAAGAAATGGGGCGAGAGAATGTTATTCTTCAGGAATTTCTCAGATTGTGAAAAGTGAGTGTTACATTTCAGAATGGAGCCAAAAATCTCCATGATATGCAATAACACCACTGTAATGTGAAGAAAAACTACATTAATGTAATTTGCCTTCTTGGAAGAAACTATTTATAGACAATGAGCCGATGCAGGAAAGTGAACTGCTCAACATCCCACAGGAACCTGATGCAAGAACAAAGCGGACAGTCTCTTTATAATTCACCTCATGTGGTAAGAACATGCTTTGGCTTTGTCTCATTTATAGCGATTTACTGTAGGGGTGGAGCCATCTTTATCTGCTGCCTTTTTTATGCACAGCGCCGCATTTTTACTTACCTTTACCTGCTTTAAAATGTTCATTCATGCCACCCATGTGTGATGAAACAGCGACTGCAGAGCCCATTGCAGTTTAAATCACCTGAAAGGGTTGTCAACCACTCTAAAAAGACTTATTCCTTGCATTTACAACTGCGTTCTATGGTGATGAAGAAGATATATCTCAAAATCTTAAGTGTATCACGTAGGGACAAAGAAAGTGTTCACCTGTTCGGGTCTTAGTGTTGGTTAAGATCTCCTGTAGCCGCTCCTGGAGCTTATCAGCTCTCTTTCTTTCCAGATGGAGCTGCCTCTTCAAGTCTTTCAGCTGCAGACATAACATGACAGGCATTATTTTGACAGCAGATGGACATTTAGCTTGATAGACATTTAAGAATCCAGTATATACACTGGCCCCAAAAGAATTTGGACACTTAAGCCACACTTAAAAAAAAAGTCTGAATATCACTGTATTACAAAATAAAATAGCAAACCAAAATATATATACTGTATTGTTCCAAATATAAGACAGTGGTTTTTTTTTTTTTATGGGCAAAAAATGGGGTCATCTTATATTCAGGGTCTAGACTTTTACATGACAATAATACACCCACAACAATAGGGAGCGGCAAATGCCTGTAAAACGAGTGCGTCCCCCAGGATTGATAAACGCAGCAGTCAAACAACTCTTATTAAGCACCCCAAAAAAATATGGTGTGAGAGTGTAACGTTAGAAGATGGCGAGCCCAAGAAGGCAGTTTTAAAAATGCTAAGAGTCAAATAAAAGCTGAGTGTGTCAGTATGTAGCCGAAAAAAGAAATGAGAGGCTGCACATAACCAGAGCCGTCATCCAGCTGAAGGCACTGGATATCACCAAAGAGATGAACATACCCACCAGCGAGGACCCTCATTTCTTATTTCAGCTACGTACCGACACACTTGCCTGTCAATTTCTTCCAAGCGGCCGCTTTGATGCAGCGTAAAAATAATGCGCCGTAAAGCAGAACAATTATAGCCTGGAGCTTGCCCTCCGACTTCAGGGAGAAACTGCTGTCTTTTCAGTGCGATGTGATTGGCCTAAGGAAAAAAACCTGAATCAGGTAGGTAATGGAGATCAAACAAGTGTCAACATTTGTCACTGTACATAAAAAGGTGAGAAATCAGTCATTGTGAAATCTACAATAGGTAGATTTTTACGGTACGCCATAAAGTGTTTATTTTTAAATATATATCTTTCAGTATTTACCATATTTTCAATATAAAAATAGGAAACACATGCAATATGAAAACATTTTTCTAATAAAATCACTTTCTTTATAAAAAACAAGATTTGGTCCTCAAAAAGACTTTTTCCAAAAGGTATGCATCTTGAAAATGCATACCTTGGTCGTCTTATATTCAGAACAATATGATACATGTCAGATTAAGTAAACATCCTGTCCATCCATTTTGCCACAGTAGCACTACAAAAGCTTTTTCGTTTTTGTCGAAAGGAGAAGTAAAAAGAGGAGAAGATATATGAAATTTCATCCATTTTGTGGCCAAAATCTCTTCAAGCAGGAAGGAACTTTCCAGAGGGACTGCATTTGTAACCTAATAAACAGTGTGAATATATAAATAAACAATGCCATAGAAAAATTATGACCAAAACTTTGAGCTAAAAGGCATGGATAGCTTTTGGAGCTGCAAGCACACATAAACATCACAAAGGCAATCGATGAACTGTCAAACGAGATTCTATTGATGAAGCTGCTAAAACGTTAATGAAAGCTGATCGACCCTCATCAATGGGAGGTCTGATTTCAGGTCTGTAGGGCAGAGAGGTGTCCTGCCCATCGCCTGGGACTATTTTAATTCACTTTCTGGGAAATGGAGAGAGGGAAAGCCCTGACTCATCTCTTTTTTTTTTCTGGCTGGATTGCCTACTTACCGCTGAACTACCTTTTTTCTCCAGGATTCTCTGTCCATCCACCGTGTCTTTAATCTCCTGAAATACACACAAAAGGTTATTATAGATCAGAAAATAAGTCTTTATTTTAAAATAATTTTCAAAAAACTTTTCAGTTTAGTTTGAAATAGTTATTTTAGTCTATATTAGTCTTAATTTTACTATATTTTAGACCATAAAAAGAGCATATCTGAAGCACTATTCATTTAAAGAAAAACTTCAGAAATAATCTTATGAGATTATGAAAAAAAAGTATCTTATGCTCACCAAGTCTGCATTTATTTGATCAAAAATACAGTAAAACAGTAATATTGTGGAATATTATCACAATGTAAAGTAACGTTTTCTATTTTAACACACACACACATATACATATATATATATATATATATATAGCTGAATTTTCACACTAAAGTCTTTAGTGTCACATGATCCTTCAAAAATCATTTTAATATGATGATCTGGTGCTCAATAAATGTTTCTTCTTATTATTTTAATATTTCTCTGAAATTGTGAAACAACTGTCGTCACAATTATTTGATGAATAGAAAATTCAAAAGAACGCAGTTTATTTGAAATGGAAATATTTTGCAACATCATAAATGTCTTTACTGTCACTTTTGATCAATTTAATGCATCCTTGCTGAATAAAAGTATTACTTTAAGTTTTCTTTTTCATTCTTTTTTTTTTTTACTGACCCCAAACTTTTGAACAGTAGTGTATGCTGTTTAAATATTAGTTTTAGTAAACCAGTCTTAGTTATATAATTACAATGACAAAAAGGAAACTTCTAATAAATCCTCCTAAAAATAATTAGATGAGACAAGGAAACACCAATTTTGCAGCTCTGAAAACTAAACATCCCAGAGGAGCTGCTGGCACCAGATGCTCATACAAAGAACAATCTCATCCTACTGATGAGTCACGCATCGTTCTTGAGTCACATTTAAAATAACTGCTGAGCTCCAGCAATCACACCCCCATAATATCCTCCATATCTGAGTCATGCCTTATTTAGCATCTTAAAAACACACGGTTCTCATCGCGTTGAAGAACTAAAGCTCCAGCAGAGCCACTAGGAGACCGCCTGAAAAAAAGAATGCATTCTGTTCCCACACCTGTTTGAGTTTGCTGATTGTATTGTTGAGATCTTCTCTCTCTTTCTCCATCTCCGTCACTTGCTGTTTGATTGCCTCCACTTCTGCAGCTTTAGCCTGAGAAAGGGCGGAAATATATGTTCATTCATTAATTTAAAATGCACAAGGTTTATTCTGTTCCCGAAACTTTTTACCATTATTTATTTGTTTAATACATATTCTGGTCTTATTGTGTGTGATTTGACAGACTTAAAAATGGGATTTTAAAGTCAGATGGACATTGGGTGATGAGTCAGGGGCATTGTTTCATGCAATTTGGATCCATGTACTTTGTTTCATTATCAATTTTCAGATGTTCTTTTAAAAATTGCAAAGTGGACCCCTTTATGTAGTTGGAAAACTACTGACTAAAATATATATTTCTTTAAAAAATATATTTTCTAAAAAAAGAAAAAGTTCAGCTTGAATAAAACGATTTGCAGCCTTGGTTATGTCAGCAGAAAAGTAAAGTTCTATAGAATATAAAATTTGTTCTCAAAATCTTTCATCAAAACAACTTCCTCTGCTTCTGAAATAACTTTTCTTTTATGCTGACATAACCAAGGAAGTGCAGGCACGGTAAAAATGATATTAAATGGTAAGATCATATCCAACTTTATACGATCCAATCAAATCAAGGTGGATAAAATTAAGTCACACCAGAGATGGACTGGCCATAGAGACCACCAGGACTTTTATTGGTTCAGGTAAGTAGAATCATAAATGAAATGCCATCAAACATACTCCAGCTACTTTAATGAAAACAAAAGTAATTATATGAGATTTGAACTTGGGTTTTCATGACCTCATTCTGAAATGCTTAACTTTTGAGCACCAAAGTATGATATATGCATTTCATGCATTTGATAGTCTTTTAAGCTCATTTAGTAAATTTCTATGTACAGAAAGCATTCATCAACTCAATGAGACATGACAGAATAAAGCCTTCTGATGTGAGGGTTTCTGAGACTTGAATATTTTTGAAGACAACCCATAAAGACAAGATCTGCTATATATAGCTTTACCGCTTATTACTTCATCTGCTTTAGCCTACTGTATTCCATTAAGAGTTGTTAAACACACAAATGTGTTTTTATCATCACATACAGTTTACCTGCAGCTGGCCTGTGTGATCTTTCTGTACCCGCTGGATCTCTTCTGCATGCTCCAGTTTGTTCTTTTCCATGGTCTCCTGCTCACACCACACACAGCATCAAAAATATAAATCAACTACACATCAAAGAGTGACCGTTTTAAGATTAATGCTGCATTTAGTTTTTTTATTTAATCTAAAAATAAATCCATTAAAAATGCTCTTCTTTTCACCTTTTATGCATTTTAAAGTCTGTAACATGGTAACGACAAAAACAACACTGACATCATGTGGTCAGAATGATACTGATGTACCCAGACGTAAACAACAAAAGACAGTTTCCATCTCTGGCATTGCTCTGCAGTGAGAGATGGCTGTAAACACACAGCACCTCGGCTTCCTTGAGTCTGCGTTCAAACCAGCCCTTCGTCCCCTCCATAGACTGAACCTGAGCTTTCAGCTCCTCTACATATGGCTGAAGACCCTCTAGCTCTTTGGTACGAGCCTAAAAAAAACATACAAATAATTGTTAATGGAAATTTAGCAGATCCTTTTTATCCAAAGTACACTTCGTACAGAGACAATCCACCTGGAGCAACCTGAGGTTAAGTGCTTTATTGAAAGTTCATGTCTCGACCTACAAACTTTCGGTTACCGGACCAGAAAGGTTCCTTACTTTCTCATCTCGTAGCTGTGAGCGAATCTCCTCTTCCATGCGGTTCTTGTCCTCGTGGAGGCCGCGGAGCTCCTTCTCGTAGCGTCCCCTGATGCTCAGCACCTCCTTCTCATGCTGCAAACGCACGTTGCTGAGTTCCTCTTTTTGCCGAGATTTCTCCTGCGCAATCTCAATAGCCAGTTCATCCAGCATGACCTTACGCTTATCTGCAGTCTGAGGGAACAGTGTGGTATTTAGTTTTAAATAACATCTTGGTTTCAAAGGTCTAGTCATTATCAAGATTCAATCACATATTTTTCTCAAGCATAAGACTTTGTAAACGTAAGACACCATCTTCTTCAACAACTGGTATTTAGATAATGGGTATATAGACAGATAGAAATCTAAATTTATTACTTTATATAAAGAATGCTATAGACAAGGTTGACTTTAAAGAGGTCATGTTATGCTTTCTTTTTTGTAAATTTTGCAGTAACGTTGCAGTTTCAGCTCAGCACAAAGTCACTCCAAAAGCAGTTATTCTCAAACTGAGATCATCCTAGTTTAACAATACACATTAGATTTTTTTTTATAGTGATATGGTTTATGATAATGAAGCAAATTTTCTCCAAATTGACATTACTGTAATGTAAAAAATAAACATTTTAAAAGTATTTCTACATCGTGATAGTTTTTGAATGAACATCACTTAAATTCAGTACAAAAATACTGTTCATTCAGGATGATTTACATTAATGTAGCAAAATAAGTCTGATTAAATCAAATGGACGGAAAGACAGAGATAAATGATCATGTAAAAGGGTAAAAACTGGTTAGGAGCAAGAAACGACTAACATTACAGATTTTAGAGGGAAGAAGAAGAAAAAGTGCACAAAAAAGAGGTGAATCTTCCAGAGCCCATTTGTGTCTAAATCCGATTTGACATTAATAAAGTCATTATGGTGGTCAAAAGATCAGAGTATTAACTGATGGAAGAACGAGCAGAGTGTGCCGACTCACTAAAGAAGCTTAAATTACGTGACAGATGGTGAGTGCACCAAACGTTGAACTACTTTCACCTGCTGCAGTGGGAATTTACTGAATTGTGAAAGGATCAGAAGGTAAAAAAAGAAAGGGGGTTTGTGTGCATCACCTTTCTGGCCTCCTCTAACTCCTGCTGTAGCTTGTCCTTCTCCAGACCAAGTTCAGTGAGCTGCTCCAGCAGTCGACTGTTTGCTCGGTTTGACTCCTGATCACCAAGAAGAAGTTAAATCATTTTTATGTATAATCTGAATGCAAATGCAACATGTTTGACTATGTTTAACTATATTAAAACGAAATTGCTGAAGTAATGAAAGCACTTTTAGCATAAAAAAAAACACTTTTATTTATTATTTTTCATTAAAATGGACTTTCTCAATCTCCAAAACAATTGACTTTTCTGCAGTGGGAAATAATATTAACTAATAATAGTATAGCCTAATATCCTTCCTATCCAATAAAATAGTATTTTACAAAGAAATACAATGTTTAATTGTTGCAAATGGCTTTCTATGTTATTAAAAAATTTAACAGGTACCAAAATACCTGTAGCTGTGAGTTGAGATCATCTCTCTGCGCAAGGAAGCTCTCCTGTTCTGTGCGTCTCTGCTGAAGCTCTGCGTTGAGAGACAGATTTTGCTCTCTCAACAAATTCAGTTCCTGAGTCTTCACTGTTTGGATCTGTGAAAAACACACAGAGTTTCAGATATTTAAACACAGGACAACTGAATTAAGTCTTCCTCAGTCTATCAGCGAGAAAATGCCAACAGAAGACAAAAGAAGAGTTATGAAGGAGTGGAAAGAGCTTAACACCAGAGAACAGCAGAGAAATGCAATTCTGTACAATGCAGAATTCAATATCAATATAAATTTACCCGTGAGTGCTTTCAAGCTAAATATAAACCCTCATGCATGATGCGATATACATACATGTGCGGATGCATGTATGTGTGAACATATATTATTAAAATATCTAGGCTAGCACAAGTACTACATGCATAGAAAGCAATATATTAGACATGGAAAAGTTTTCAAAACCCCAATCAGGGTTAAAGTGCAGTGGAAGTCCTGCCAAATAAACCTATATGCTTCCTAGAAGTACAAATTAAATTATTCATATTTATTTAAATATTAATATTTAGCCATTGCTCACAAAGGGTAATGGGTTATTCCCAGGAAGTGCACATTGTAAGTTACTTAAAATAAAATAAGCAAGCATAATACTTGAAATTATATTACGTTTTAAAATACTCATAATCAGACTACAGTAAAATTTTTATTGGTTAAATTAATACTTAATATTCACAAAATGGCAGTAAATTATTCATAATTGATTGATTCTTATTCGTTCTTCTTTTGATCTTTTACATTTTAATTTCTAAAACAGCCTATTGCTTATGTATGTTCAGAAAGTCTTCTAGTTTTGTGGAATTAACAAAATATTTGATATTTTTTGTGTTTTATTTTGATTGTTTTACATTTTTTATTAACTTTTCATAAACTTACAAACCCCCTGCAGTTCCTTCAAAAAACTGTTTGGGAAACCCTGATGTAGTAGTGTAGTGTTTAATGCACTTCATTTTGTTGATTCAACAATCTTTTGTTTTTCACTTTGTATTTCTATATCAATATAGTACAAGATTATCCTATTCAAATCTGTGATAAACAAGTAAAGGCTAAGAGTAAGGTCCAAAGTAATCAAAAAGTAGATGTGTAATAATGTAATAAATTAAGTTACTAACCAGGGGTGTGCAGAGGAGCCAATATCTGAATCCATATCAATCTCAAAATTATTTGTATCTGTATTTGCATAAATCCAGAAGTGGGCTGGGCTTTAACCGAAAGTTTGTGAAATTACACGAGAAGACTTATGTTCCCTTCAGTTTTCATTAAACAAATAAGACTGACATAGCCAATTCTTTTTTTATTATAATCATAAAATGTATTGAAATATCTTCTAATTAAACCAACAATACTAAATGTTAAATAATAGTCTGCCGAACATTATTCGGTTGAATTCATAATTTGTTTTGAAGCCACTATATCCATGCCTTTCCACACTTCCCAATTACTAACTACAGTTTTGTCATTTGTACTCAGCAATGGACTATACTTTGTAAGTAATCTAATCAGCAATAGGTAAGCACAGTATTTCAATATGACTGTTAACTTATAACTTCTGTTTTAAGTTTTCACACCGCCATACTTCCATAAGACACTAGTCACACGGTCTGAATTTGTGACTAGAAATTACAACAACAGAAAAACAAGAACTTAATGCAAAACAATGCATCTATATGAACAACCATGAATTGTCATTTAAATATTTAAAAAAATTTGAAGAGAAGAAATTAGAAGTATGCCATCAAACAAACTAGCGTAAACTGAAAGTGATTTATACATAGGCAATAGCATTAAAGCTGGTGAAAGTGGCATTAGTATTTTAACAGTTAATGGTAGAAAGAGCATGTGTGTTAGACCAGACATGGCCATTGAGTTAAGAGGATGCAGGAACTGCGGTTGATGAAGGTCGTGATGCTGTATCATGGTCAGGTACCTGTTCTAGGGCCGCTAGATTTGTCCTGAGAGCATCGTTCTCACTCAGCATGATCTCCACCTGCTCCTGACTGAGCGCGCTCTGACACGCTACCTGTAGCTCCCCCCAAACATAAAACCACCCCACGAGAGAGAGAGAAAAGAACAAAGCAGAACATAAAGATGAAAGAACCAAAGAATAAAGAACAGGAGTACAAAGAAAGAATGAAAACATAAAATAAATAAACCGAAAAAAATTAAGAACATTAGAATGAAATAAAATATTTAAAAAAGTAAATATTTGAAAAATACAAAATATGAATGTAATAAATAGAATAAAAGAAAAAAGCAGTAACATGAAAGAATAAAAGAACAATTGAACAAATAAGAGAATGAACAACAACAAAAAAACATTTAAAAAAATGAAATAAGGAACAAAGAAAACATTAGAATGAACAAAATAAAAAGAATAAAATAATAAGAATAGGAACATTTTCAAATAAAAATAACAAACAAAAAGAAAAATAACAAACAAAAAGAAAAAAGCAAAAGCATGAAAGAGTACAAAAAAAAATAAAAATCAAATGAACAATGAAGAAAAAAGATTACATTTTATGAAAAAAAAAAAGAAAGAAAAAATCATGACCAAGAAACGAGAAAAAATTAAAAGCAATGAGGAAGGGAACATGTACAGAGAAAGAAAGTGATGTGAAGGATAAATGACGACATGTCCAACAACAGCATGGGGATTGTAGGGGGAGTGTTGAAGATGAATTCAAAAAAGAATAAAGCCCAAGGGGGTGAACAAGGGCAAGAGATAGAGAAAGTAGAACGCCCAAAACAAGTGAAAAGAAGAGAGAAGAAAACAGGCCAAGTTAGAAACTCCACATCAAACAGAAGAGACCCAGTCAAGCAGTTCTGAATGGAAAAACAGAATAGGGAGGTTCTTCATCCTTATCTGCTTGTTGCACATTAGAGGTAGCTGTTTAATTAAGATTTGTGACCTCATGGAGGAAGTGAAAGGCATTTGTGGTGGCGGGACCTGCAGTAGGGCCGACAGCGTCATAAGAGGGGCCCTTCCCTCAGGGGGCCCTGCAGAGCGTGTGTGTCCCTCAGCCACCGGCACTGAGCCCCACTAATCCTTAATTACTCCGCTGACCCTGAGCACCATCGCCCATAAATGCTCAATTAATCAGACTGCTCTCTGGGTAATTATAAACTTCGCCAACTTCTCCTTAAGCACAGAGAGTTTGCTATCAGCAGAAGACCGGTGGGTCACAGTAAAGATGTCTTCCAGTTCAGGGATAGTTTACTCAAAAATCAACTCTCTTAAAACATAAAAGGAGGTTTACACTTCTCTTCTCAATACACAATGAAAGTGAAGCCCCAAAAAATGTAAAACTATATTTCAAGTCTTTTGAATTCAAATGTAATTACTTTGAGACATATTAGTTGAAATGTTTGCCCTCCAAGAGTTGCAAAAAACATTGTTGACATTCATGAATATTTAAATATACTGCACTCCAGGTATAAAGTCAATTAAAATAAAAAGCCATGAGTGAATATGAAGAAATGTGAATGGCATTCAAAAGCTATACCTGAGGGGAAGATTATTAATGAAATGACCAACTGACCACTTTTTGAATTTCAGTCTGTTCCTCTCACAGAGTCATCATGTGACTCTAGAAATCTCTGAATATAGAGCAAAAGTCCTAAGTCCTATTTTTATGATGCCGTTTTATCATTTTTGGAGCTCAATAATGATCTGTCTTCATTCACTTTCACTGGATAGAGAAAAAACACCCAGCACATTCTGCTAAACTTCTCCTGTCGAGTTCCACAGAAGAAAGAACGTCGTGCAGGTCTGGAATGAAATGATGGCGAGGAAATGAGAACCGAATTTTTCTTTCTGGTTGAACTAACTGGATAACTTATTTTAAGACTGAAAAGCGAAGCTAAACTGCATTTTGAAACAGAGCTGAGAACGAAAACAGCTAAATAATTATAAAACTGCCTCCTGCTATTTAAAAAAAACAAAGTCCAATTTTCATTATCTGATTTTTTAAAGCTGAACAATAAAAATTGTGTTCCACGCCGATAACGCCGATAACAACACCCTCATGAGCCTTTTACGGTTTATTTAATTGAATCTGTAGGACCCATTATCATTAAAATCACACTCAATTTATGCAGATTAATTGTCTGCTTTCTCTCTTTAATAAACCTGTTAGTAAACAGCCAACCAGCAGATGTGGAAATTGCAGATTAGTTCTCTGGAGATGCACTAACGACCATCTGTGATGGAATAAACTTTAAAAGAAATGCTAAATGAACATTTTAACCAACTATTAATCTTCTGAATTCTTCCTTTTAGTGCCTTTGGCGATGTTTGGAATGAAATACTAGCACAATCTGCATTATGAACTGTATACTACACTACAGTATGCTATACTGAACATTTCAAATGGTAACATGCAACATCGTTGTCACATGACCATCTCAGAAACTAATGTTTATTTCACATTTTTAACCAATCTTGTGCAAAAATGAACCTTCTGATTCATTCATCATAATGGAAAAACTAAGTCAAGTAAAAAAAAAAGACAGTAGCATACCACCAACCCAAACATCTAAACAGGTTTGTATCATGTAAAAGGAGGACACAGCTACCTGATCTTTGAGTACATGGATGGCCATCTCATGCTCTTTCTGTTTGCCTTGCAACTGCTCCTTCAGTTCAGTGACGTTCTGAAATCACACACACGATCCGTCAGACAGGAAGACTCAATGCATTTTTAGTATGACAGTGATGGATGCAGCAGTGTGTCTACAGTCCATTATTTCCTGCAGATGTGCCTCAGTGCCAGAGTCTAATGCTGAAGCACTGACTACAGTCTTTAGCCCACTCCCAAGGGTTTGGAAATGTTTATCATCATACTCCCTTAGTGGCCATTTATCGATTTTCCTCTGTGATGTGCAACAATTAAATATTGAAGAATTTAGCAGGCCAGGCCTGAGCGGATCTCACCTGGTTGGCGGTCATTAAATCTGCCTGTAATTTCTGCACACGAAGGTTTATGGATTTGAGCTCCTCCTCTTTCCTCTGTTGGATCTCATCAATTTTAGTCCTGTAGAAACAAATGCATCATATGCTATCAGGGGTCTGATGTTTATAATGTGTGGTAGTGTCTATTTTCAGGTATTGCGAAACAAATACCTAAATAAAACCTAGAAAAAAAAAAAACACAACAGGAGAGAATAAATGACATCATGGGAACAGATGTAGTATAGAAATGGGTTCCAGAAGTAAAAATGCCATTCAAAATCCTCACAGCGAAATAAATGTTTAGCATTTTCAAAATAAAATAACATTAACATTTTTAAAGTTCCCCTATTATGCTATTTTAAAGGCTCCTAATTTTGTTTTGTAGGTCTTTTACAATAGGTCTACATTAGGACTGCCCAATCCTGTTCCTGGAGATCTGCCTTCCAGCAAAGTTCAGCTCCACCCCTGATCAAACACAACTGAACCGGAGCACTTGATAATTACAGACAGGTGTGTTTGATCAGGGTAGGATCTAAACTTGTAGATAGGCATGTCTCCAGGTCAAATAACACTTCTCATAATACACTGTAGCATCAACTCTTTTCTCACAGTGTCTGTAATGGTTCCAGTCTCTCTAAACCCCTCCTTTCCATGAGCCTACTCTGCTCTGATTGGTCAGATTGCTCAGTCTGTTGTGATTGGTCTACCGCTTACAGCGCATGTCGAAAACGAAATGTCCATTACCATATCTGAATTTCAGCTCAGGTGGCTTGCTCAGCACAGTGGCTTCCTCAGATACAGTTACAAGAACTGTAACGATGGTGTCAGTTTTACCGTATCAATTCTATCATTTCTTCATCATTTGGAAGTCCGTGCGAAGTGGATTTGCAGCGCTGAAAACAGTGTCTTGTTGACATGTCGACAACACGAACCAAACTCTACCAGCCCCCAGTTACAACTACAGTGTTTGGGGGCAGGTCAAAGTAGACATTGTTCACGGGCAGCCAATGAACATCATAGTCTGGCATTATGCAAATTTGCTACATACATAGGTTCATACAAGAACTAAGACTGGAATTATTGATGACTCGTTTCAAGCAGTTCAGAACAGTTTCTTTCTTTTGGGAGACAATAACTCCATTTATCCTGCACTTTGATCTTTGAAACTTTGCAGACCTTTTACATTCACAGCTATATTACACACTACATGAAAGGTAATATCCAAAAAAAAAAAAGCATAAAAAAAACCCCACTTAATTTAAACGACGCCAAATGGATACAAATGTTTATGATCGGTGCAGGAAGTACAGAAAGTACGGATCAGTTTAAAATCAAGCTGGATTGTAGCAAATTAGATTTCTCCATTGAATTCAATGGATTTGCAACATTCAGAGGTATTGTGCACTCCAGAAGTAGTACACTACCCACAATCCTGAATCAAATAGTATTTCAAGTGAGTAGTAATAAGACATACAGAGGCTCATACTCCTGCCTTGCTTTTTTGTTTAAAAAAAAATATAATTACAATAGGGTTCAAAGTTTATAACTCCTCATTGAGAAAATAAATGGGAAATACATTTCTAGAACTCAAGGTGCTAAAAAACAGGCAGTCCCTGTCGAAAAATAACTGCTCTGCTGGGTTTGTCTTTCTCACCTGCTGTCATTGTAAAGTGCTTCCTTCTCAACTTGTAGCCGCTGGAAGCTGTAAGAGAAGCATAAAGAGACTTGAATCCTTATTGGCCCTAAAAAAATCCCACACAGTAGTCTGTAATCTAGTAATCAGTAGTAATCAGGCCCTGTGTTGACCAGAGGGATGCAGAAAGTAGGCGGTCTGTGCTGATACAGCGAGTGCCAGCACAAGTTAATGTTCAGACTCATTACACTGACACAGTGACTGTCGCTAGGCCACAGCTGAGTTACCACAGCACTCGGGATAAAACGCTAAGGGATGATGTCATCACACGGAGAGTTTTGATTGGTTACTGCACAGAGGAAGAGTGTATCGTGGAATTGAGTTAAATGGAGGATTGAAAGTACTTTATCTTGTGCTTCAGAAGATAAGGTGTTCAAATGGAACATTGTCCATTAATACTGTCTTTAACTTTCATTCTTCCATATTTCAGTAGGTTTTACATTAAATCAATCTATCACTGCCTTCAATTAATCATTGCAATTTGCAGTCTTACACAGGTTCAAAGGTGCACTCAGTAATTTTAACCTCATTAAAAAAAACTACCCTAAAGAAATGAATATTACTCTTAAAAACTATATGTAAGAAATGCAAAGTGACAGAAAAAATGAAGCAAAATAGTCTTAATTTTAAAAAGAACGAATATGTTCATTTAATGAATGAACATTAAATGTACTTAAAGGGATAGTTCACCAAAAAATTTAAATCAGTCATTAAAAAAATCATCTCCCTGGTGTTATTCAAATGCAGCATGACCTTTCTTTTCTTTAGAACACAAAAGGAGAAATGAAAAAAAAAAAAATCTGTTTCATTTTTGGATGAACTATCACTTTAAAATGAAAGAGCTGAACACATAATATAAAAATAAAGCATAAAAGTAACTAGCACTTACCTCTCTTGTTTTTTCTTCAACTTATCAGACAACTAATAAAAAAAAACACAATACATTATCACTTGTCATTTTTATCAGAGCACACATGCTATCTGAAACAGACTTGTAACACTAACTTTAGCATTTTCTTCTTGTAGTTTTGTGATGCCTGTCTGTTTGGACATCTGAAAATTAAAAGAAATACATTAAAACAAAAAAGGTATTTTGTATGGAGCATAAATGGATAAACATAGAAATAAAAATAATCAGTTTGATCTTTGAAAAAGTAAATAATCAAAGTCAGATAAATTTGTTTAAAAGTTCAAATAAAATAAAATATTTAATGAATGATTAACGTAATGTCTTTTTTTACCAGCCTTTCAAAACACTCTATTATCTGCCTCTGGAAAAATATTTTAAACATTTAAACCTACAAAAAGGATGTTTCATCATAGATGTGGAAGTATTCTCTGGTGCAAGGTGAGAATGAATGTCTCAAAAATTAGCACCCACGGTGAGGGTAAAAATATACACTCATCAGCAAAATGAATCGCAGCATTCTGTCCTTTTGTCTGTTTTCTGCTGTCCTGGGTATTTAGAGGGTAAAACTAATGTTTTTACCTCTAGTGTCTGGAGTTGTTCCCTCAGTAAGCATTTCTCCTCCATTTCCGTTTGAAGTTTTAATGCCACCTCTGAAACCCAGCGTAAAAATATCTTGAGTTGGAGAAGTGTTCAGCTGATGCTCAAAGTCATACCATTGTGCTGCTATTTGAAGATCCATAACACAACCTCCTTTGGTTCTACTCCGTTAACTCTTGAGTGAGTTTGATAAGGTCACAACTTTAAAAGGAAGTTGTAAGAAAGATGTACTCACCGCTCAGTTCATTATCTCGCTGTTCCGGTTTGACGCGTTGCACTTCGGTCTACAGAACAGAAGGAGACAAAAAATAAAATAAAAATACACTGTGAAAATGAACTCTTGTTCACAAAGGATTTTAACAGCAGGTTCTACAAAGTGTCAAGATATATAAAAACCCCAGTAAATGCAGAAATCACTTGATGTTGAAAGGAAAGCACTTTAAGAAAGCTGATTTTCTACACCAAACCAAAAACACAATTTAAATGAAAATAAACCCAATTACTTATTTAATAAATATTCCCAAACTTATTGTAAATGATGCAAGTTATTCTAATGAAAAGAAATGCATCTTTATATTTCAACAAATGTAAAAACTTTCTCCACCTCTTAGAAGCCAGTTCATATAGAACACATTGGATTTTATTGTGCTGGTTTTCCATGGTTTTACTTTGTAAACAAACATGCGCTTCATGGATGTCTATGACCGTAGTGCTTGTATCTAGCATCTTTTGCACATTTATGCTGCGGTTTTAGAATGAAGCATCAAGTCAATAGTTAAACGCTTAAAAACACATCCCAAGACCGTTTTTTTTTCTTCTTCACTGCCCAGCTCTCACATTTTTTTAATGCAAAAATGTGTTTTGTGTGAACGGACCCTTAGACAACTTTTCTGCTGATTTAAAGCAAGGACATGTAGGCTGGGTAAAAAATATTAACCAAAAATATAATAATAACCTACTTTTCATCATTCAATCAAATCATGAAGGATAAAATGAAGTCCCATTCTACATTATCTCCCACTGGATATTCTGTTTCACTTTGAAATTGCACCACATTCAGTTAAATTCAGTTGGGGATGTTTCAAAAAAGTTACAAAACTATTTAAAGAATAACCATTTAGCAGCAGCCCTCATTTGATCAAATTTGGTAATGCTAATGAATGGGGTGTGGTTGTCAAACACTAGACTCCAGTTCACTATCCTTTCATTCCCTTTATCTTTACAGGGCTGATCTCACAGAAAAAGCTGATGGTGGTGTCTCTGCTGTGTCTGGCCACAGTTCACGAAGCATCTGTAGCCCCTGCATTAAACATGACCTCAGTGAACTCCAACAAACTCCTCCAGACGAAAAGTGCAGCACTGGGTAACTGAATAATTGATTCGCTCTGAAACCGTTAGGATACCCTGACTGCAACTTGTTTACGGAAACTCAAACTTGTATTTTAGAAAGTTGCTTAGTTTTCAAGGTTTGAACTGTTGGATATACTTGTCACAAACACAACGAGACACATGACAATCACGCTCGCTTGCAAAGTAGTGGCCTTCATTGATAGTCATCTGAGAGTTCTGGTTTTGCTGCACTGTGGCATGGACATTGTGTAATTATTATCCCATCAGAAGCTGTGGACATTTCATTTTTATTGGTTCTCTCATTCAAAACCTCCACTGTATGGAACAGCATCCCAACCCTGATGAGATTGAAACCTATTATGTTACCTGATCAATCTGATCATTTTGCAGAGCAGAAGGTTCATCAATGTGACCGCTGGCATCTGATTGGACACCATTAGTGCCGGCCGTTCCATCAATGAGTGCTGCTTTTCCATCAGTAACATCTGCACGCTCTAGAAGAGCTGCATAGACACACAGAACAATCAATCCGGATTCATAATTCTTATCCTAAAGTGTTTGTGAGGAAAAATTGATAAGGACTGTATGCATGAGGTCCTCTCACCTGTCAATTTCTTCTGCAGGGCAGAGTTTTCAGCCTGAAGGCGCAGGAGTTCAGCATCCACTGGAACAGAGGCGGGGCTCGAGGCGGGTCTTTCCAACCCTTGACCCTCCCTTAATCCTCGATTCTCCAACTCTAACTGCTCAATCTGGGAACATAACTACACCAACACACGGCAACAGATCAGAAAACAGACAAATAAAAACTCATATGATTCTGGTGTGACATCACGTAATGGGCACAAAGGTAAAGACTCTGTGTTGTGTTCAATGCAAGTAGCTTCATCCATGATATGCGTTAAAGTAAGATTTTTTTTGTTGTTGTTATTTGAAAGAAATTACTACTTTTATTCAGCAATAATGCATTGAACTGACAGCAAAATTACATTAAAGTGAGAGTAAAGACATTTAAAATGTTACAAAATATTCATATAAAAAAAAAAGATTAATGGAAAAATATTTAACCGTTTTCAAAATTAATAATAAAAAGAAATGTTACTTGAGCAACAAATTAGCATATTAGAATGATTTCTTAAGGATCATGTGACACTGAAGACTGAAGTATTGATGATGAAAATTCTGCTTTGATCACAGGAATAAATTACATTTTAAAATGTATGTAAATAGAAAACATAATAATAAACAATAATAATATTTCACAATATTACTATATTTTTTATTAAATAAATGAAGTCTTAGTGAGCATAAGAAACTTCTTGACCCCAAACTTTTGAAAGGTAGTGTATATTGAGTCTTTCATGAAAAAAGGGAGCTAGTTAAGCTGTAAAATTTGTCTAAATTGTCCTATTAGCCATGTGACTACTGTGTGAAGTGAATGAAGTTCTGGTTATCCACCTTAGTTTCAACGTAAGAGCGGGATCAGGCATTTGTAAATTGAATGTGCAAGGCTTCCTGATCCCCTTCCAGTTATTTTTAGAAGTATAAAACAGCTTGTTATGCTGCTTGATCTTGCTAACAGGTATTTTTTACCATATTATTTTAATGTATTGTCAATTATAAACACACTGGTTTGTAGCGTAAATAGTTATACTGTTTACTGCACTTGGTCATTCTTCTAGTTATTTACCTATAGCGGCTAATGAATCAGAAATCTCACACATTCACAGAAATCATCGCTTACTTCATTGGTGGAAATAAGGTGGATAGATTACTGTATTCCATTACTAATTGCTATGAGTGTGAGCAATAGGTTTCTGGTATACTTGTGCATAAGTTGTCTGGGTTCACATGCTCATGTTCATGACAGGAGTTCAATAATGTGTGTGTGCTCAGCACCTTGGACAGCTCTTGCATGAGGGTGCTGTTCTGCAGCCTGAAGTCATCTTCCTGACTGTGTAACTTGCCCTGAAGCATTTCATTCTCACTGAGTAAGGCATCTACCTCCTGAAAAAGAGAGAATAATACAGCATGGTTACCACATACTACTCTCTCTGGAATATCATATCACTGCATTTGTATTCATAGCAATTATGGTCAAAAATCAAAAGCAGAAGAAATCTCACCTGTGCTTTCTTGCTCTTGTTCAAAGCCTAAGGGTGAAAATGAAGAAGAAAACATTATCTAAACTAAACTGTTAACTAAAAAGAATTTCATTAGTGAATGGACAACTTCTTTCAATATGACAACAAACACAAGATGAAGAAACAATGACTGCACTTTGAATATATCATATAATAATATATATAATATAATAAGTCACCATGAAATCAAAATCAAAGTGGCTGATCCGTGCACATCATTTTTTATATTTTTTATTTATGGGCTCATAATCTTTAATCAAAATAACTTCCCCTCCCTCTTGCAGCAACATCGCCACTTGAGATTCACCAATAGTAAACCACAACCATCAATTCCCAGTGGACCAAATCAAGGCCTGTCCTAAATTTTTTCCACCATTTCACTCGGGTATACGTCACAATATGTAAGAAAAGACTATCGCCACTTCTGTTTCATGATGACATTAAAGTAGTGATGTTGAAGGTGAACTGGAAAATTATTTTTATGAACATTTATACATCACTTTTAGCAAACTGCTTCACTGTTCTAATCAATTTAGACTCATGAGTGTTGGCAATGCTAAGTCATGGACACAATGTACTGTAACTGTGCAACATTTTGATCACTGCATTAAACACTTCATGCAAACATGATGACCAGTGCTTTGTGTGATAAATTGACCTTTATCACATGGCAATGACCTGCTGAAAAATCAAGGTAAACACTACCTTCTGCGCTTTGATATAGTCTTTCTCCAAGTTCGAGGTCTTCTGACGGACACTGTTGAGCTCTGTAATACAGAATATGAAGTTAACACACAAAATGATACACAAATACTTGCATTTAATACTTTTGACAGACAGCTGCACGAGCATGCATTTTGTTAATAGTAATTAACAGGACTAAATAATATTTAGTCAACATAATGCCCTGCATATTTGAAATTCATGATTTCCTAGAGAACATTGATAAATGATAAGTCATTCATAAGATCTTACAAAGTAAAGTAAGACTCAGCTTGTAGGTCATACAATCTCTAAACTAATGAGTTGATATAGCCTAACATTCACTGATCCAATAAGTAGTGATGGCAATTTCAAAACATTTACGTTAATGTTTTGTTCCGAATCAATGGTTCGGAGCGTGTATCAAACTGCCAGAGTCACGTGATTTCAATAAACAAGGCTTCATTAAGTCATAACTGTTTTGAAATGTTTCAAAACACGATGATCTCTGTCAACCAATGAATCATGAGGAGTCACTGAGAACCAATGAACAAGTGTCTGTGGACATCTGATCTCTGATCAGTTTTATACCTTTGTAGACATTTATATTAGTATAATTAAAATGAATAATAGTTAATAGTTTCTTATTGGCCTATTAGCTGAGCCATTCATAGAACAAACAAAACAAACGCTGACAATTGATAAAAGAACATACACACTTGATAATATTATTAGATGATTAGATAATTGTATTTGAAAGATATTACATTAAAAAAAATTTGAAAAAGATTTGTAAAAGGTGTTATGCATGTTTGGCCTGGGTTTTTGCTGCATTTACACTGTTCTGACCCACAATATGGCACATTTGCTTCAACTTCAACACATTTCTGTGTTTAACGAAGTCTTGATCTGCCCACCACTACCAATAAGCAGTTTTCAAAACAGTAAGAAAGTAGTGCTGAAAAGCCATACATTTTAGTTTCCATACATTTTGCAGTTGTTGTTTTCAAATGTTCTTGCATTTCATAACTGTCAAAAGTTTATTCCATAATTCTCATTAAGTATATGTATCCTGGAACAGTACGTAAAATAAATCAGGGAAAATAAATAAATACAAATAGTGGAGCATTTCAATGATCATTTCTTAAAATGTAGCATCGTCTTAAAATGGTCTAAAGCAGGGACTCCCAAACGCTTTTGCCTGTAAAAACCCTTTGACCTAAAATATTTACTTAATATAAGCTTAGCTTATACATCAATAATTTAACGACACATTTCCATTTCATGATTCTCTACTCTAATCAATGGTCACATAACATACATCTTTTAATTTTTTATATTTTATTTCAAATATCTTTTTTTAGTAAGTGTTTTGATTGTTTTTATTATTTAATTATTTATTGATTTTAATTTTACATTTTTATTATTTAACTAATAGCTTTTTTACCAACTAAAGAAACCTGCGCATTTTGTGAAATCCTGGTCTAAAGGATTGAGATATTCTCTAAATATTTAGTTCATATATTAGTTCACGTTTTCACACCAAGTTTAATAATTAGTAGTGGTAGTACAATATTATTAATCATATATTGTAACTTAGTGCCATCTATGCTTAAACTGGACTTACAACTGGTGCAACTGGCCTCAGACTACTCTGAATTGATTGACAGAATTAGAATGCATATCTTATATGTCTACCTCCTTGACATGTTCAATTATTAAATAATTTTGTCCATTTGAATCTGCTTCCAGCTGTCAAAAAGAGTTTCATTCTCAGAAATGTTTTGACATTTAAATCGGCAAAAATACAGCACTACAAATAACCACAGGAAATGTGAAAAAGTTCAGTGGAATAGGTGCAATAAGACACCTGATTATAGATTTTAATAACAACAAATCGCAATCTGCCGTTTTAATGACGCACACAGGTCAGCTGGTCTGTCTTGAATAAGCAGAGGTGTAGGTTTACATTCTCTACTCACCAGCTGTATTTTTTCGCAGCTCATCAGATAGTTGGTAGTTCTGTGTTCTCAGTTCCAAGAGCTGAGCCTGACCAAACACACAATAAAAGAGTTTAACAGAGCAAAAGATTGTTTACTGAGGTTAACAGGGCATTTAATTAATGTAACGTTACATATTATTGATTATTGTAAAACAGAAATGATGACAACACATCATCATAAAAGCATAATTCAAATCTCAGCGTCTTTTTATGCAATGCATCATGTTAAAACAGTTATTTACAAAATGTAGCCTATACATAATGGAATCATTTAATTAAAGAGTCTGGTTGTTTATGGAATTGTAAACAAAAGAATGTCTGCCCAAAACAATCGAGATATGATATTTAGCATTTTAACATTCACTCGAAACACGTCTCCAAAATTAAATATATCAATTTCAAAACCGTTAGTTGTGTATAAAAGCAATATTAACAGCTGTGTGACGTGCTAACGGTCATTAATTAAAGGTTAGCATGCTAACAAGCTAAACATTTGTATTGTGTCACAAACTCGTCATATATATATACTACATTCCATGTCATTTCAACAAACAGGCGTTTCAATAGCCAAATTATTACATTAATTAATGAAAAATATCGTTATTGTCAAAAAAAACTATTTTCGGCTTTATAACAGTTAACGTAACTTAGCTTGGGAGGTTAACGGCTACAGCTAACAGAGTCCCAATCCGCTCAAATGAATGTCAACTTCAGCCATAAAATATACCCGTTTACACATATTACCACCGAAAATCTATTTTGAACACATTAAAGATCTCGTATGCGTATTAAAGATTGTGGTAGATGTCAAATCCAAGCGCAAATAAAGAGATTTGTACCTGCATACGGTGGAACTCCTCCTCTGACAGTGCTTGCGCCATCTTAACTACAGCAAAACACTGCTGGGCAGAATAAAACTCTATATATCTGCTATTACGTTGTTTTCTGACAGCTTTGCATTACCGAAATAATTGTCATTCTGTTAAGTTGAAGGTTAAAGCTGCAGCTTTCTGATGTCGCCCATTTAAACGCATTGGCTTGCTGAGAGGAAAAACGCCACCATGAGTAATGACGGCTCCTGTCCTGAAGATGGCGCACTCAGACAATGTATTCACTGCTGTAGTTCTGGGGATGGACGGGTGACAAACCATAGACAATAAAAGAGTGACAAACACATTAGCGAATTACCTCGACGACACCTTTTTGTGCTCATTTGTCACAAATTATGTATAGACAGATGAAGCACTGAAGTGAAGTCACTGACATGAAGTCACCACAGTCAAAGACAGACAGACAGAAACACCACAGTTTTGTTACCACTCTGTCAAAGGACTGCTGTTGCAGGACCACATAACAGAAATCCGATACTCTGATAAGGTTTGTAAGTCAATTAACTTCACTGTAGAAAAAGCATGAGCAACATCTGAGTGTCACATGCGCAGTTAACAACTTTTACAATCAGTTACCAGTTGGCTAACGTTACTTTTCCAATATGATTTAAAGTGGCATGGATAAAAATTCATCCTGCTTTTGAATATAATTCAGCATTTTATTAATTGTTATTAAAGTGGGCCAGTTTTGCACAGCTGCTTTCTTAGCAAAACAATGTAATACAGTAGGATAAGTTAACTATTTAAAAAAAACTGTTCTCTATTTTAGTTTAGTTTAAATTGTTATTTAGTCCTGTGATGGCAAAGCTGAATTTTCAGCATCATTACTCCAGTCTTCAGTGTCAAAGTATCAAGAAATATTTCTTATTATTACATACAGTGCATTAAAGGTGCCATATGTAAAAATTGAGGTAAAAATATCCAAAAAATGAGCTACACGCATCAAAAGAATGAGAAGAAATAAGTGCGATGATGTCATTAAAAAAATGACAAGTTATAGTGCTGCCGAGATATAAACCTGAATTAGCATGCTAAATTACTAGCCCCGGCCCGGCCGGTGTCGTAATACCAGTTTCGGCCATGGGAGGCGGTATGCGGGCAACATGCATAACCACCAGCCAAACTGCAACACACGAATAACTCGCACGGCTTGTGGGCGTACTTGAACCTGATGTCAATCGTGTAAAGGACAAAAAAGGACTTTGGTACAGCCCACTACTACATTTCAATTCAGGGAAGTTTTCAAAAAAATGATTGGTCGATTATGTATGAGGAATACATTTTGGTAAGTTGCAGCATACTGTATCTTTCAACAGTGTTCGTGTTTTTTTACTATTAGCTAGTAGAGATGATCGGTTCACGTACGCTAGGGATCTGTCGTGTAACATTTACAAGCGCCAAAACGGTATTTATTGTTTGAATTTCGTAATAAAATTGACAGAATCTGAGAGCTGAGATTTTTTTATATCATAACTAACCTGCTCTGTCTAGTCTGTTGGTCTCCGTGTCCTCTTTGCTTTGCGATTTTTCTGTGCGTGACAAAATTGATGTGTGGCGTGAGAGCGTGTGAAAAGTGTCAATTGCGTGTGTCATAAATTTAATATGAACAAAACGAATACCGTAAAACTTCACATAATAGCCCGGGCTTTTATTTTCCCAAATCGTCGAACTGCACCAGCTTGTATTTGAGACAGGCGTCTATATGAGACCGGCCTTTATAATTTTGCATTGAGATGTTGTTAACTGAGTCTCTAATCTCTAAAAATCTCCAAATGCTCCATGTGAAACTGCGGTCTTACTATCGTGTCAATTGATTTGATTAATATGCGCGAGGGAGAGAGTAGGACCGCGCTCGTGTTGTTTGAAGACGTGAGAGCGCCGCGGCAGCAGTCATTCTATTCTACATCAACCACCGATCAAAATAGTCTTTGGCGGAACAAAGCGGACTATTTGACAGTTTTAGAAGATTAACAACCCGAAACTAAAAAACAGACTAGAGTAGGCCACCTTTCTGGAGGTATACTGCCCCCATCTGGTATGGAATATGTGGAGTATGAATGGATTTTTTGACAGGGCACCTTTAAGGAGGGTCTGACATGCCACAAAAGCATAAAAGTCATGCTTAAACTCATGATTCAACAGAGGTGCATATATATGTGTATATACTTTATTAGTACAACAGTCTGTCATTGCAAACGGTTACCAGCAGAACGATGACTCAAAAGTTGAACTGAAAAAATGTACATGAATTTCAGAACTTTATTAAGGAAACAAGCCACCTACGAACCCACAAACAAGGAAGACATGTATTCAATGTAGCCACTTCTCCCATTCAAACAAACACACGAATTTACCATGAAACATTGAAGTAAAACAGCAACTAGTGTGGTGGCCAGAAGGTTACACAAGGCTATAGCAGGGCCGTCCCTCAGTCCGATAGTGTCTGGTTTGGGGTCCCCCTCGGTCCTTTTGAGATCTGGTTCCGGGGTCGAGGTGCACCGGCTGCACTGCCCTAAGGACGGCCCTGGCTACAAGAGAGACAGAAGGCCACTGTCTGATGCATTCTGTCTATCTGATCTCCCCCTGTCTGTAGAACTCCTGCCTGGCATCGTGGTAGTGGAGTATTTTGGGAGATTACAGATAAAGAGACGGTCCTCTTCCTTTTTGATCCATCGCAGCAGTTTAGTGAGTTCACTGATAGCTGATTTCTTAGTGATGAGAGGAGTAAAGCAGGCGTACATCTCAAACTTGCTAGTGACCTATAGAACAAGAGGGCGAGTTTAGGAAATACATACTGTAAATATTAATTACCATTCAAAAGGTTGGGGTTGGATTTTTTTAATGTTTTTGAAATAAGTCATACTTATGCTCACCTGGGCTGCATTTATTCGATCAAAAATACAGTAAACAAATTAATATTGTGAAATATTGTTACAATTTAAAATAATTGATTTCTATTTGAATATATTTTAAATTGTAATTTGGATCAAAGCTGAATTTTCAGCATCATTACTCCAATCTTCATTGTCACATGATCCTTCAGAGTTTAGTCTGAAATGCTGCTCAGTAAAAAAAAAAAAAAAATATATATATATATATATATATATATAATATATATACACACACTCACAGTAAGAAAACCTAAGTCAGTCAGTTTTGGTTTCTTGTTGAATGTTCTTTAAAGTATCCTGCTGTTATGGGTGTGGTGCAGGCAGATGAACCCAATAGCAGACTGAATGCTCTTCAAACAATTTAATGAAGACAAAACAGAAAACAAAACCCACGAGGGGGCAAAACAAGACTAGAGACAACAAGCAAGACTAAGACTAAATAAATAAAGACTTGACTAGGCAGGAACTAATAACAAAAACTCACAATACATTAAACTGGATACTAGACGAAGTACTCACAGAAGTGCTCTATAAAGATAGACACACGATGATCAATGACAGACAAAGTTTCACAATGAACCCGCACAGGACAGCAAACACAAGGGGATATAAAGGGGAACACTAATGACAAGGACAGGTGAAGCTAACTAGACAATAATGACGAGACGAGGATAACAAGGGGGCGGGGTAACGAGACAACGCAAGCACATGGCCTAAACAATTGGCCATGTGCTGCACACGAAACATGATTCTGTCACGATCCTGGGAAAATCAAGAACACTAAGGCAGAATCATGACACCTGCACTAAAGTTATCTTGATTCTTCTAAAAACAGACTGTCACATACCCACGCCAGCAGAGTTTCTCTTTCTGCAGAATGATAGATGAGTTTAAGGGGCCGTGACATACTGTGGATACGATTGTGCATGTTGCGATACAGATCCAGCAAACGTATCTTCTCATCCTGGGTTCTGTATGCCACATCCATCTCTGGGCTGAGTGAAGCAATATAGGAAGAAGAAGAAAAAGAGGCATAATTTAGCATGATAATACTTTGCATCATTGATTACAACAGACAGACATTATTGACAAAGACATGTGACCTGATCACACCACCTACATTATTACAGTGACAGAGATGTGTCTTATGAAAACATAGACTGTCAATGCAAACCAGATGATGAAAACAGAACTCTGTTTCAGTCAATTCAAGATAGCATGGTTTAAACAGACACAGACTGTTTCCACACATCATGTGGTCTTTGATGCTTCAGTCTAATCATTCAGTTGACCATATTTGCTTGCATTTTTGCATAAAAGGCATCTCTCAACTGTGTCCACAGGGTCTGAAACATTTCAGATATGTGCTTAGCTGAATCAAGTGATTACTGTTGTAGAATTCATGGCAAAGTGGTCTAATCTTTTGCAGAATGTGGAAATCCTGGATTATAGGCCATCGTTTATCAGGATATGAGACCCATCTGGTGTTTCTGCTGGCAAAAGAACCGCTGATTCCGATAAATGAGTCAAACCACTAATGATTTGTTGGTTTACTTGTGGATAATGCTTTATAGTGACTGCTTTAGGTGAAAACTGCATTCACAACCCATTTTACTTCTGTAATAAACAAGCCATGAGTCGCGCAACTTGATTGGATGATGAAAAGTGCGTGTTTTCAGAGTCAGATCTTAATATTCCCTACTTTTGAGAAGACTTTAACCCAAGAATTTACTCTTATTTGTCAATATTGTGCAGCATTTAATTAATGTTAACTATTAAAATACTTAATTACTTAGTAATACTTGGAATAAATTATAACTAAATTACTTTTACAATGCCTAAATAGCCATTTCTGTCACAAACTGTTTAGAGACAAGAAGGTTGAGGATTCAAATGCAGTATTTATTGAACAGGGTAATCCAAAGACGTAAACCAAAGTACAGGCAAGGTCAAACACAGGCAGGCATTCCATACAAACAAACACAAGGCAGGGAACACGGGCAAAAGAGTAATCCACGGAACAGGCAAGAAATCCAAAACCAAGCAACATGAAACTAGGGAGAATCCTCAGAATCCTGCAGTGTAACACTAAACAAGACTTCGCAGATAATGAATGAGAAAACCAGGCTTATATGGGGTGAGCTAAACAAGATAATGACACAGGTGAATGTGATAATGGATGAGGAGTCCGGGCAGTTACTTATGGTAGATGTAGTTTGTGAGGGAATGACAATAGTCTGATGTGGAGTGCCCTCTGGTGGCTCTCAAGGGCACTCCAGCTGGTAACCGTTACATAGCCCTCCTTCAAAGGAGCGGCTTCCAGAGGCTCCTAAAATTATCCAGGAGGGAGGTGGAGTGGAGGCAGACCCAGGGGTGGGATGGAGGGCCTGGAAACTGAGACGCAGGCGGCCGGTGGGGAGCATGAGTCCAGAGCTGAGCAGGCGCCGACGGTTCAGGGGGCAAGGGCAGAGGCGGCCATCTTGTCTGAAGACACCGGCGTAGACACCATTGTAGAGGCTGCCATCTCTTCCGGAGACTCTGGAAGAGCGGCCATGAAGGGACGAGACTCTGGAAGAGCGGCCATGAAGGGACGAGACTCCGGAAGGGCGGCCATGAAGGGACGAGACTCCGGAAGGGCGGCCATGAAGGGACGAGACTCCGGAAGGGCGGCCATGAAGGGACGAGACTCCGGAAGGGCGGCCATGAAGGGACGAGACTCCGGAAGGGCGAACATGAAGGGACGAGACTCTGGAAGGGCGGCCATGAAGGGACGAGACTCTGAAAGAGCGGCCATGAAGGGACGAGACTCTGGAAGGGCGGCCATGAAGGGACGAGACTCCGGAAGGGCGGCCATGAAGGGACGAGACTCCGGAAGGGCGGCCATGAAGGGACGAGACTCCGGAAGGGCGGCCATGAAGGGACGAGACTCCGGAAGGGCGGCCATGAAGGGACGAGACTCTGGAAGGGCGAACATGAAGGGACGAGACTCTGGAAGAGCGGCCATGAAGGGACGAGACTCTGGAAGAGCGGCCATGAAGGGACGAGACTCTGGAAGAGCGGCCATGAAGGGACGAGACTCTGAAAGAGCGGCCATGATGGGACGAGACTCTGGAAGAGCGGCCATGATGGGACGAGACTCTGGAAGAGCGGCCATGATGGGACGAGACTCTGGAAGAGCGGCCATGATGGGACGAGACTCTGGAAGAGCGGCCATGAAGGGACGAGACTCTGGAAGAGCGGCCATGAAGGGACAAGACTCAGGAAGGGCGGCCATCTTGGCTGACAAGTCACAGGATGGAGTTGATGTGTGTGCTGCCCACACACACACAATAGCCGTGGCCATGATAATCAGCGCTGAATCATCTAGAGCTGACTCAGGCACGGCGGCCTCAACGTGAAGGTCAGGCTCGGCAGGACTGACGTGAAGCGTAGGCTTGTCAGGCATCTTCATTGGATATGGTGGTGAACTTGGCTCTGCGGCCATACTACTTGGTGCATACTGCCCCCTCCCAAAAAATGTCTAAGGGAAATGTCCTCAAACTCCCCGACAGTGAAGGAGGTACCAGTCAAATGAAGGGCATAATCTAGGAACTCGCTCAGTGATCCTCGAGGACCATCATGGATTAAAGTGAATTTTAACGGGTTGTGGATTCCATAGCAAAAGAAGTCAATGAGAGCAAAGCCTGGGAGGTTAGTGAAATTGGCAATAGGAAGTCCTGAATGTGATCCTCGAGCGAGCAAGTTCCTTGACGAAGGAGGACGAGACATACTGCTAGATCCCTACAAGCAAGGTCAAACACAGGCAGGCAGTCGGAGTCCTGACAATCAAACACAACAAGGCAGGGAACACGGGCAAAAGAGTAATCCACGGAACAGGCAAGAAATCCCAAACCAAGAGACATGAAACTAGGGTGAATCCTCAGAATTGCAGTGTAACACTTCGCAGATAATGAATGAGAAAACCAGGCTTATATGGGGTGAGCTAAACAAGATAATGAGACACAGGTAAATGTGATAATGGATGAAGAGTCCGGGCAGTGATTTATGGGAGATGACAATAGTCTGATCTGGAGTGCCCTGACCGTTCCAATTTCGCAGTTGGTTAACATTATTTTTCCTGTCCATGTGGCCCATGTCATCCGAAAAGAAAAGTAATTTCAGAGGAAGATCAAGTAGTTACATTTTCGTGAAAGTCAATGAAGGCTAAACTTTTTCTAATTTGGAATAAAATGCACTGGTGAAATGCGCATAAGACAAGAAACTTGTGTTAAAGAGGACCTATTACAGTATGCTTTATATTTTCAACTTTCTTAAGTGTGTAATGTTGCTGTTTTCAGCTTGAAAATGGTCTGCATTCCTCTGCAAGGAAGTTATTATAGTTTCTAAATTCCCTAAAATGCCACCATTATAGTCTTGAGTTTTCTTTCAGGAACGAAACACATTACAATATTCCTCATTTAAATAATTCCCACACAAGGCATCAGTAAAATGAAGGAGACGAGGCCTGGATGAGTTGCGTTAGTGTTGTCACCATGTCCAAGAGACGCTGTTTTTACACCCTGAATCTAGCACTATTATTGTAAGGAGGCATGACAGTTTTGAAAGACGCTTGAAACAAGCATTCGACCAATCACAACACACTGATCCAGCTGACCATTCAGAGCACATTGCACTTTTCGGAAGGAGAGGCTTCATAGAGACAGGAACTAAACAGAGCGTTACTGACAAGACTGGGAAGAGAGATCTTTTTATTTTATTTTTTATTTAAGCATGAAAACCTGTTTAGTAGACCCCAAAAACAAAATCTAGACTTTATAAAAGGGCATAACATTTAAAAAAGTTAATAGGGTCTATTTTAATTTCATCTGTACATTAAATGAAGCACTACAAGCTACTCACCATGTGAACTGTGGAAGCTGGCGATGGTGTGCTTGCACATTTGAGGGCTTGTACAGGAAGTGCCTGAGATTAGCTACACCAATATCATCAAAACAGCTCATCTGAGTGTTTGACACACACTGCAAGGCATTCTGGGATGCAAAAGCTTCTTCAATTTTCCTTTTGCACTCTGCCATGGCATAAAAAGCTTCTTTATCTGTAGACAGAAGAACAAGGCATACAGTACATTCGGGAGGGTCTAGATATGCCACATAAGCATAAAAGTAGCAGTCATGACTGAACAGAGGCAGGCAGATGGGCGTCCATATCTCTCCAGCCTGAAAAGCAGAGGCTCTGATGAGGTTGAAGAGGAGATGCAGGTCACTGGGTTTTAGCCTAGCATCCTCCAGGACCGTCTTCTCCTGAATGATGGAGACAAGTCGGTTATTGGCAATGAGAAAGGAAAAGACCAGATTCGGGGTGATGGCTTTCTGTAGGATTTGACTGAGAACGTCTCTGGAAGAGGATGGCAGGGGCAGGCACTGGACCGCCGAGAGCATGAAGCCGGGATCAGAATCCATGACATGGAGAAGGCTGTCAAGAATCTTCTCTGAGCCAAACAGCAGACGCCGTAGGTCATAGTTCTTCCGGTGCTCAAAGATACGATTTATGCTGGCCTGCGTGAGCAGGCTGACTATCTGGTGATAAACATGGAGGAGCTCACTGCGGAGCTGCTGCTCAGACTGGTGAGTGGCAGAAACGGATACAAACACCAGCGGCCCCTTCTGCAAAAATACCACTGTGCGATTATCTGAGAGAAACAGAGGGAAAGAACATAGTAATATTAGCTGTTGTGTGTTGTCATATCAAATCTTAAATGATTTATATACATATAGAACCTATTTAAATGCACAATTTAAAGATCCCATGTAACAGCCTGTTAAATTTTTTGTTTGGAGATATAGGTTTTTGGAAGTTTTGTCAGGACAAGTTTTGTTGTAATGAACATGATTCCTCTCATAAGAAAATGTCTATGTGCTTGTAAATGTTACGTCTGTTTCTAGGTTTGAGTTGTTAGCCTGTGCACTGTTCCCAGTTCAGTTTCCTTTGTCCCTGTCATCTGTTGCCATAGTGTTTGATTTTCCCTCATGTGTCTCAAACTGTGTCGTGTTATTATCTCGTTTTCTCCTGAGTGTTTCTCTGTGTATAATATATAAAGTACTGATTTTATTGTCTCTTCTGTGGTTGTTCTGTTTCTAGATTTCCTGAGGAAGTGTAATTTTTTGTTTATTCTGAAGTTGCTTGCAAATTGACCCAGCTCTTTTATTTTTTTGTTTGCAACCAAATGCTGAGAATAATTACATCTTGGGTTGCTAAGAATTTTTTTCCCCAACACTCTTATGTTCACAATGGCTTCAATTATTTGATCAAATAAAAAAAAAACTGTAATATTGTGAAATATTATTTATATTTAGAATAACCATTTTCTATTTTATTATATTGTAAAATGTAATTTATTCCTGTGATAAAAAGCTAAATTTTCAGCATGATTCCTTCAGTTTTCAGTGTCACACGATCCTTCAGAAATCATTATAATACGCTGATTTGGAGCATTTATTTGAAATATAAATATTTTGTAACAATGTAAAGGTCTTTACTGTCATTTTTGATCAACAAAAATATAAATTTCTTTAAAAACAATTTTTTTCTGAATGTAGTGTTTACAGTATATTTATGAAATGAAATATCTTAATCACTTAAATATTTTATTTTAATTTATATAATATTGTATAATTTCAAATCTTTTTGTAATGTTGTCCCAGAAGAAAAAAAAATACAGTAAATATTAAATGTAAATGTGATTACAGTTATTTGTGTCAACTTGTTTATACACTAACATATTGATGGTGACCTCTAAACTTTGATTTAAGGGGGCTTTAATTTACATTTAAATATATTTATAAACTTTAACATTCAACATATATTCAAACAATCAGACGTCATTCTTTACTACACCATTCCAAAGAAATCTACAACCTGAAGATGGTGGATCTCACCTGAAAAAATAGATTGAATTGTGTTGCCTCCAACCTGGACGAAGGAGACCAGCGCCATCATAACGCCCATGGTGGAGGACAGGGCCTCCTCGTTGCCATAGCGCGAGTAGATAGGTTTACCTGCCTCGCTCAGCACAAACACATGCTTCCTGTGTTGCCTCCAACTCTCTGACATTATATCTTCATTCTGATAAGATGGACCTGGGACATCCACATCACAACCTCCAGTGGGGTTCTTTTTCTGCCCGTTGTGGTTCGCCTGGGCCAAGCAAGATGGAAACTCACCAGAATCCTCTATTAGGGTCTCCTCAGGTTGAAACTCCCAGCTTCCTCTATTCTCGCTCCTGTGCATGTCGTCTCTTTCTCATTTCCCTCAAAGTGAAAATCTTCAGTGTTTGGACTTGGTGTTCTTTTAAGGGTGTAAACACTTGTTCTATTGATGTCACACAATGGATCTCTGTGGCTCTCCATTACTCATTCTGGAATCCCAGAGGTATCACATGATGCCTGAGGATCAGAGAACGGTTAAAACTATGTAATAGGATGAACATGATGCTTCGTTTCTTGCTGAAAGAACTGGTCTGTGGCATTGCTGACTTAGATTATATTAAAGTGGGACATACAACTGATTGAATGCTAAAGCACTGTCAAAATGGAGTGGAAATGTTGCATCCAGGTACTATTAGGAGTATTTTGACAATGTTTTGGACGAGTTGATGAAACCATCACACCTAGGCTACCTAGCCTATTGATTTAGGTCTTAGATGTAGACATCGAAAACAAGTAAGAAAATGGAAATTGATATGATATAGGCCTATAATTGTAAAATATGATAAACATTATCAAAATAATTAATAAAAAACACAGTCCATAAAAATGTAAAGCTACCACATAGCATCACAATTAACATCAAAACCATAACAACCAATGTAGCTATGACAGGCCGTTCTATGAAATAACATTAACCTATTACTAGGCCTACTATGACTGTTATTATTTTGTAATAAATTAAAACTGTAAAAATCGTTTAATTAATTTCATTATGACTGACAATGGTGACTGATATTCTATTATAACACACTACGGGCTTTTTGTGTGTGTGTAGCCTATTATTTTGGCGAAAACTGTTATAAGCTGGCTTTGGGTTTGTCCCATGATAGGCCAGATCAGTTCAACATGAGGAAGTTCCTACTTAAAAGTTTGGAAACAGCAATTGTGACAAGATTGTGGTCGCTGGGCAAGTTATCTTTCTTTTTCACTTTCACAATAGACGGCAAGGATTTTAGCACTACTGTAACATAGTGAAGAAGAGCAAAGGTGTCAGTAGCCTAACGTTAGCCTACTCTGTAATCGACAATTTGTCTGTTTTATTATTATTAGTATTATAGCGTTCTTGTGCTGCCATAAAGGATGATGGGAAATGCAGGCTAGTTTATTTTCACAAACTAAATGAGGGAGTTGTAGGGGTTTCTCCCTTTACCGCCTCAGGTGAGGTTCTCATCGCGGATCGGCTGGAATGAAAAAGTGGGTGTGGTAACGGCTGATGATTGACAACGCCGTACATGAAGGTAACCATTGACCAACAACAATCAGCGGGAGAAACTTGCCTGTGTCAGTTTTGCTGCCTGGATAACTTTACCAAGACGGAAACAGGGCATATTAGCGGCTAAATGATCATATATTTGTGGTGAAGAAAGTTCAAAGAGTCCAGTATCAAAAAACGACACATGTATGGTGATGGAAGCGCACCTGTTGAGGTTCGTGGAGCGGGTCCGCAGTTTGTCCAACCATGACAGCAGCGGAGACCAACTCATCTCCACCGAGTTCAGCGTGAGTCCTAAACTTCTATAAATCCTTTTTAGTTACATATATAATTGACAATGCTTTATATTACTTACCAGATCATACTGTAAGTTGACTCACGATGCTATTAGCCTACTATGTTTTTCGATATTGTCATGATTTGTAGGCTACAACAATTGTCATTACAACAAGCTTTTTGCTTGAAAAGTGTTATTGCGTTATTTTTATGTTGGTGAACACCTACGGAAATACTGTGGTGATGTCATGGTACAGTGATGATAATACCATACTTTGGGAAATACACATAGCCTACATGGCACTCTCAGGGCTCAGGCAGGCTACTTCTAAGAATACAATGGTTTTACCATGGTACATTTAAAAAGAATGGTACCACAGTACTTTTGAGTAGCCTACTTCTTTGTAAGTGAAGTGCCTTGGAGTAGAGACCATGGTAAATCAATTTGGAAGTCATTCAGTTCCATTGTATCAAAGGACCACCACTGTATCATTGCATTACCATGTTTTTTAAGCATGATACCATGGTAATGATAGCAGTATTTGAAGTGCCTTGTGTAAATACCATGGTATATGATTATGGTAATCAAAGTTCCATGGAATTACCGTCATATAACTGAATCATCACTGTACCATGGTACCATTATAGAGTACGTTTTTGTGTAAATATATGATCAATTTATGGACATTTCTAACTACATGAACGCGCTTTAGTTTTTAATTCTGTAACTCATTTTATGAGTGAAAATTAGTTTTACCGTAGTATTAAAAATATTTTAGACAACTGTTTATTTACATGTTTTTTTTGCAAATGAGTTGATGACTGCATGTAAAAACACATTTCACACAACATTTGCATGAGCAACAGTAAACAGAGCTGAAAGATCTTACTGCTCATTCCACTCAAGCTTTTTTTCATTTCAGAATCGTAAACCCAGCTGACAGGGAACCTTCTGGAAAGATTCTCTTAAAGTTATGAACAAATGTTCTTCCAGTAATGTTAATTGAGTGTTCATTTAAAGATATGTGGTCTTTAATAACTCAAAACACACACACACACACACACACACACACACACACACACACACACACACACACACAAACAAAAAACTTTATTTATACATCGTTCATGGGACATCTTTCTAGCATTTTTAAACATTGCTACTTTCAGAAGTTTAGAGTCATTCAAAAGCAAAATAATTCCCATTATATTTGCAAAATTATCAATGTATCAATAATGTTTTCTATAACGTTCTTATAACCAAGAAAAAATGTTTTCAAAACGTCAGGTTTTTTTAATGTTTTAAACTTTCAGAGGACATTAGGAAATAATGTTTTCATAACTTACGAACATTAGCAAAATGTAATCTGGAGTAGGCCTATATTTCCGTTAGCTGGGAAGAGGATTGTGCTTGTATTGAGTGCACTTTACATACACTGGACACTTAACTGGTTAGATGTTAGAGTCAGGGCACATTATACCATAGCCTACATAAAAAAATAAAAATGTTTATATATATATATATATATATATATATATATGGAGAGAGAGAGAGACTAATTATTAAATAACTTTAAAAATCTAAAATCATAATTATCTTAGACTTAAACAGAGAGTTAAAAAATGAAAATTCTATCATCATTTACTCACCCAAGTAACCAAACAGTTCATGGGCACCAATGACTTTCTTCCATAGTATGGACTAAAATACTATGGAAGTCAATGAGGTCCATCAACTGTCTGGTTACCGACATTCTTCAAAATATCTTACAGAACAAAGAAACTCATACAGGTTTTGAACAACTTGGGTGAGTAAATGATGATAGAATTTTCATTTTTGGATGAATTATCCCTTTAAGTATTCGTTATTGCATTCTACTCTGTGGTTACAATGAGAACAACGTTTTACAGAAGTATCTGTTGCTTTTTGACTCGTTTGGCTCCATTAGTGAAAGTAAGAGTGTATTTGTAAGAAGCACAATCTACAGTTCCTCATTAAGTTTCTCGGTTTTTAACTACTGGCAGCATTCAGAGGATGATGCGTCTGTGAAAAAAAAAAAAACACTTCTAGTGCTTAAGGCGATATAAATTGTTTGTGATGCTCTGTGGCTTCTTTTACAGAGACCCAACCAAGAGCATTGTGTTGAAAATAACGCATGTGAGATGATCTCTTCTGTTTTTAAGAAGTGGAAGTATAACAGAGCAGTTTTAATCTGTGGCTGCCTCTATTTACAGACATTCATTACGTTTGTTTGTCTGAGATGAGTTGAAGGCTTTTCACTATAGCAACTTCTACGTTTCACATGTACTCCAGTTCATATACGGATGCACATTTTTTCAGCATTTATTAGAGCATTCACACTACACATGCTGCGTTGCAGGATCGGTGCGGTGAAGCAGTGCACAATGGCCGCTTGCTGCTTCCACACCGCATATAAACACTGGGTATGCGCTGCAAACGGATCATGTGTGAAACAGGAATGCATGAATGGATCAAAAGTATACCTTGAATGCAATGCAAATCCCTTTGCATGAATGTACTGTAAATGTTTAAGTTAATTAATGTTATACTTTCAGTATGTTTGGTTATTGTAGCATAATTAATAGCATTAATTTGGGTTTGATCTGGAATGTTTCAAAACCACATCCACCCTCAAAAAAAGACCCTTTCATGGCTTTTATGAGCTATTAAAAAGCAATTCACCATTAATTCATCATTCATAACAAGCAACATGATGCCACCTTGTGGTCAGAGGTTGCAACGGTGATGTATAAAAAAAAAAATATATATATATATATATTTTTGATCTCATACCTGTGTTTTCTCATTCCTTTTTCAGTTGATACGACAGAAAAGTGCATCAATGAAAGAGGAATATGGCCTGACCACTGCGGCAGGAGAAATCAAAGAAAATGTGAAGAAAAACCGCTATAGGGATATTCTACCCTGTACGTAGTCTTATCAGAGAAGGTTTATTTGAATTCTATTAAAGGCTATTAAGACTTTTTTTTTAGGTGAAACAGTTTCTGTAATTAAATTTAATGCAATTCACACCGTGCAGTTGTTATAATAAATATGTGTTAGCTGATAACATGGACATGATGACCTTTATTGGTTTTCCAACATCAACGTTTTTGGTTAAAAGTTCAGTTAAATTCAATGCAATTCAATTATTCCTGCAGTGAGACTTTAAATATATTTTATAAAGTTAATTTGTTGATGTTAATATGCAGTCAAAAAAGCTGCTTGCATAAATCTACAATAAAAATGTTGTCAGTGCTTCACAATAAGGCTTTTTGTGCTGGCCAAGTCAGACTAATATTTTCACTGGTCCCTCCACAAACTGTTTTACATTTATTTTAAGTAGCTTTTTTGTGTGTCAAAAATAAATATTTATATTTTTTATTTACATTAAAACATTACTTTTTAAACAGTTTGCAATAGTGTATTGTTTATATAATGACTAATAATACATTTTACAGCTGCAATATAACTCATGACACATATAAATTCACAAACGCACTTTTACTGGAAAAAAAAAATTGCATATATGGTGTTTTTTATTATTTAAAACCCATTTAACTGATGCTAAGACTACCACTTTTTGTGTGTTAGTATATCACATACTTTAATATCCTATCAGGATTTTCACATCTGACAGTGAGCTCAGATCTCATCAGCTCTGAAATGTATGTGACTCACAGTTCCTCTCGGTGTGACACAGAATAATGCACCAAAGTTATTTTACATGATTATCTGTCACATCTGTCAAAACATGCTTATAGTTACAGTACTGTTTTTTTAGCATTGCGATGCCAAAAGCATGGCATAATATTTTATAACTGAGTCTCCACAATGTGTTTCCTGATTAATTATTACGAGTTACTCACACTGACGAGAGGAAAAATATGCAAATCCTTGTTATTTTTCCCTCTTCTTTTTTTTTTTTTGTATTCCAGATGATCAGACCAGAGTCTGTCTAACTCCAACCACATCTGAATATGAGTCTGATTATATTAATGCCAGCTTCATCAAGGTACTGCACTGTTTTAACTTCAACACTTCTTATCTGGAGCATCATGTACTTTTTTGTGATAGAAAAAAAAGCTTTTTAAGAATGCAGTAGTTCATTTTGTACAGTATGTGTAAGACACATTGGTGTAGAGGTAGTTTTGTCCAGATAGTTTTTGAAGCATTGATGGATAGAATGTATTATTTTGTTGTATTATTATCATTTTCTATATTGTTCGCCACTAGGGCGCTGCTAAGAACAAGATGTATATTGCCACCCAAGGCCCTGTGAGCAGCACTGTGGTTGATTTCTGGCGAATGATTTGGCAACACAATGTAAAGGTAATTTTTTTTCCTATAGTTATGCATTATAGCTTAAATTTATAATTTTATTGCTTTTGAACTATTTCCAATTTTTAAAGTCTGGTCTGTTCTTTTTTTGTTAGGTCATAATCATGGCTTGTCGCGAGATTGAGATGGGAAAGGTAATCTTAATATTTCCTTGGTTGTTCTGTGTCATACACCTGTCATTTTCTTGCCATTTACTGTTTTAACAGCCTGTGTTGTTTAGAAAAAATGTGAAGTCTACTGGGCATCAACCACAGACACATCCACTTTTGGTCCCTTTACTGTCTCAGCTGTAAGTGTTTTTTGTGCTTCTCTACAATGAACAATGTGTGTAATTCAACAGTTAGGTCTAAGAGACAGGATATTGATCTTTCACAACAGTTCCTTTTGATGTTATCTCCATGCTTCATGAAAGTTTTGACAGTTTTTTTGTCTGCAGTTTGATGCAAAGTGTAGTTCATGCAGTTGCAAGGCCTGATTACTCTTGATTACTGTCATTTTTTTGTCTTTAGTTGGAGGAGTTGCGACCAAATGAGGAAGTCATTGTTCGGACGTTGGTGGTAAAATATTGTGATGTAAGTGGTGTCTTCAATGTGTCATTAGTAGATGTGATATAGACCTGACGTAATGGAATTGTTTATAAATGAATATATATATATATATATATATATATATAAAGAGAGAGAGTGTGTGGAAATGTTATGGTGAACTGTTCCTTTGAGGGTGTTTCTATTTAAAGAAAATCTGTCAAACCACAAAATTGCAGTGTACTTCATTTTGAGTGTCTTGTAAAACACTGTTTACACTGAAATGGTTCCAAACAAGGAACCGCTATAACCATCTCAGTGTGTGATGTTTCACATTTTAGCTAATTTCAAACATTGTAATTTGGTGTAGAAACCCTAATCCATTCATAGGTCAAAACTCGCCATCTTTTCCACACAGGAAGCTCGTAAAGTGTTTCATTTCCAGTATACTGCCTGGCCGGACCATGGAATTCCAGACATGCCGGGTGGCATTCTGGGTATGATGGAGTTGGCTCGCCAAAAGCAGAGCAACCAGACGGACCCTGTAGTGATCCACTGCAGGTCTGTATCACACACACAGCCGTCTCTGTGTTTTTTTTCTGTGCCTCTGACAAATGACCCATCTGCCCATGAAAATTCATCAGGTCGTGTCCGTCCATGTTGTTGGGGTGCAGCAGGGGCCGGCCTGTGTTCCTCTGGTTCCTTGCATTTTAATGGCACCATTTAAATGAAGTGAGACATGTTAAATATTCAGCACCTGATGTGGTGCTGGAAAAGCCTGTTAACTTCCAGACTTCAGCACAGATTCACTCATTACCCTCTCTCTATATACATGAGAGAGGCTCTGTCCAACAATATGGCCCATAATTCCCCCCGTGACCCTCTGAACTGAGACTCGGGGGAGAATGGATCATATCATATGATATGGAAATGTGACAGCTTCTCTTGCTTTACAGTGCTGGGTGCGGTAGAACCGGGGTCATTTGTGCTGTTGACTATGTCAATGATCTACTACTGACAGAGGTATTAACATCATAACCAATACAAAATGTATGTACAGTGCTTGAAGGTGAAACATACATGTATGTATATATGTGTGTGTGTAGCAACATAAAAATACAAGAGGATTTTATAGATAGAGATAGATAGAAATGCCATTGAAAGGAGTCGGACACATGTTAGTACTATTAATCAGTACTATTAATGTGATTTGATCTGACTAAAAAAAAACATTACATGCATATGCATTATTTTATTTTCAGCAAATACAAGAGGATTTCAATATATTTGACCTGATATTAGAGCTCAGAAGACAGAGACCTTCAGCTGTGCAGACCAAGGTGACATTACAATATACTTTTTTTTTTTTTTTAGCATGGCACAGATAATAGAAAGCATCTACAACTTAAGTTCTTCAACTGTAATTGAACCTTCTGCCCATTAAAGTAAAATATCAAAGCCTTGATACTTAAGCTATGTTTTTATCTAATCCGAGCACATGGATAGGCCCATTCAGCCCATATTCTACAACACCATGTGAATTCTTGATGTCATTTTGTCATGTTTATGTGAATCTCCTCAGGAGCAGTATGGATTTGTCTTTCATACGGTTGCTCAGATGTTTCAGAAGGTCTTGCAGGTGAAAAACAAGAATACAGAGGTAAGACGCTCACTGCTGCTCAAAAGATTTTTTTAATTGAAAAAAAGGAATATTTCTATTTTGGCAAGGATGCATTAAATTGATCAAAAGTGACAATAAAGACATTTATAATGTAATAAAATATTTATATTTCAAATATAAATGCTGTGCTTTTGAACTATCTATTTATACAAAAATATTGTCATTATCAACATTTGTAATAAAAATAAATGCTTCTTGAGCAGCAAATCAGCATATTAGAATGATTTCTGAAGGATCATGTGACACCGAAGACTGGTGTAATAGTGTTGAAAAATCAGCTTTGTCATCAAAGGAATGACTTACATTTTAAAATATATTCAAATAGAAAACATATTTTAAGTTGTAATTATATTTCAAAATATTGTTGTTTGTATTGTATGTTTGAAAAAATAAATGCTGCTTTGGTGAGCAGAAGAGATGTTTGAGTGGTAGTGTAACTAAATCCAATTTAAAGGGATAGTGCAAAAAATAAATTTCTATCATAATTTACTCACTCTCATGTTGTTCCAAACCTGCATGATTTTTTTTAAATACTTTCATACTATCTTTTTTACAATAAAAGTAGTCCTTGTGACCTTCTAAATTCATATGACAGCTTTTAGGAGAAGCTGAAGAACACTCTGAAATTTAAGTTTGCTATTCATTGATAATTGTCCCGTCTGCCATAGCGCTGAAATTCACTTTTAAATACAATCAAATATGACATTTGAAAAATGTCAAACTGTTAGCCTTGTCCTCATACTAGGCTATCACCAGACAAACTCAACCAAAATTATGTCAAAATACCAGTCTCGGCAAGTATTTTCGTAAACAGTGAGTTGCATTTTAAATGAACGTAAACAGCTGAGCACTTTTTTATCACGGATGGATGCATTTTGATGGACTCTAAACAGAAACGGTGATTCACTGCCATTATAAAGCTTGGAAGAGCCAGGACATTTTTTAACATAACTCCGATTGTATTCGTCTGAAAGAAGAATGTCATATACACCTATGGCTTGAGGGTGAGAAAATCATGGGGTAATTTTAATTTTTGGGTGAACTATCCCTTTAAAGGAAGAGTTCACCCAAAAGGAATATTCTGACATTAGTTACTCACCCTCATGTCGTTCCAAACCCGTAAGACTTTCGTTCACACATGAGAATGAACCTCATTGGTTCTCGTACGTCAAGCGAACATGGTTGAGATTCTGTTTACCAGATCTGATGTGTGATTTGATTGTTTATATGTGTATAAAAGCCTAAATTAAATCTGTATATCATATAAAGCGATCAAGTTCCTTCAGAAATTTTTGGACTAAACCTCTCAATTCATATGGATTAGTTTTATGATCTCTTTATGAACTTTTTGAAATGTCAAAGTGTCAGTTGCGCAGCTGTCAATGGAGGGACAGGAAGCTCTCAGATTTCATCATATGAAATGAGGGTGAGCAATCGATGACAGAAATTAAATTTTTGGGTGAACTATCCCTTTAACACAGTTTTAACAAAGATTAATATACATTTAATTTATACAGTGTGTATTATACCGTAGTGTTATTTAACATGTGTAACTTTGTTATATTGTATTTATCTATGCTTGTAATTAGTGTATTTGATCTTATTTTTGACTGACTGTTCACTTGCCTTCAATCATGTTTGATCTGTATTGGTTGAGCTAGTAGTTTTTGCTGTGGTATCGAAGTACTTAAAGGGTGCTTTAAGTAATAAATTAAAAGTTACATTTACAACCATGTTGTTTAAAATAAAATCATTCTGTCATTGGATCTCGCATTTTTACATCGCATTTTGTTTTACTTCCTCAAGACCTTGAGCCCTGAGCTTTAAAAAGGCAATTTAGCAGGAAACACGCTTGCTGTGTGCTTCCTCTATGCAAATGCTCAGGCATCCTTCAACAGTTGAACACAGACGCTCTGTGTAGCTGTTCTCCCACACAGTACGTATTTCACTGTTTATTTGTCTTTTTTCTTTTTTTACATTGGAAACACAAGACTTCGACCTCTCTGTACATCAATGCGGTTTCGCCGAAGGCTTCATTGAAATTAGGCAGCTTCAACGTACCTTCTAAAACACGGTAAGGCCACACATTTCTAACCTCGTTTGACTGTTTGTGGATATCTGTGATTAAAATCAGTGGTGGCCACACAGCCAGAGGCCAGTTTGAGATTGACGACAGAGCAGTTCTGCTAACTACGGTGCCGTGCGTCACACAGGTGGCCAAGATGCAAGCTGTAATTATTTGTTCGGTCTCGCAAACCACACTTTTCTTGTCTAACACGTAACTTCATCAGAGTTAATGTGAGTTAATCTCCTGAGTCATAGATGTATTGTATAGCTAGATATACATTTCTTCGCACAATGGGATTCATGGTAGCGTTTCTGCTCTGCATACAGATGCATATGACTTTTGTAATGAATATTGTGAGTATAAAAATATTTTGCATGACTGCATGCTTATATTATACGGAGCATTTATTCATTTTCAAGTCGATGTGTTCTGTTATTGCAGTTCCCCACGTGTCAATAACATATTTCTTAAGATATATTGAATGCAAATGTGACAGTTGGTCATTATATGTTGCTGTATATGGGGTCCCACAATGCACCAATGTATTCAAGACACCCAGAGGAAAATGTGAGTGAGGTAGTCTTACAAAAAGTCTTACGTCAGTGTATAATCTAATGCAATCTACATTGTCACAAATACCCATTCACTTTTAAACTAGCAATGTAATTGACATGCTAGTGACCTCATCTCTTCACCATAGTGAGGCTTAAATTATGACTAGATTCTTGCTTTTTTTGTGGATGCTTGTCTGTGCAAAACTGTCTGCTGTGTTGCTAGCAATGGTTGTGTTAATCGGGTCAAAGAAGTTCAACTGAAAGTCTCTAATATTCTGTCTGTAGATATGTTTTTTTCTTTTTCTTGCCTATTTTATCGTCCAATAAGTCAGATCACAGAATGCCCCTAATAAGTGTACTTTATGGGATGGGAGATGGGCGCGCTAACAAAGATTCTAGAGACCGCAGCCTCTAGCATGTGCGCCTCTTGAGGCCAGGGGAGTGAGGTTTACTCGCACAGCTCTTACTAGCTGGCCTCTGTTACTTTTCATTTCATGCTGACTTTAAATGTGTACTTGTCTGTCTGTGGTTTCAGAAATCCTCCTCTCAAGCCCAGGCTTTCTCATCCTCTTCCTCAGACCAGGATGAACGACACCTATGCGGTCGTCAACAAGGCAAAACTGCAGCCCCCCAGCTCTGCCCCCCATTCGATCCCTGTCCATTACTATGACAATGCTAATTCAGAGAAAAGCAATAAGAACGCTGTCTACAGTGCAGTTAAACCTAAAAACAGACCTGGATCACTCCTGCCTCCTCCCACCTCACCGGTTTATGACAGATCAACGACAGCCAATCAGAGAGGAGGACTGTCACCTAAAGTAATGGACCATGAGGGTTATGAGCTATTGCCAGGTAAGGGACTATTTGAATGGCTCGTATTTTTATTAAATTCGTCTTTTATTCCATAATTAGTGGTGGCTTTTGTTCAATTTTCACCTGACGAATTAAACCAATAAAACTGTCAGTAGCCGTTAAGTAACCACTAAGCAACGACCCTGAACGAGTATTATTTTAGTATTATTTATATGCAGTTATAGTATTTATAAAATGTTGTAGTTTTATAGGTTTAGCTTTCATTTATTTTATTTCTGTTTTAGTAATTTACTCATTTATTTTAATACTGCAAATTACACTTATTTTTTCAGTGAGTTGTCAATGCAACATTTCTCAATTTGTTTAGATTTTTTATCTAATCTAATACATTTTTATTTCACCTTTATTTCAATTAATAAAAAAAGATTTATTAGTATAATAGTTAACTAGACCAACAACAGACATTGGTCAGTGCAGAACTTGAGTGTTAGCAGGGTAGGGATAGTTGGCAGGGTGTGGCTGCAGTTGCTACAGTGCTGTGGGTGGTTTCCAGGGTGTTGATGTGCATTTTTTTTCAGGCTGTTGCTATGCACCTGCTAGGGTGTTCAGGGAACACCCTGAGAACTACACAAAACACCCTAGACACTGCATAGCAGCGCCCTGGCAACTATCCACAACACTCAAGTTTTACACGGACCAAACACATTTTCTCATATACTGAGAATCTCATTGAATTGAAAATGAATTAACGTAGACAAAAAAACTGCAAACTCAGCTGACCACTAAAAGGAAGGTCTTTTCAGACAGAGGGAACTTGATTGTTTTAGGAGAGTAAAGTTTGGAAACTTCTGCTTGCTGCTTTCACTGTCCTCTCATGACTCTGTTCTATTTGAGTTCTTCTCTTTCATGTGATCACCAGAGTATTCAGAGCCCTCTCATTTGGTGTTTATCTGTTAAAAGTTCAGTTATTTGAAGCTCATATTTCCATATCTCTCAGGGAATTAAAATGCCTTTTTGTTTCATCTATTATTGAACTTTTAAAGTATCGGCAGAGTCCTAACAGGTGAAGTGTGTAATTTCTGTGCCACAAAACAGAAATAGTCAGCAGCATACAGTGAGTGCATACTAAACAGTATTCAAGTAGTAAGCTAGTTTTACTTTTTGAACATAGCCACTAGCCAGTGTTTTCAAGCAGGTTTCATAAACTCTCCCCTGTCTGCCATTGGTCAACCAAGCAGATAGTCCCGCCTCCAAATTCACAGCATTTGCTGAGCCAAAAGGTAACACGTCAGATGTTTGTATAGCACCAGTGTTTACATACCAGTTACATATCAACCGACCAATGGCTTACTGTACGCTTTAATATGTAGATGGTATAAAGCCTAAAAAATATATATTTCACCTTTTTTTATTTATTTTTTATTTGAGGAAAAATAATCATTTGCAATACTTTTTGTTTTTGTAGTAGTAATAGTGGTGTCAGTCTGGTTATATACTTTTTATCAAGATAAAATAAATAAATGTTACAATTCTTTTATTCATGATTTCTGAATAAACCTTTTGTTTTTTTTCTCAGGGGAGTTGAGGGCCATGAATAGAGATGCACAGGTAAATGATCTGATTGGTATTAAGATTCTGCAGCTTGGCAGATGGGTTTGTTCGGTTTTCATGTTAGCGTATTAGATGTGAAATTAAAGTGCTAAGTACATATTAACCTTATATGACTCATTTGTATGCAGCTATTGGCCCGTATTTCCTCTCTGCACACTTGTAGATATGTCAAATTTCGCTTTTGTTAGTGTTTCACATTAGATGCACATTCAGCCTCTTCCTGTGATATGAGGCTTCTAGCTGAGATCACACTCACAAGTTAACAAGCTTTAGCAGACACTTACAGGCAGTACATTTAGTAAAAATAACCTGACAGATTGAAAATTTCCACTGAATGTGATTCTAATGTGTATTTGACTGATGATCACAGTCTTTGTAACCCTGATAATCACAGATGAAATCTGCAATCAATATAATGAAATTAAATTTCTGTTCCTCAGCCACAACGTCCTCTTTCACGATCCCCAAGTGCAAGTAAGTGCATCGTTACGTGTTTAATGCACTGTACAAGTTGGTCTGGAAAACAATGAAGTGACATTTACACATTATTTATCAGTATTGTTAATTATTTATACAATTAAAAGATTTTCAAATAATTTATTCAACAAAAAATAATACTTATGCTAAATGGGGTGTTGATTAATTTGATCCCTTTTTTATAACTATGGTACATGATTTATGGTCTATTAACTGAGTGTCTACATGGACTTTTTGTACTTTTAAAAAAAGTATTGTGCTGCGTCCCAATTCACATACTATCCATCCTAAATAGTATTCAAAATTAGAATTAGTGTATCCCAAATCATAATACTGTATGTTGAAATTAGTATTCCGAATGGTCTACTTTTTCCTTTTAGAATTTGAAGTGCAGATCCGTGAACACTCTAACGGCTAATATTGCCCACAACCTAACTACAAACATGACAAATAATAAATATGACATATGTGCGAGTCCGGCGGTAGTAAGGAAAATAGAGAGGTTTAAATAAAGGGGTTTGAGTGATGAGTAATCAGTATCTAACCTGACAATATGAAAAATATATTTATTCAATGTTATCCACATTATATTTCATCTGCAACAGCATTGTGAACTTTTGTACAGATATGTTTGGTCATTATCTTTTAAATGCATCATTATTCAAATTGCAAATAGGAGAGTCTCCGCATGAAAGAGCCACGACTGGCAGATCAACGTGCTAGTTACTATATTTCTCTAAAAAAAGTAGGACATTAAATTAAATTGAATGTGGATGGTTTAAACTGTGACAAGATGATTGACAGGGCAGTTTAAACGGTGACAGGATGCACGTGACAGCTGTCTTTTAAAGTAGTATTTTGTCTCAAAACTTGCCTAATCTTCTACACACATAAAAGTATGTACTTTTTCTTCACAAAAACAGTTGGCGAATTGGGACGCACCGTTGAATGATGTTGAATGACCTCATGTTACATGCCAACAATCCATTTTTGAATGCTTTCAAATACAGCCTATTAAGAGTAAGGAGTGTTGATAGTGATGTAGGAGTCGTTTCAGTTCCCCTGAGACTCTTTATCAACCAAAGGAGTGTAAAACGCTATCTAGCAGTAAACAGGAAGAAGTGTTAGATCGGTGTCATTTAAAAGCTCTGAGGTTTGTTTTTAAGTTATTAAACATTGTTTCCTCAGCTGAGAGCCACTCATCTGCAGATGATGATTATGAATATGTGTCTAGCGTTGTCAAGGATACCAACAGCCCATTTGCCCCAGGCAGCCTCGGTGAGTTACATCATATGCACACTAAATCTTCATTCTGAACATAAGAAGATAAATATTTAGGTTTGGATGGGTTTTTGGACAAATCTGCTAGTTTCTAGTTTCTCAATCTTCAAAAACAATCTTGTAAATTGCTAACTTGTCGTTTAGTAAATAAAAATAAATAAATAGCTGTTTTACAATACTAATAGGTAAACTGTTAGATTGTGGGCAGTGCACAGCTTTCCAGACCACACACGCATTTACAACCACAAATAGGTGACATCACGGGGTGGTTTCCAGGCCTTAAAGTAACCCTGTTCACATCTGGGAAATGCAAACTATCACTTTTACTGTTGAATTTAGATGTTTAAACAAACCCCTAATCTTTGTTATTAAAGCAATTGTGTGCAAAATTGGAATATTGCATAAAACATTTGCGAATAAAGCACCGTTTCTATCCCTTGTGTTCAAGAGAACAAACTTGTTCACATTGGCATGTGCTGAATGGGATTACCCAGCCAGAGGAGCTTAGAAGAGACCAACCAACAAAAACACACTCACACACACACACACACACACACACACACACACACACACACACACACACACACACACACACACACACACACACACACACACACACACACACACACACACACACACACACAAAAAGTGGCAAAATATCTGTAATAAAAATAGAAGTTTGCAATCAGGGAGGCAACTGTGGCTTTTTTGTCCTACATCATAAATGACTCGCACCTCCGAGTGGACAGACGAAACACAATAAACATTGAGACGTTCAGATGCCAGATGCCTGAGAACGCAATCATGTGAGACACTTGGAGGTCGTTATACCCAATCATTTTGATGATAGACTTTGGCTCAAGCATTTCAGAATGACCAAACCAACATTTGAGATGCTGTCCAATGAAACTGATCCGCTGGTTAGTCCATTTATCCAATCACATCCTCTGTTGAGGCAAAGTCATGCGAGTTTTTTATTGAGCATTGAGGGATTCCTTCAGTAAATGAGTCGTAGTTTTATGCGCATGCCTTCTTATCGGATAAAAAAAAAATCAACTCAATTGAGCGCATGTTTCCATCCAGCATTTTTGTATCCCAAAATTTGAATAAAAATAGGTTGATGGAAACATGGCTAATGTCATTCAAAACCTGTATTACTTTTTCTTCTGTGGAGCAAAAATGACACTTTGAAAGAAAATTGGTTAGAAACTAGCTGTGTGAAGATTCTTCAAAAGTCTTTGTTCTGTTGATGCAATAAAGCTAAGCGAATTGCTGACGAATGAAGTTTTCACACTGAATGTGAAACGGTTGAATGCCTTTAGCTAATTCACGGCTACACGATAGGTGGCGCTTATTGAGAATACATTTTTCCTGATGTATGCATCTAGTAGGTTTTCCCATTTGGATAATCTTTCGAATTAGCTGAAGGCTTGGCAAGCCCTATTGATGATGTTGTGTTCTTCAGAACATGTAAAGATCTAACTGACCTAGATTTGATCCTGATCCAAGATCCATTTAAAATATTACTTCACATTGACCTGTGCTGTGTTATCTTGTGTTTCTCAGGACACATGGTGATTTTAAACTTTGTCTTTGTTTGTCTTGCGTTTCAGGTTTCAACTGTCGCATAAAGAAACCCAAAGGCCCACGAGATCCACCGGCCGAATGGAGTCGTGCAGAAAGTTGAAACCACAACAGGTTTTAGGTTTTAAAAAAGTTAACCTGATGCACAGCTATTTTTTACACTGGGTCATAGAGCATCTATTTATTTCCTTCAGACATTTCGCCTCTAGTTTTGTTTGTATTACGGTTTTAATTATTGTAGCAATTTATGATTATGTTGTTTAGTTTGTTCATGTATTTGTGTGGCGACTGTTTGAGTGCTGTTTTTAGAACTCATGTGTGATGTACAGTAAATGTAGGTTGTCTACAAACCGGAAGGTTCCACCTGACCAAGTGTCGAGGTGTCCGTGAGCAAGACACATAACCCCGGCTGCTCCCGACGAGCTGGATGGCGCCTTGCATGGCTGACACCGCCGTCGGTGTGTGAATGGGTGAATGTGAGGCAAATGTAAAGCGCTTTGGTGGCCATTGGGTCTGTGAAAGCGCTATATAAATGCAGTCCATTTACCATTTAAATGGGGCCATTTCATTTTTATTTTATTTTATTATTTTATTTTAGTCCACTTACATTATTCACATTTTTATGTGCCATAATGGTAAATGTTGGTGGTAATCTTTATATGGAATGGTAATATATTCTGACATCAGTAAGTTGTTTATCAGTAATTTAGTATGCTGTTTCAGTAAATGTTCTTATTGGATGGTTTTCGATATGTTTTTAAAGTACATCAAACCTTTTTTTCTCAAGAAATCAAGGAAAATTTGATATGATGTGACATCCTTTAGCAGGGGTGTCAAACCACAGACTTACAGAGTTTATTTCCAATTCAAAAACTAACAGCAATAAGATATTCCTTTGCTGTGGTAACATTCCATGAGAAGCTAATGAGGAAATGACTTGGTCTTTCATTGCTCCCTTTGCCAAGTGCGTTCCAGATGGTTTCATTATGACACACAAGCACCCTTCTCCCTCCAAAGCCCCCAATTCAAGGGATCTACAGTACCCTTCAAAGTGAGTAGGGCATAGGGATGCTCGTTTCCGATTGGAATTTGCTCATACCTGTAGTTTTCAAATAAGCCTGAAGGACTTGACTATCTGGATCAGGTGTGTTTAATTAATGTTGAAGCTAAACTCTACAGGGCTGTGGCCCTCCAGGAACTGAGTTTAACATCCCTGACAAGTCAACAGCTTGTTTGTCACTGTTGCGATATGATGCGTTTGTCAGTAGAGGGCAGCGTTGAGGTGTAGTTTCTCTTCATGACACTCCCCAGAAAGACAGATCACTCGGGTCATAAAAATAAAGTCATTATAACGTGCATAATTATTGATGCCACATCTTATCTATGAATCTACCCTTTTGATAGTTTACCATAAGAACATATTAATGCATGACATTGTGTGCTGTGTATAAGAGTTTTAAATTCAGTTCTAAGTCCTGTGTGGACTATCTGTCCAATCTTAGCACTCATTCCGGAGATAGAGCCATAAAACTTGCCCTCTAAACTCCAGTGCGATTTTATTTCCGTCATGAAAATCAATGGAATCTTAAGTTGTGCTTAAAGCAGAGAGCACGTTTTCCCAGATGCTCGGCCTATTGGCAGCGTTCCTGGATGCGTGTTTTTGATGATGAATCATTCTTGCAGTATGGTAACGGCAATATCATGCAGAAATGCTGTGAGATGCTCTTTACACCATATCAAACATGCATGGTCTGGTTAAGACGGACTGCTTTAATGTGGCCGCAGCATAAAGACTTGAAATCATAACCTGACTGATGACTGAAGTGTCTGAAGACTTCTTATAGAACAGATAGATCTGGTCCTGGATGCTGGTTGGTCAATATACCGTTTGTGAAATGTGATATAGGTTTACTTTGTATGGCATTTTTGCAACCGTGACGGAAGATGCTACTTTTCAAGAACATAATGAATGAATATAAGCATGAATTGTGCTGACATTCAGATTTTTCCAAATAAAGTTTCAGTGGCATATTTTTTGATGTAGAACATGTAGAATGTCATTGTCATCAGGTGTTATTTTTAAAAGACTAACATGATTTATGTGTATTTACTGTGGTGTTGTTGTTATTGTGTTCAATATATGAATGTAATTGTTTAATAAAAAAATAAATAAAAAATAAAAAAATATATATATATATAAAAGGAACTGGCTTTTTGTTATGCTTTTTGTTTAGTGTGTGTATTATATTATTATGTATCACACACACACCAAATGTGTATTAAGTAGTACACAATTTAATAGGAAAAATATAAATATATGGGGAAATGATTTTCTATGTTTATTTTGACTAATAAATGGTGTACGGCTTACTGTAATACACCTTTGATCATTCGTGTTGCTGTACAAGAGCTGTCCAAAACAAAAACAATGATTATTATATCAAAAAGTCCCTGAAGGTGTGTTTTAGCCTGAGGGAGATCTTCTCTGAAGGTGTTGCAGTCAACAGAGACTCCATTTTTAGTCATGCAGTGAATATTTTGACTCTAGCCCTGCTCCAACTAAATATCTCTCTCTCTCTGTGTGTGTTTGTGTGTGCATGTGTGTGTTTATGAATGTGTTGAGACCGAAAGAGCTCAATAGAGGAGTTAGAGGACACACCGACGGATGGTGAAAAAATAACAATGAAACATCAACAGACAGACAAATAAGAGAGGCTGTTTGCTAGTGTTCTGCTAATGGCTGCTCTGTTAGCAGTAAAGCCTGTAGGGTGTGTGTGTGTGTGTGTGTGTGTGTGTGTTGGTCTCCTCTGAGCTCCTCTGGCTGGGTAATCCCATTCAGCACATGCTAATGTGAAACCAGAATCTAATGACCTTCTGCCATGGCTTTTCAACCCAGGCCTGGAGCAATCTCACAGCAACATCTCAGTTGCTCTCTCCAAGAACGCCCCCACACACAAGCATCCCAGTGAACAAACCATCTTACCATAAAATCTCTCTTATCCACAATATCGCTGCAGAGTGGGTCAGGCGTTATGGTTTGAGTGAATTATTATTGTAATTTTACAGTACAGTCACAGTTACTAGCAATATCCCAATTTGCATAGTATCAGTTCTATATAGTGTACCACAGTCATGCCAATAAAGTTAGTTTGAACTTGAATCTAGCATGCAAGATTAGAATTAGAGACTCCTTTTAGTCCCAACTTTTTTAAAAGCAAAAACTTTTTGTCCAGTCAAAATGTATATACACTAGCGTTCACAAGTTTGGGGTCGGTAAAACGTTTAAAATGTTTTTAAAAGAAGTCTATTGCTCAGCAAGGCTGCATTTATTTGAACAAAAATAAAGTAAAAACAGTAATATTGTGAAATCTTACAATTTAAAATAACTGATGACTAAAATAATGGCCACTTTTTTAGGTACACCTTGATAGTATCGGGTTGGACCCCCTTTTTGCCTTCAGAACTGTCTCAATTCTTCATGTCATAGAAGAACAAGATGCTGGAAACTTTCTTCTGAGACTTTGGTCCATATTGTCATGATAGCATCACAGTTGCCGCAGATTTGTCGGGAGCACATCCATGATGCGAATCTCCCGTTCCTCCACTTCCCAAAGCAGATCTGGTGACTGTGGAGGCCATTTGAGTATTTGAACTCATTGTCATGCTCAGAAAAACAAGTTTGAGATTAGCTTTGTGAGATGGTGTGTTATCCTGCTGGAGGCAGCCATCAGAAGATGGACATGGACAGCAGGTTTAAACGATGCTCAACTGATAAGTCCAAAAAGTTCCAAGTAAACGTCACCCTCACCATTTCACCACCAGCAGCCTGAACTGTTGATAAATGGCAGGATGGATCCATGCTTTCCATGTTGTTTACGCCAAATTCTGACCCAACCATCTGAATGTCGCAGCAGAAATCGAGACTCATCAGACCTGCAGTCTTCTATTGTCCAATGTTGGTGAGCCCGTGTGAATTGTAGCCTCAGTTTCTGTTCTTGTCTGACAGGAGTGACACCTTTGTGTCTTCTGCTGCTGTAGCTCATCTGCTTCAAGGTTTGATGTGTTGCTGCGTTCAGAGATGCTCTTCTGCAGACCTTGGTTGTAACAATTGTGATGTGAGCTACTGTTGCCTTTCTATCAGCTTGAACTAGTCTGGCCATTCTCCTCTGACCTCTGGCATCAAGACATTTTTGTCCACCGAACTGCCACTCACTGGATATTTTCTCTTTTTCTGACCGTTCTCTGTAAACCCTAGAGATGGTTGTGCATGAAAATCCCAGATCAGCAGTTTCTGAAATACTCAGACCAGCCCGTCTGGCACCAACAGCCATGCCGCTTTCAAAGTCACTTAAATCACCTTTCTTCTCCATTTAGGTGCTCAGTTTGAACTTCAGATCATCATTACAGACCAGATTGTTAAGTTAAAAACCAAATACAGTATATAAAATCAGGGAAACATCGTGTGTATGTTTGCCCATTAACCCCTTTTTACTGTGTATGTATTGTAAACACCTTTATTGGCATTCTGGCAGCTTATGCTGTGTGTATTGTGTGCATGTCCATTTACAGTTTGATTTATATAATGAGCTTTTTGATAGTTTCCAGTGTTTTGTTCTACATTAAAATGCACTCATTAAGCACTTAACCCCAGTTTATTCCTGTTTATTATTGAAGTTTTACTCATACAGCTATAAACAACAGGACGTTTGGCGCATCCAGAACAGTTGGTACATTTACCAGCTCCCATGAAGGCAAGTCAGTTAACACTCTGTGAGGTTCTTTCATTGTTGTTTCAAGATGGATTCACAGTCATCTGTTAGGTTATTAATCAGAGTGTGACTTTAAAAAGCGTTCAGTGTCCTCCAAAGACCGCCACAAGTCTCTTTATGACCCTGGGATCAGAAGCATCCCTTTCAGCCAGTGTCCACAGTGAGAAAACAGTCAATTCTGAAGGAAGACAAAGACAGCGAGTGAGCGAGAGAGAAGAGAGGCTGTGGCGGCCCTCAGGCTGGTTTGGATCCAGCAGACAAGGGAGGCCTGTGTTCACTAGAGCACATGGATATTGATCTGCTCCCTGCCGTCTCACCGCCCATCTGTTTGGGTGAAGACTGCAATACCTCCATACTACAACTCCGCCTGCCGTCTCCATGGAGACTAATCCATTTATCCCACTGAATTACAGTATCGGACAACTCTTTTTTTTTTTTTTTACTCGGTGGCCATTTTGTGATTGTCAATCTGGTTTTTAACTTTGACTTGTACTGATTAGTCCATGGTCACATACATTTACAAATGTTTTGATCAAAAGTGACATCAGTAGACCAACAATATACATGTGCATTTACAATAAACACAATCAGCTCATTATAAAAAAAACACACTGCAAGAAAAAAACAGGTTTGCATGAGATTTTGGAAATGTTGTGCATATTTAATGTTCATGCTAAGTGTTCTTGGTTGCTTGTAAAACCTTTGATTGGGCAGTGAAATAGGCATCGTCCCAAATGGTAAACTACTGATAAATGTCAAGAATAATTGACGACGGGTTGTTGAATTTTAAAAAAAATAATGCACACACAAGGTTGTAATGCTGCCACAATGTGAAGTGGAGTTACACCTCGAGTTTGCATTATTTTTCAATAATTCAACGGTCATTTATTACGCTTATAATACGGTTACCAAACCTCAAGATATCGTTCAGATGATGTGTTTCAATGCGTTTGTCAGGTTTTTGTCGTTAAAACGCACTTGTGTGTAGGACTAATTTCTTACACATCTCATCCCAAGCCTCTGTTGCTAATTCCAAAACATAATTTTAATGGTGGCTTGAGCCATTGATGGCAGAGTAACAGCAGAGAATGTCTAAGAGGAGAGAATTGGCACTCTCTGGTTACTTCCGGGTTCTGGACTGGCTGCAGTAACACGTCTCTGCCCATGCGGAGGCGCTTGCGGGCGAGTGCAGAATGAATGGAGGTCTATGGAGCTATACCCCTCAAAATCCACTTTTCTCGGGTTATAATTTTTTGTCTAGTAATTTGAATATTGTATTCGAAAGTAGATGCAAAGAAAATTCACATTGCTGGGTGTTAGATTTTTTAGAGTCACTTATTTGTTTTAAAGGGTCTTTTAAAATGTCAATGACGTCATACACATCAGCATTATTAGCAGAATGCTAGAGTGTTATGGGCAACAACAACTCCACCTGTAAGAAATCGAAAGGACATAAGTACTCGTTCATTCAACTTTCTACCTATAACCAGTGTTGAACTTGCAAAACCTACAATAAAATTGTAGATTTCTCAACGGCAATCGGGTGAAAGAGACACATTTAGCCGTCTAGCCCCATAGACTCCCATTCATTCTGCACTCGGACTACAACCAAAATTCAGTACAATCGGACTTAATAGGGAGTGGCCAGGCTTTCCGTAGACGGGCTTTGGTAACAGTGCAGTTTATCTTCTTCAAGAACAGAGCTAGTGAGAAATGTCATGTAGCTTTTAAGTTGCTAAACAATTTTTCTGATAAAATCGTCAGAGTAGCGCTGAGTTGACAACACATCAATTTTGTGGCAAAACCATGGAATGAATTTGTCGGTTTTCTCCTATTGTTTACTATATTTATTTGCTTGGTCTGTGTTGTAGGTTTTGGTTTTATTGTGTTGTAGGCTGTAAGGAGCTTTGAAATGACCAAAAATTGGTGAAGTGATATGGACATGTAATGTGGACAAGATCTGCCTGGAAATAATTGCACACCTTATCAACCAATCAGATTTAAGCATTCAACAACCCCGTAGTGTGATATACATACACACACACAGTCATTGTGATTCTGTCAAGTAAGACATGTTCCTGGATGACCATGTTTTTTTGATCCTGGAACTACATTCTTCCATTCAAAAATGTAGACCTAACCTTGTCCCTACCCTAAAATCAGAGAGATTATAGGTGAGTAACACTGATGTAGAAGCACCTAACCCTGGCTGAGAGCCTAAACTTGACATAAACTGTAAACTTGTCCTTCAAATCTAATTGGTTGATTGGAATGTTTTTACAGATATGTTGACCCAGGAACATGTTGCACATGGTGAAATCAAATTCACCACACACACACACACACACACACACATATACTCTACTGGTCAGAATTGTGGAATAATTTAGATTTTTTTTTAACGTTTTTGAAAGAAGTATGCTCACCAAGACTGCAGTTATTTGATCAATATTTAAGAAAAGGTTTTCTATTTGAATATAATTTAAAATGTAATTTATTCTGCGATGTCAAAGCTGAATTCTCCATTTTATTCAGTTCATTTCATTAGCTAGTGCACTTGGCAAAGCAATCATGCACTGTGTAATGATTCACCACAGCAAGAGAAATCCTGTTTTCTATTATATGTCCCCTTCAATAAATATTGATAAACGGAGTTGAGCATTACCTTTATAAGCCGAATTTGGCTCTATATATTGTGCATATGTGTCTATTTGCTTCATTCCTAGTGAATGTGCTCGCTGAGGTACCGGAGAGTTTTGTGAGAGGGAGGGAAACGGGTCAACCGAGGGCTTTTTGATGACTTCTTCTGGACTCGGATAAGAGAGCGCCGCTTCAGGGGGGTGCATTTTTCCAGAAGTTCGAGGGCCAAGACTGAAAGAGGGAGCGCATTAGAGAGAAAGGAGCAGAACTGAAGCGACGGAGAGTGAGAGACAGAGTTGAAGGGTGCACGTTTGGAGAAGAGATGACATTTTTGCTGTAAAACAGGCAGAGAGGAGGTTCGGCGGCCTGCTTTTGATTAAGAACCTTGCAGGATTTAAGGCCCAGTAGTTTGGCTCTGACGCATGGAAGCGAAAGTTCAATAACTGTAATGAAACCCAGATAATGAATGGACTCGCAGGCATCTGTCATAAAGCTCCAGCGCTGGAAAGCTACACATGACAATCTCATCGCTCAACACACTTTTTTAAGATTCCTGATGTATTCCAGGACTAAAAATAAGCCTTTACGGCAGCGCCGGAGAATCCCGTGAAAGCCCGTCCTATTTAATTATGGTTGCCTTTGTCTTAATTGCCTTGTCAGATTTCTCTGACATCATTTGCTTTTGTGTCTGACTCACTCAAATTTCCGCTCACTCGGACCAGAATATTGCTTCATTTACCACAGGTCGGGATGTGTTTTACTGTCTACATATTCATTAGTGTTCGGAGCATGAAAACTGTTCTAAAATGAATCAAATCTAATTTGATGCTATGGACTGCATCATATCATTCATGAATGTTTATAGTGCATAAAGAAACTGGAATTAAATAATGATAAATTACAAATGAGATCTCTTTATCATTCTTGTAGGTCTTTAAGGCTGCATCAGGCAAAAACAGTGTGTGACAAAAGAAGTATGTCTGAATTTACAGCAAAAATGACCCGAATGACCTACTACTTCCGGCGAGATTCTGAAGTGTGCATTCGATGGACACTTTACTATCCCATGAGGCCACAGGAGAGGGTTTGTGAATGACAGTGAACACAACTGACACTGGTAGGTCACATGATAAAAACAACATGGCGAATGTATACGTCCAGATTATATTCATGCACGCATTCATACTATAGGCTATAGAATGCACTTTTTTAGCAGTCACAAATTAGGCTAATTATTCAAAATAAATACCTACTCAAGAGATTTCGGACACAGCCTAAGTACATTCATGACTTCTAAAGTAGAGCTAAATAAACTCTTATGATTGGCTAACTTACACTTCCCTTCTTCAGGGCGGGCCAAGTTGCTGAACACATCTCTTTAATATCTGAATCGTTTCTATAGGCAATAAGATAAATTGAGAAAATTGCTGTCATGGTTTTACTCCAGCAAAAGACATCAATAATCTCGTTTCTTTTGAACCCAGCGTTTTCACAATACATTTCGTTTCAAAGCAGCAGTTTAAGAGTAATTTTTTGTCAGAGGTGACTATGTCATAATGTCCATATAGCAGAAATGTACAATTTTAAGATAAATCATGCAGTTAGCTAAAATCCTGTATTCATTTAAGCTGGAATACTGAGCACGTTAAAGCTGTGATCATAATGACATATGGGGGGGGAAAAAAATAACCTTTAGTTCCTGTCCATGTGATATTGCTTTAAGTCGCCATGAAATCAAAATCAACCAATCTTATTTTTTAATGGAATATTGTAGTATTTATTATAACTGATTCATACGTACACATTATTTTTAAATTCATATGCCCTTGTAAACTTTAATCAAAATATTGTCCCTCCCTCTTGCAGTGACTTCTCTTCTCTGATGACGTGTTTACTAGCGTGAGGGAGGGACAGCCCGTCACTCACACGAGATCCACAATACATTACAACAGGCAAGACCATTGCAACTTCAGTTTCATGCCGACTGTAAATGTAGTTTTAATTTGTGTGTGTGTGTGTGTATATATATGTATATATATATATATATATATGCAAAATAAAATATAATCTAAATAAAGTCTTAAAATATTCATTAAAAGATTATATAAAATACTTTTATAATTAATTTAACATTTAGTGACTGTCCATATGATATTGCTTAAATATATTGTATCGATATTCATCTTAATCGTCCTGTCTATTTTTATTTCTCCCATTGAATTTTACGATAACCATCTAATACAAACTACTTTAAAAAGATACATAGTTGAGAACTCCCTTAAGTCTCCTTAGGTAAGAAAGCTTGAACTCTGAGCAATAACATTTTCCTCTGAGAGGCATTCTGCATGTTCAGTTTGTTTTTCTAAGGCTCGTTAATGGAAATCTGTGCTAATAATGGTTTATTAAAATGTCATATTTTCAACATCTTTAAAATAAAATGCATGTCTCATGCTGTTTCCTCATGCAGAGCTGAAGTGTGTCTGCTCCGAGCAAGAGTTGCGCTTCTAGAGGGGATGCAGGGAGAGTATTCAGACCTGTGGTTAACTACAGATTATACTCCCCCAGGGACAGTGAGCTGCACACTGCGTAGCCAACCTACCCGTCTGTCTCTCGCTGGCTCAGAGGGAGGGCGCTCGCTGGTGAGTGTGAGCGCTGCTCGGCGTGGGCTGAGCTCTGGGTGTTGGCTGAATGGGTGGAAGAGAGACCACAGGCATGAGCGTGTGTGTGTGTGTGTTTCTGGGAACAGCAGCTGGTGTTGATGCTGAGATCTCTAAACTCGTTCAGTTCCTGTCTTACTGTTCAGGGCCCAGGGGAAAGCAGTGTGATGTACACTGACAACACGCGTGACAAAATCACACACCATCAACCAACAATATATCGTTACTTCTGTGTTTGAGCACGAATTATGTGTTGCAGCATGAAATGAACTGAAAGGTGATGTGTCTAGTTTAATATGTTAAAATGCTTTCTCCTATCACAGTTATTTAGAATATGCAGAGACGGCAATATGTAAAACATGTGACAACTCGACATTGAGTTTGACCAGTATCTTGTCTGATCAGTAACTATTGGAATTATTGTTTTTGCAATTCCTAATGCAACACTTTACCTTTAAAGGGGCACCAGGCAGCCCTGAGTGTTTTTTCTCTATGAAGCTCCCCCTAGCGTCTGGTAGTAAATGCTTTCAAACACACTGTTGTAACCACGAACTGTTGTTCCTCCCCCCTCGCCACGAACCCAGCTGATCAGCTGTCAACCTAGCTGAGCATGAACCGGCTATTTCAAAACCAGTTATATCTACCGAGGTAAGTAAAGCAATATTTTCTTGCCAACTGATGGCGATTTTTTTATATATTTTTTTTATTGTGTTGCATAGGCCTACTAGTATTTTTACCGCGGGAACGAACGATATTAACGAGGTCAACTACTGCTTTCGTGTTTGTTTGTTTTTTTGGGAGAGTGGGCATGACATAGGGCTAAATATAGGCTAATTTGTCTAAAGTTATATTAGCAAGGTCTGTACAGGTACGTTCATCTGGTAGAATGACGGTTTACCTTTGCTTGTCTAAAAACATCAGAACGTTTTTTATAGCTCGATCATGATATGTGCAACATGTTTATTGCCTATTATCAGACGCGTTGACGTAGGCCATTGTAATTCAACTCATATCTGTAAAGTACGTCAACTGTTTTATATTGAAATTAAACACAGTTTATTCCAAAGATACTTACAAGTGCAACAGCAAGAAAGCCTGGTCAGCGTCCGTTTTGCAGGCTTCTGTTTCTCTCAGTTCTCTGCATTCTGAAAATGCCGGTCCGATGTTTACTCTAGTCTGACTTCTTGCTCGGTCAGTCTCCCGTTTCCTCTTTCAAAAAAAAATCTCGCTTTCTGCTTCTTTTTTACACTCTCAGCCATAACGCAAACTATCGTTGCCCTTTGCTTATAGCTATCCGGTGCTTGAATGGGGGCGTGTACGTGTGCTGTGCAGTAAAGCAATTTGTTACATCGCGAGACCTGATATCACGCAATAGCTACTTCCTCGGCCCGAAGTTGCAAGTGTGATTTCGCCGCTCTCGGGCACCAGGGGGGTGCGAAACCACCACCATTCAACCCGAAATAAGTAATATAACCATTCCACTGACTCCGAAGCTGTTCAGTTAAGGTAAAAAAAGTTAGAGCACCTTTAAGTTTGGAACACACTGAAATGTAAGAGGCATTTAGGGTATAGGCTAGGCGATGTGTTCCAGAAACATTTTTCTTATGCTGGTTGAAAGTCTCTCCACGTCCTGATAGTTAACTTAAGTATATATATATATATATATATATATGTATGTATATATCTGTGGAAGGCATAGGACCAGACATTACACGTCATCATCATGCTTTCAAAGCCAACTTGCTATTGCTAGCCCCTCCAAAAATTGCCCAAAGGAAAAGAAAAGTCACTGCCAGAATGCTAGGGTGTTGCTATGCTGTTCTAAGAGGTTTTAAGGGTGTATTTTTAAGGTGATTGCTGAGATATTCTTGGTGGTTGCTCTGATCTTTCTGTGTAGTTGCTAAGATATTCTGTGTGGTTGCTTGGGCATTGCTATGTGGTTTGTAAGGTGTTCTGGGTGGTTGCTTGGGTTTTTCTGTGTAGGCGTCGCTATTTTGTTTCTATGTTTTTTCTGGGTAGTTTCTAAGGCATTGCTAGGCGATTGCTAGGGTGTTGTAAGTGGTTAGGATATTCTTTGTGGTTTGTAATGCATTCTGGGTAGTCCCTATGGTGTTCTGGGGGACTAGGGGATTTCTAGGTAGTTGATGTGTTAAGGGTTTTCTGGATAGTTGCTAGTGTAGTGACTTGCTAAGTGATTGCTAAGGTGTTCAGATGATTGCTAGGGCATTGCTAGGTAGTTGCTATAGGTAGGTGTTCTGGGTGGTTTCAGGGTTTTTATGGGTAGTTGCTAGGGCATTGCTAGGTGACTGCTAAGGTTTTATAGGTGGTTGATAGAGCATTACTATGTGTTCTGGGTGATTGTTATTTGCTAGAGCAATGCTGTTATTGTTAGGTTGCTTCTGGGTAGTTGCTAGGGAATTTCTACGTGATCACTAATGTGTTTTTGAGTGGTTGCTAGGGCATCACTATATGGTTTGTAATGTGTTTTTGAGTGGTTGCTATAGAGCATTTCTAGGTAGTCGCTATGGTGTTTGCGGTGTTTGCCAGGGCATTGCTAGGTGGTTAGTATGTTTTGGGTTGCGTATGCCCCACGTCAAAATAGCACACCCTTTACAGCAAAAAAATTATAATTCTATATTCATCTTTTAAACAATAAATTCACCTGATACGCAAAACTGTATAAGCTAAAATGACTTCATATAGCTTGAATTTACTATACTACAGTGACATCGATTTTTTACACTTTTATTATGATCATGTATTATTTTGGTTTCTAGATATAGGCAGGGTCCCTCCATGTAAGTCTGTATCTCCTCTTATCTCCTCGATAAGCAACATGATTTGAGATTTCATTCATGTCACAAAAAAATGTTACACATTAAAGTTTAATAATTCGAGTTAGGGATACGATTAGAGATTGTTCATATCACTAACCCTAAATATGAGGACGGTAAAAAAAATCCGTTAAATGTTTAGCCCTTTAGTCACTTCAGTCATCTCCATACAGCAGCAGCTTGTTCCTATTGAGACGTTCTCTGTAAAGCACCAGCACCAGTCCAGACTCAAGGCAACGGATGCCAGGACCTGGCACTGCCAACTCTCGCTCTCTCCGTTACAGATGTCCACGTCTCCAGGAACAGGCATCTGTACTCATCCACACTGACAAAAGTGCAAACGATTTGTGTTTTCACTTTCACACTCACACAGTCTCCTGGTTATGTGACAACATGTGACTGGCTGCTTTTGGAGGATAGAAATGTTGAGTTTAAAATAACCATAAGAACAAATGCATCCTTTCAGCGGATGATACATGATAGCATGATAAAAGTGTAAAAATCAATGTCAATGTAGTAAATTCAAGATATATGAAGTCATATCATGACCTTCTCTGATGCATTTTACTCAAACAAACAAACACATGTTGTGTTTTCATGTTTTATGGGGATATTCCAGAGACATAATGATGTTATAGGCTACTGTACAAACATTCACAGAAAACTTAAACATCATCACTTAATGTGATTTATAAGCTGTTTTCCTCATGAGGACCAAAACATTTTTGTTTGTTTTTGTCAAGGACAAGGATTTCGGATCTTGCCATCTTTGTGGGGACATTTTGTCCCCATTACAGGGTTTACAAGGACCACACACATATATTTAATATAGTAGTATACATATATACACAATGTGTATATATATATATATAACTTAACTTTTATATAACTTTTCTTTATTTTTTTTTGAATATATAATCGAAGAAGATTTATTTATAAGACTGTAAGTTTGCGTCTGCTTTTTGTCAGTCGTGTGTGTCTGTCCTTATTTTGCTGTAACTGCTGGAATCAATACCTGGAGTGCGTTCTGCTGACATTGTGTACACTGAGCGGCGTGTTCCACTGATTTTCGCTGTGCTGCAGTTCCCAATATTTATTTGTCTCTCTGGCTGTTACACACACCACCTGTGACATTTTGTTAGATTTAGTGATGGTGGCTGACGTATCATTTCTCTCCGTCACATGGGCTGATTTCCCATACTCCCCCACGACGGCCCTCTTAACTGTGATTATTCATTTTCGCTCTGTTGAATATAGACTTCCACGTTGTTGCTAGGTGACAGGTAATTTCCAGCATGTGTTTTAATTAACAAGGGCACAGGAAAGCCTACATAAAACAGTTGTTCCAATTCTGTGACAAGAAGGATATTATGTCTCTGCTTTCAGCTAATATCTGGCTCATAGCAGGTGGGCAAGTTATAGAAGAGCAGATGTATGACGTGAGCAGAATTCAAGGAGCGCGGTGTTCTAGTTTCCAGGGTGAAAATCACTCACAAATGCACTTTTTTGTGTCAAAATTGACTTGCCAACAAATACGTAAGCAGTTCTCTTCCAGGTTATTTTCCAAATGAAATCTTTCCTTCCTTAACAAAAATTGTTCTGTGATTTGTATAGATGGTCATATTGTGATGCTTTTACATGGGTATTATTTGTCATGACATTTCAAACTCCATCGAAAACATTTGTACATTTTGTCTACAGTCATGGCTGCAGGTTTCATGAGTGTAACGGTCACCAGCTGGAGTGCCCTTGAGAGCCACCAGAGGGCACTTCACACCAGACTATTATCACTCCCTCATAAACTACATTTCCCATAACTCACCCATAACATCATCACTGATTGCATTCACCTGTGTCTCATTACCCTGTTAGTCTCAGGCTATTTATACCATTGTCACTCATTCAATTTGTGTAAGTTTTGTATGTTGTTGCACTGCATACAACAGTGTGTTGTGTGTTGTGTGTTGTGTGTTGTTGCCTGTTCCGTGGATTACTCTTTTGCCTCTGACCCCTGCCTGTTTTGTTTGTTTGTTTGGACGGCCTATTTTGACCTGTTGCCTGTATATTGGATTACATGTCTGGATTTCCCCTGGATGTGGATGGATCTCAACTTTCTTGTCTCAGAGCAGTTTGTGACAATGAGCTTATGTTAATTAATTAAGCAACCACATGGAATAATTGTTCTTTTTAAAAATTCATTTGTCACACCACAGGCTATTTGAGGGAACCACAAAAAAATCAAAAAGGTGATTAAAATGGTAAAAATAACTATAGAATATGCAATTATAGCTTATGAATTGTAACCTAAAATCATTAAAAACATGGAATTTATTTAATATAATTATTTAAAAATATATATTATTATTAATATTAATAATGATTGATTAATGATTTAAAAAATATATATATTATTATAATTATTTAACTGCCCTATTATGCTTTTTCAAATATTACACTTCATGCAGTGAGAAATATAGCGGTCTGCAAAGTTTTAAAGATCAAAGTGCACAACAAATAAAGCGATTCTAAAAATCACACAAAAATTAAAATTATCCCATTATTTACTCACCCTCAAGCCATCCTAGGTGTAGCCTATATGACTTTCTTGTTTCAAGCAAAAAAATATCCTGGGTCTTCCCAGCTTTGTAAAGGCATTGAATAGTGCGTTTTTGAAAGTCCAAAAAGATCATCCATCGTAAAAAGTAATTCAGACAGCTCCAGTGGGTTAATAAATGCCTTCTGAAATGAAGCGAATAATATCAATTTTTAAACTTTATAAACTATAATCACGGGAAGAGTTTGGTGTTGTCGACATGTCGCTTTTTTCTGAGTTGCAAATCAATTTTGCCTGCACTACCAAATGAGGAGGACTCGCGCTGGGATCGGTTCGGAAAAGCTGAAGCCATCATTACTGTTCGCATCACTGTATCATGAGCTGAGGAAGATCCGGAGCTGAAATTCAGATATGCTAATGCCCGTTCTGGTAGACCAATCACAACAGACTGGGCCATCTGACCAATCAGAGCAGAGTGGGCTCTCTAAAAGGAGGAGTTTAGAGAGACTGAATCTTCGAACAAACCGTTTTTAGACTCTTTGAGAAATGAGGTGATGCTGGAGTGTATATTATGAGAAAATTAAAGTGTTTTTTGACCTTAGATCTTATAAACCTACTGTAGGAGACCTCCAAAAGAAAATAAGGAACATTTAAAATAGAATAGGGTCACTTTAAAATGTATTAATGAATTTATTTAAAAAAAAATGTTTTTTCAGTTATATACCTTATAGCACATATCACCTTATTTAAACTGCACACTCCAGGGAGCTTTAAAGAATATTGACATAATAGTGTCGAACAAGCATGTTATTACAATAATACTTGTGTGGCATAAATGTGGAGCCCAATGATCATGATCACTACTGAAACATGGATTTGAGATTTCCTCTTCCCAATATTCTGTTGAATACTGAGCTCAAGTAATTCCCAAAGGACTACCCCACTGACAACAATGTTGTGCAACCTGCTGTTGGGGTACTGTACAAAAAGAATTGTTGCTTGGCAACTGTTTGAGCTCCACTTTGAAGTTTTACAAATGTTTTCCGCAGGATGGCAAAAAGCCATGAAATGCCACATGAAAACTACAGCATAATAAAACGGCAAAAACACGCCATCCAACAAAATGTCTGACTGCATATCAGTGTTCTTATATAGCGTTAACTAGTAAAAATAAAACCACATTTATTTTATGAAATAAAATAAAGATTAAGTGAAATAAAATAAGATATTCACTAAAATAAATATATATAAATTAGATGGTTAAGTGCTTTCCGCATTACCACTTACGTGGACATACTAAATTGCTGGAATAAGCACAAAACCGTGCAGCAGAAAGTTTTGCAGGAGCCCATAAAGCAAGTGTAAATGGCAGGACATTTTTGGAACACACACCCGGGCGCAGCGAACCCCCAAGTGAAAATTGATGCCTACATCCTTGTAATTTGCAGAAGTCACCATAAAAAGCCGAGCAGCATGCATGACAATAGCTCTCTCTCTCATTTCACTACTGGGCACTCCGGCCCCCTGACACGGCCTGCTTTTACACCCCAAAACCGCTCTGTTCAGCTCCTCTCGCCTCTCTTACGCTGCACATCTGGCCCCTATAAGCCACTGCAGCTGTTAGTCAAATTACGTGTGCACTTTGGAGGGTCTGAACCACAGAAGGCACCCCTCCCGAGAGGAACCAGCTCGATTCTGGTGATGAGGGATCTTATTAAAGCCAGCAGTAGTCCTTCATTTACCCCTGTCGCTGTAAAGCATTTTATTTCACTCTTTTCATCTACCGCTGCACACTCACTTGAAAGTTGTTTCCTTGTGCCATGTGTGTAAACAGAAGACAGACAGCCACAGATAATTAAAGTGAGACTTTTACAGTGGAAATTCGATTTTTACTTTGATTTCAATGGATATTTCGACCTAAAATGAATGAAGTTATTTACTCACCCTGGTGTTGTTCTAATGCCGTACGGCCTTCTCTCTTTCCACAAAAGGGTCATTAAAACGCTTGTCCGTATAATGGCAGCGGATAGCGATCAAGCTTTTTTAAAAAGAAGCAAAAGTATCACAATGATCCCAAGCGACACGTGACGTGCACACAAGTTGTGAGAAATCAAGATGAATAAATAGACCACATGAAATGCAATCTCCAAAAAAGTATCCGTGTACTTTCTTCACTGAGTTTAATAGTTTGTCTGATGACAGTTAAGAATGACATTTGACAGATGTGACTGCGATGACTTCTCGTTACGGGGAACACAACGGATATATTCACCTCAGAGAAGAAAGTACATGGGTTGTATTTTATGTCGTGTTTTTGTTAATCTATAGGTTTCTTAAAACTTGTGTGCTTTTTCTGGGCGAGACGGTGAACAGCAGCAGTCTCATGAATGTGCAGCCGAGCACAGAAGGATTCTCATTAAATAATACATTACATTTCAGTTTGTTTTTCACCAAACCATACCCCCAGAACACGCCACGTGTCGCATGGGATCATTCTTTGATACTTTTGCATCTTTTTTTATGTTGGCCGCAATTCACTGCCATTATATGGACGAGAGTGAGCGGGACTTCATTTTCATTTTAGGGTGAACTATCCCTTTAAATAAAAAAATAAACTGTTTTCTGGTCAAAAAAAGTAAAAAGAGTTTCTTGTTCCCAACCTTGTGTGTTTTGACCTGTTGCCTGGACATTGGATTACGTGTCTGGATTGCCCCATTATTAAAAGCTGCATTTGGATCTCAACCTTCTTGTCTCAGAGCAGTTTTTAATAGGTTGTAAAAACAGTAATATTGTCAAATATTACTACAATGTAAAAGAACTGTTTTCTGTTTGAATAGATTTTCAAATGTAATTTTGTAATTTCGTGTGATGCAAAGCTGAATTTTCAGCATCATTACTCCAGTCTTCAGTGTCACATGATCCTTCAGAAATCATTCTAATATGCAGATTTGCTGCTCAAATAATCTAAATAAGATTTTAAAATATAATACTGTTATTTTAAATTGTAATATTAATTCACAATATTATTTATTTTTTTTTACTGTTTTTGTAAAAAAAAAAAAGATACTTCTTTCAATCATAATTTTCCCAAACCTTTTACCATTAGTGTATACTCAAAGAATATTATGGGATTCTCATCATGCCCAACTAACATTCAAAAACGTATAAAAGATGCAAAATAGTGAATGCAAAAGTCATGGTGGCGTCTAAGATTTTTTTCAGCGTTGAAAATAGATGACATAAATTAACACTTGAAAATGAGAACGCAAAAAAAAAGCTCAGGGTAATTGGTGGTAAACATTAATCCTTCTCAAGGTTAATAAAGTTTCAGTGAGGCCCTAAACAGACTGTACATGTGGCATCATCTCATGAATATGCTTTGCTAGTCTCACTATGACCTTCAGATGAGACGTCACATGACCTTTGCAAAATGTTTTACTGGCAAAATCAAATAATTCAAGTTGCAATAAATCATGATTCACTGTGGACCTGTATGACATGATAAAAAGGAGCAGACATCACATTTGATGAAAAGGTTGTTTTATTCCCCCTGATACCACATGGTGTAGCATGAAATCAGAGGTTATTACTCAAATGATATTTTTCGGATGAGCTAAGCAGCCGTGTTTAAGATTACTAACTAGTTGCATTAACAAAAGACAGCATCATTAGATACCGTTTAAGTGTATAAATGCATTGATTTGTTGTGATCGCTTTATCACTTTGGATAAAAGCGTCTCCTAAATGCATAAATGATGTTCAGTAAGTGGGTCGTGGAATGTGCTAAATCAATGTTAAATGCAAATAATAAAATATTACTATGTGATCCTAACACGAATACTACCTTTTAAATGAGAGGTAGATGCTTATTTTCTGCTGTTGATGTAAACAGCTGTGCGTCAAATCAAACTCTACTGTATTTTGGCTCAAAATCATTTCTTTCTCAATGTGACATAACTGCTTTTAAGAGTTGGATTTTAAGTACTTTTGTATGACAAACATTCATTTTTCTAAGCAAAACCAGTCGCGACTCAACATGATTGAACATAGAAACCTCAATCATATGGTTAATACATTTCAGAGTTTGATTTGACTATTTTGTGTACTTTTCTATGACAAACACTTCTTTTTTATAAGCAAAACCAGCCGCAACTCAACATGATTGAACTTGGAAACTTGAATCACATGATTAATATATCTCAGAGTTTGATTTTCAGCATTTTTGTGTACTTTTATATGACAAACACTTCTTTTTTTTCTAAGCAAAACCAACATGATTGAACTTGGGAACCTGAATCCCATGACTGATGATCTTAGTTGATAAAAACATGTTTATAAAATCTGATTTCACAATGAAACGAACAGCCCATCATTTACATGTCATACCTTTGGAATTGCACATTTTTGGGATGCGACTGTGTTTTGCTCTGATGAGGTTTATGTTTGCAAGGACAAACCAGACTCTTTCATCAGCCCCGGAAGTTTCCTCCCACGTTCTTCTCCACTTTCCTGCATTTTCCAACCCGTCTTGTTGGGCCGCAGCATGTGCACAGCGGCACCGAGCAACACCATCCTCCAAAAGCCCAATGTGGTTGAGGAACCAAAGACTACGGGCTGCTGGGCTCAAGTGGCTTCAATTACAGATGCTCACAATTACAGAGGAAGGGAACAGGGCTGGGCAGAACGTGCCAAGCACAAACACTGCCTGGATCACAGGAGGAGAAGGAGGGGGAGAGCAGGAAAGTCAAACGTTACCATCCCACCCAACCACCGTCGGGTTATTTTGGGACCTCGGTATTTCAGCGTTGAGATACTAACTGGATGTTAGTCACTATACTCATTGGTTCGAATTAGATTTAAACTTTGTCTTCACATCTGAGATCTGAAAATTATTTTTACCGTCATTCCATCTAAAAACGACTTGAAATTTCCCCTCCGGAGTCAGAGGTTGTAAAACCCATATTAGTGAAGTCATTCTAAAGACTATTAGCTCTTACAATCGAAGTGCCATAGGCACGGATTCGTAGATTTGCTGTTTACATCAGGCGATTTTGGTGTTTGTTTACCGTGCAGAGTCATTTTCTCTAAACAGCCATTTACTGGGCCACATGATTTGAATAACTGGATTGCACCGCTATTTGCTCGCAGATTACATCAAACTTCATTAAAGGCAAATAAGCAAAGGACAGATCTGGTGCTTGCTAGTCTCTCCTGAACAAATAAGTAAAAAACAAACAAAACAGTGCAAACACTCTGAACCACATCATAAGACACCCAGAATACATTTGCTTAGCGTAAATCTGATCTGATCTCTGACACGTGACCTCTGTGAAACATTCTACTGGCAAAATCAAAGAGTTGTAAAAGATCAAAGAGCAAATCTGAAGCTAGAAAACTTTTGACCTGGCTCAGGAGGCTTATTGGAGATCTCTGTTACGCTTCATTGAGGTATCAGCTTTGTCTCAGATGCATCTCTTAAAAAACTCATTTTCACACTCGGGTCATGACTTTAGGATCATATTGTTTATCATTGAACTTCTGAATGCAGACTGGTATCTTTTCAAATGGGAACACACTTTGAGAAATTGTTAAAGGGATACGTTAAAGAAGAAAACCTGTAGTATTTTCGAATTACCGTGCTTTCCACCCTCATATCCCCCTGAGACGAGAGATTTATGTCTTTTTTGTCTGGAAAAAATCCTCCGATGACGCAAAAATCGTCATTTTGCATCATCGGAGGATTTTTTGGCCAGAGGCTAAAGACTACAGCCAGTAGTAGGGTCTGTCCCGCATGTTCTCAACCCACCCATAGAGGGTGGGATCTCACTCACAGAAAGTACACATAGTGTCGGTCTCCCGCGGCCCTAGCCTCGTCCTGCTCGCCACAGTAAACATAAGGAATGGCGACTGTAGAACGCAAAAGCCGGATTCCCAGACATTTTGGGCGATCTCGAACTCGAAATCCCGGGCAGACTCATCACGGAGACTCACTAGTAGCCTAGCCTTGTTTAACTACTGTGCTCTGTCACCGGTAGGCGTGGCCTCCTAGGGCAGTGAAGCAAGTGCATTCTGGGAGTTGTTGTCTTTCATCCACATAAACCAAAAATACATTTTCTGGCTTTTCTCAGTCTAGAAAGCTCCAAATTCAAAACTAATTTAATATTTCTTCTAATATAAATGACTCATTTTAAATACACATTCATCTGTCCAGAGGTGAAGTATCCCTTTAAGCTCTTTTGAAACTCTAGAAGACACTTGTGAGATTTCCAGGGTCTTTTTCTCAGTAGAGCTGAGTAAGCTGGTAAGTGTGATATTAAAGGGATAGTTCTTATAAAAATAAAAATTCTGTCATTTATTACTCACCCTCAAGGTCCTCCAAACCCGTAAGACTTTGGTTCATCTTCGGAACACAAATTAAGATCTTTTTGATGAAATCTGAGAGTTTTATGTCCCTCCATTGACAGCTACACAACTACCACTTTGACACTTCAAATAATTAACAAAGAGATCATAAAACGAATCCATGAATTGAGCGGTTTCTGAAGAGACATGATCGCTTTATGTGATAAACAGATTGAATTTAGGCTTTTATTCACATATAAACATTAATAAACAACTTACACGTCAGTTGTGGTAAACGGAAGCTCAAGCATGTTTGCTTGACTTGTGAGAACCAATGAGGTTTATTCTTGTGTTACGCAGCACGTTTGAGCTTCCACAAGAACCAATGAGTTTTTTTCTTGCGCGTTAAGCAGGTTCAGTTGAGCTTCTGTTTATTTTCGCTAATCAATGATTATATGTGAATAAAAGCCTAAATTCAAACTGTTCGTCATATAAAGTGATCGACTCTCTTTAGAGAAATTTGGACTAAACCACTTAATTAATTTGAATTAGTTTTACGATCTCTTTCTGAACTTTTAAAGCGTCAAAGTGTCAGTTGCGTAGCTGTCAATGGAGGGACAGAAAGCTCTCAGATTTCATCAAAAAGATCTTTATTTGTGTTCCGAAGATTTGTGAAACGACATGATGGTTTGTAATTAATGACAGAATGTTAATTTCTGGGTGAACTAACCCTTTAATCAATATTTTGGTTTATTTTCCCATAAGAGAAAAATGTTTACAACTTTTTGGAGAACACTAGAATATAGATTACCTCAAATCTAATAAATATTGACTAAAAGCCACAAAAGTCCAAATTTGTTTTCATGAGAGCAGACCAGGGAAGAGAAATTAATCTTTTCACTGTGTGGAATCTTCCTTTTTTAGGTGATAGCCTATATTAATTTTTTGTTGCTTTTGTTGACTGGAAGATTAAACGATTAGTATGCATTTATTAGCAAAAAGATGCAACCAATTTCTCATTTCCCAGCATCATGACCTTAATTATTGTAATCCAGACATATCCGTCTGTTTTTACAGTCTACTCAACATCTGGGTTGTTAGAGAATCCTAGATGAAGGGCGGGATGATGCCATTCATTATGACAGGGATGATTGACAACAATACTGTAAAAATATTTACGCATTTCTTAAATAATGAGATGATATTCCGCTGTGTCTTAGAATGAAAATATAAATTAAACTCAATCAATGTCTGTCTGGGTTATACTAAGTCCCCTGAAAACACATGCTTTACAAACGCGTCTAGGCGCACCCCTAGTGTCTGAGTGGTACGCTCCATTTTAAAGCGATAGCTGCGACTCCACGCTTGTAAAGTAAAGCGCGACGCTTTCTTGAGGTACGGACGGGAGAATACCATGCCATCGACGCGTTGAGCTTATTTACGGTTTCACACGGGCGTTTTGCACTGGAAAATAAAGCGATATCTCCGAATCCGCTTGCGAAAAGCACCGAGAGGCTCTATAAAACCCAACCGTGGATGTAACTGTTGCACTTTGAACACAGGTACGAGTGATACACAAACATTCGCGCGAATGATTCATTCTGATGCATAGCTTTATTTTACTGAAATCGCGAATGCATGATCTGGAGATGTAACGCATGCTTCTTTTACTACAAAAAAGCAATGCTATCTCGTGGATGAGAGAATAGATGGTTAAACTGCTGTGTGGAAAGGATCCTGATGGATGTGGTCAATAAAGCCAGCAAGAACAAAGGGGGCATTAAAACCAGTGTTTAGCTAAAAGGAGGTAAAATACCCGTGCATTTGTGCTGTGCATTAAGAAATGCATTAAAATGACTTGACTGTTTCTAGAATCCCATTCACAATGAATAATTATTCCAGTCTTGCCTGTTGGTGGTTGTGCATGGATCTAACACATGCATATTGACATTTCAGATGGAAAGTTGCTTTAGATAAACAGTACACACCACAATCAGGGCTTACAATTAAAGAAAATAGCGTTGTCTTAGTTCTTTGAGGCAGGCAGATTAAATAGATATATGGAAAAAGATGTTATCGTGCACTCAATCTGTTTGTCTGTCACATCTGTAACAGTCACATGACTGAAATATTGTTTTCCTCTAGGCAAATGACCCAAATGTTATTCTTCCTATTAAAGCCTAAACTAAAATCAAATGTATTGCTTAATTTGCGCATTGATTTCGTTTATTTCCTTGCATGGGTAATTGATGCATTGATATAGTCTCAGTAAAATGCAGTTGATGGGTCTGTACCAAATCTGATCATTCAAAGCCTTTGGTGGCAGTTTGATCCACGTCTGGGTGGAGAGGAGAGGGGCTGTGGCTGCCTGCAGTAGCCGGATCAGGGATGCTCTCACCCGGTGTGAGATTAGGTTGATCTCCGCTGGAGAATGTTAGGTGCTGTGGAGGAGGGGACCGAGCAAACGCTGTTTTAACACATTGCCGAAAACAATCTCGAATCTCCGATCTTTACATCGGAATATATGTTTTGGGGAAATGATGGATGATCTGCCTGGGAAAATTAAAATATATGTACATTATCTGTAAAGCATTAAACAAAATGGAATAAAAGTTGGAACATCATAGGTAACAATAATAAAGAATTTATTATTTGCATAAATATTAACATATATTATATATACTAATATATATATATATATATATATATATATATATATATATATATATATATATATATATATCTAATTGATATAAAATATTATATATAATATAAACAATCAACATTTGTATTTTTTAATTGTGTGTGACTGTATGTATATGTATATATGTAATTTTTTATTATATATATATATATATATGTATATTTACAATTGTATATAATGTATATGTACAATTCTATATATATATATATATATATATATAATTGTACATATACATACATTATATAAAATTGTAAATATACATACATATATAGTGCATTATATATATATATATTGCACATATATATATATATATATATATAATGCACTATATATATGTATATTTACAATTTTATATAATGTATGTATATGTACAATTTTATTTATATATATATATATATGTATATGTACTATAAATATATATGTATGTATGTGTTTATATATATATATATATATATGCATGTATGTGTATATACAGTATGTATGTATACATACTGCCTGCACAACTATCCTCTATATCTATTAATTTATCTCCCTCACTAGTAATATCTCTATAAATATTTTATATAGATACAAATGCACATAATCGATGCATATGTATTTCCAATAGTCTTGCATTTTATTTTGTAATCTGGTTTAATGGAGACTGAACAATATTAAAGTTTCCATAATCATTCAGTGTTTTGCTGGATTGGCTCCTCTGTTAAATTACATTTTCTTTAGGATAGATGAAAACTGCAGTGTAGCAAACCTAAATGGATTGATTTAGGTTGGAAATACCTCCATAAATAAACTCAATCAGTGCATTAACCGACAAATTGGCAACTGATGTAAAAATAGAAAGTTGTTTGCAAGCGAGGAGAGAACTGTCTGCTGTTATGGCTCTAGTACGTGAACCTATAAGCATCACACGTTACCTGGTGCTTCTGCTCACGTACATGTGTAGATGAATTATAGGCCACATGTTTTTACCCCCAGCTCTGAAACGAACACCTATTGAATTCAAAACAAGCCGCTGGATGTGTTTAAGTGGTCTAAATGCATGCGAGTAGCCTACTTCGCTAGTCCATCTAAAGAAAATAAGTCTTTTTTTTTGTTTTTTGCTGCATTATTAGATGATGTTGCGTTGATGAGATCAGTGCTGGTTAATGAATAACCCGTCCTCGTCAATTGAAGTACAGTTGTGCTGACCTTGTGCAGGCTGTGATCATCTCTGTATCTACACGGCAGACATCGCCCTCTTTCATCAGCACACATGCTATTTAGTTGTCTGTTTGATTACCACCGGCCGAGCACCTGAGGATAAATCTGAACTGTAAATTTGCGCTGTGATTCGCTCGCCTCAGAGCAAGGTTACTGTCCTGCGTACTCCGGCCTTGTGATGTCAGCAAGCGGCCCTGCAACCTTGAGTGAGTTGGTTCTGTAGAATAAAACAGTGCGCTCATCCCGTGAGTGTGAGTAAGCCATGAGTACAACTGCCATGTGGAGTCACGGCTTGTGCTAATCACTGAACAATGGCTACTGTCTGTTCTCAAGCTCTCTCGCTCTCTTTCTCTCTGCCTGCTGCCTTCCCAATACGAATGCTTTGCTTTAGGCCAGTGGATTTGTCTCGTAATATTGGACTAAGGTTTCGTTTGAAATGCTAAAGGTGGAAGTGTCCTGTTCTTTGATTAGTAGATGTGTGGATATCTTGTTAGATATCTTGTTGATAACTCAATTACAGTGATGCCATAGAATAACCACTTTTGGTTCCCTAAAGAACATTTCAGTCAACAGTTCTTAAAAGAACCATTTTTCTTTGCGTGAAGAACATTTTAATAATCTAAAGTACCTTTTTCCTCCTTAAATAACCTTACTATGCAAAGAAGTTTTTCGTCAATGCCATTAAATAACTTTTATCCTGAGTTTATCCTGATGCGTTTATGAGGATTCAGATTTCAGAATTCTAATTTATCAAAACTTGAATGTGGGCAAGTTTCATAAAAAAAAAGCTACATTTTAAGCGAAAAGCTGAGAAAATCATGTTTTTATCAAAGACTACATCCAGATCGTATTCAGAATGATGATCGAAACATAGATGGAGTTGATGGAGTCCATCAGCACCCAAAGCTTCACAGTCCTAAACCTCGTCCTGGGTCGACATTTCATTCAGTAACATCAGGCAGTTTTGAATTATATGCTGTTTAATGTTGATGATCATATTATTTTACATATGCATCTGCTTACATATGCTATGGCTTGCACACACATGGAGAGGAACACTGAGCAGATGCTTCGAAACCGCACATCTTCGGAAGTGAAGGCTCTCACAGAGTTCCAAAACATGCTGCGTCAGAGTTAAACCTGAGCGCTGAACACGGATGGGCGGGCCGGAATATTTTCGCCCTTTTTTCTCTTTCGACCAAAAACCGAAAATCCCATTTTCAGCCAATAATTTTCGGTGAAATTTCGGTGTATCCCTAGAAATAAGATTTTGGTCGTATCACCCACCTCTACTTTGCCCTAAATGGTCTGTCATTCTTTTTCACTTTTGTTAAGTTGTATGTAGAGTTGCACGATTAATCGATAAATCGTATATATATATTATATATAAAATGTATAATTCGGATATAAACATTAGATGCGTTTCCACTGTTGGGTCATTGCGAGCCAGGGCTTCAAATGGGACGTGCGGGGCTAAAAGCCTCGGGCCTGGAGCACCGAGCCCAAAACCATGCTGCGTTTCCACTGTCGGGCAGAAGCTCCACAGCGCTTCACTAAAACACGCCCGTAACACTTTCTGATTTTTTTTAATCAGAAATAAATCACTGGAAACAGCGAGATCACAAAACGAACATGATAAACGTGACCGTCTGCTGGCTTTTTTTGTTGTTTACTAAAAGATGTAAAACCCATGCGTCGATGTTTTTACCTCAGGTTTACAATAAAAGTGATACATTGATCATCATCATGAATTCATTTGTGTCAAAATTGCACATTAGTCAGACAGAAATAAAGTTGTTTACCGTTATTTCACAAAAGAAAGAGGACACTTATTCAGTCACTTCTGTTTATTTGTTACAGGGCATATTTACATCACATTCAGAAAGAATCATAATTACTACAAATATGCCACCAAAAATACGACCTGAGGAACTTTAGCACAATACATTTTTTTCAGTCAGTTCAATACAGTATTTTCAGTCAGAGTTTATTTTACGATAGACGATGCAGAGCTAAATATGGATATCAGACAGTCCAGTAAGAGACGAGACGTACTGACAGATAAAATAAAAACATGATTGTGATAGCCTTTATGATTTGTCTGATTTCTTCAAGTCATTTTGTTAGTGCAGTCCTTTGCATTTTTGTATATTATTGCAGATCGGATCACAAACATGATTCAAACATGAAAGTGAGTTTTGAGCTAAAATGATTTTAAAAGTCTTTAATGCTGATGTAAGCTGGTATAGCTATAGAATCATCCGGAATCAGTCTCCAGACTCAGGTAAACTCTGCCTCGGTCCGTAACCACTTCTCAAGCCCGAGTTGGCCCGGTTCAGACCAAGGTATTGGTCGGGCCAGAAAACCCTGGCTGGTGGCCCCGAGGAAGCCCTGACGAGGCCCGATCAAGCCCCTGAAGGGACAGTGTAAACGCGGCTGGCCCTGACAGACAATAGCATGCCCGCTTTTGGCCCGACAGTGGAAACGCAGCTACTGATGTCTACGAAAGTAAATCACCTTTTAAAAAGTAACATGGCACTTCAAAAAACAAATGTATCGATTACCTTGTTACTTCGCCAGGTGGCGAAAAGTGACTGTTAAAATAGTTGTTTGCCATTGAATCATTCATTCAAGAGATTCGTTGGAAAAAAACCCGCTGATTCCTCCACTAATGAAACAAGGGAAGTATTTACCCCGTGATTGAATCTTTTTTTTATTTTAATTCATTCAGATTAATTTAACACTTTAAGTAGACTGCAGCAATTAACATTTGTCAGAAACTCTAGAAATGACATGTTATTTTGTTTAGTTTTCAGTTCAGAATCGTGGGAGAATCATGATCTCAGTTTGAAAATCGTGCATCTCTAGTTGTAAGGCTACATTTTTAAATGGATTCATTAGTTTGGCTGTATTGTTCAGTGACAAAATAGTTTTAAAAAACAACACGAAAAAGAGTCGGGATAAGATCGTGATCCTGCCTGAAAAAAATTGTGACAACATCGCCCACCTATTACTTAAACTTACCGGTAGTCATTCTAGATGCTATATTTAATGTTTTGCGAATTAAAATGAGACAGACAGACAGATAGATAGCAGTTTAAAAGGGTTGTGTTGATGTGTACCCAAATGTTGACTCTTCACAATATCAAAAATGTCTTGTCTTGTGACAACAAACCCCAAAATTTGCGTTAAATAATGTTAAAAACACATTATAAACGGTTGAACTGACTGCATGTTTATCCATCTCAGCCTCTTTTACATTCAAAGTTTTATTTTTCCTTTCCTCAGTAAGGGTTATAACTTTTTGTGTTTAAGATTTTTGCCTGGCAGACTATTGGTGACCCAAGTCATATTTAATATCATAGACCATATATATTAATATCAAAACCATAATATAGAAATTTGCAGCTGAATTTTTTTCCATTCTGAATTTACTGCAGTCAGTAAATCTCATTTTAGTTGCTACCGCACTTTTTTTAATAGCGGTTGTGCTACAAATATATTTGTTATGCTTTTTTCCCCCTGCATAGACAATCATTTCAGGAGTGAAAGAGAGAACGTTAACAAAATATTTGACCCCGGCCTTCAACAGGATGAGACTCAAAACTAAAATAACAAAAAGAGGAAATAATCGGAGGACACATGGAGGTTCCTCTGCCGCCTCTTGTGACCCTGAGAGCTCATAATGCTTAAGGTTATGACCCTCAGAAGAGAAGTGCATTATATATGTGATGCCGAATTATTTTGAGGATTGTATGTATGGAGGGTTCGGCCCTGTGTTGATTTTGTGGTCACTCGAGGACAGAATCCCTTATGGCCACGGCAGCGTCTTGCCAACAGACACAGCATATGATATTTGCCTCAAGCTCTGTCAGTTATATCAGATGACTTGGGCTTTATTTTACTTTGCTCTTTTTTTCATTTGAACCAATATTTGTGTAGAGAATAAGAGGCATGGGAGGAATGTTTCAGCAGTCTGCATTAGTATGAAGCCATTTGTTCCACTTTTGACTGGTTTTGTTTTATATTTGTGTTGTCAATCAATTAAAAACTTGAATTAAATTAATTGCATAATAAGCCAGTTAATTCATCAAATTAAATTACAGTTAATCACATATATTTTCTGAAAAGAATCACCTTAATGAAGATCGTTCAAAGACATTGTTACTGTGGCAGAGGAAAGCGTTGAATTGACATGACAAAAAGTGGATTTAGAAGTAAATGTATTGATCATTTCCATATCTTTGAACATAAATCTGTCACAGTCCACAGCGAGAGTTTCTCATTTTGTCTGAGGTTGACTTAGTGGATTTAGTTATTCACACAGGACACTTTTTTTGTATTCCTGTATGTTGTTTTTTTAATTGAGTTATATGTCAGATATTTTTTGTGTCATGCATCATGAGTGCTGTGTGTTGAGTTAGTTGTTAATATGGTATAGCATTATTTAAATAGATAATGTAATATGAATGTTCTAAGATAGCTTCTTTTAAAATTTAAATATAAATAAAAGTGTGTGTGTGTGTATATATATATATATATATATATATATATATATATATATATATATATATATATATATATATATATATATATATATATATATATAAAATACACGTGTGTATATATACACTTATATATACATTTGCATTTTCCAATGTGCCTCCTATGTTTATGTGAATGGGTTGTGGTTTGTGTGCGTTTTTATGGAAAATGGAGATTAAAAATAATATATTGGCTATATATATTTATGCTTCCCTGTTGGCCTGATCGGTCCCAGTGTGGATTCATCCATGTGTGATATCATGTGTCCAATCCCGTGAAATAGCATTTTTTCGTCGTCTTCTTTCTAATCAAGAGATGTTGACCCTCATTACAGAAGTGAGAAGAGGATGCTGTTGTGAGTCCTTGATTAGATGGACTAGTGATCTCTCTCTCTCTCTCTCTCTCTCTCTCTCTCTCTCTCTCTCTCTCTCTCTCTCTCTATTTTGGATGAATGTTTACATGGCAAACATTTTAGCAGTTTTCGGTAACACATTTTATTTTAAGGTGACGTAGTTACAGTGTACTTACTCAAATAAGTACAGAGTAATATTAATTGACCATGTACTGTTTGGTTTACACTATAGTTTGTAATTATGCATAAATTACTGTTTCTACTATAGTAAGTAGTATGTAGTAACATGTTACTACATCACCTTAAAATAAAGTCTTACCCAGTTTTCTCCCATACAACGATTTACCATAGTAATAATATCTACATCCCTGACCCCAGTTGTGAAAAACCCTGCTTTAGATCCTTGTATCAATTTATTTCTCTCCATTGGTGCTTTTTTAGTTGTTTTGACAGACACTATGATTTCCCTGGTAAATATTTATATGGGTTATTACCTGCCTGTGTCATTTAAAATCATTTAGTGAATTTGTCAAAGCACAGCAGACATGCCTCAGAACTTGAATCATCTGGAAGCTGGTTCCCTGTGAAAGGAAATAAATGAATATTTTCTATGTTATTGATATTTCATGGCACTTGCTTCACCCCGACTTTAGCGTGTCAGGTGATCGTGTGATTCTCTCTCTTTCCTGAACCACTAACCACGAGCTCTCATATTGCTCAAGATCGTTGCGCCCCTCTCTACTTGCTTTCACTGAGTTTTGTGCCGTTGGACTCGAGGGCTCAATCTGAAATTGTCCATTATTTTTCCAGCAAGTGCCCAAACTGATTGATGTGCCGATTCACCAGTGATGAAGAGGGGCAGCACTGAGCTAAAATTAGTGTTGAAAAACAAAGCTAACAGATGAGTCCATTTCACCTGTGTGCCATCACAACAAGCAAACACACGGGCACGCACTGGCATTTGAAGCGGGTTGTTTTATGGGCACACAGCGCTGCTCGTCTCATCAGGATTCCACCCGGCTTCTTGTTTGCAGTTCAAGACGGGCAGAAAGGTCACAGGGGGGGCGTTTGTCAGAAATATTGATGGTCTTGAAAAATTGCAGAGTGGCCAAACAGTCTTATACATATAAATATTTGTTTTGGGTCGCGTAGCTTTGCCAACTCCACCGGCGCATAGAGACTTCAGTGTGCTGATGGACGCTAATGCGTTCGGCCACGACTACTTTCTTGCAGATTGCATGTTTGCTTTTTCTGTGCTCTGTTTTGATGGGAAATTTAGTGCAAATGGTTTAATTTTGATATATTTTGTGTTTGCAGTGTTCCGTGGCCACCCGTTGTGTGTTTAGCATTATGAAAACAGCTATAAACACTGTAAAGACTAGGCTATGCAATCTGCCTAATTTGCTATTAAGATGTACAGTAATGCTTAGATCTGAGCAGATACCCCCTGACGCTTGTGACTTTCTCTCTATGTCTGTTTTTTTTTCTGGGTTCAAGCATTCTGCTTAGGCATTCAGCTTTTGCGCTGGCACCAGCCGGCTTCCACTGTGCTAATCAAATTACTGTGATTGCTGTTCAATAGCTTCTCCTGCAAATCAGGGAATGTATTACAATACATCATTATAATACAATGAGCAGGGATTTCAGATTTTAGGATCCTGAAAGGCTGCAGTGATTTTTCCAGCATTGTTTGCCATGTTAAATTACAAGAATCTTTCAAAGGTGCACTTTATTAAATGGCATCAAGGTAATTTACATCGGTCTTCTTTTTTTTTTAACCATGCAGATATCAGTTGTTGTAAATACTTCTTTATGGGCACTGTTTGTGAAATTCCTGAATTTGTGTGTTTTGTATACTTTTTCAATTTGGTTTTAGGTCTGAAACTTGCAGATGCATTTTTTTTGTGATTTAATATGAGCTATGGTAAATCATCATTTAGATGTTGTTATTGTTATGCAATTTGAAGCTGACAAATGCATGAGAGCAAATACTGTTTGCTTTGACCTGCTTTTTCATTAATTGAACCTAAAGTAGGCAGCTATACTGTATAGTGAGAATAAGATATTGTGATATATTATTCTCTCATTGCCACAGTATTTAAACTTCAATAAAAAAAAATGTGGCGGTATAGCTTGAGCACATGTTTTCCATACAGAGACAAATTTAAGCAAGACTCTTTAGTCCTGCCACATGCAGAAAAACTGTAGTGCTTAGGTTGTGGTTGCAGTGAAGCCTTATTCCTCCTGTGTGCGCTTAATGTGGCCCTTCCTGACCCTTCCCTTCCCTTCTCTTTGGAGAGACAGACAGAAAGAAAGGGAGACAGACAGCAGAAGCCATGCAGACCTCTTTCATTCCTGCTGTTCTGCCCAGTGGGGGGAAGCAGTGATTGAACAAACGACCGACGTGTTTGATCTGCAAACCGCTTGTGTTAAATTTTCAGAGCGAATGAAATGGTGCTACAACCTCTTGCTGCGTTTTTTGTGTTCTTTCTGTCGTCTTGCGTCTTGCTCAGGTTTAAAAATCGAGAAAGGTTCTTATTCAGAACTAGTTCCTTTTTTTATCTTAAATACTCAAACCAAATGGTCACATTTTGCAATCTTTTTTCTTATCTTTTTTCTTTGTTTGCAATACTCATTTCGGCCTCTTAAGGGCTGGTTCACACAAAGCGTTTTTGCTTTGAAAAAAACGTGAGATGCGGGCAGTGGAATGGGGAAAAAAACGCTTAGAATACAACTTTAAAAGTTTAACTTAACTTAAAGGGATAGTTCACTTTGAAATTAATTTTTGGTATGTTTTAGCTTACCTCAAGGGCATCCACGATGTAGATGTCTTTGTTTCCGCAGTAGTTTCAATTTTGATATTTTTAGGTCAAACCGTTCTTGTCTGTCAGTCATATAATGCAGGTCTATGGTCACCACCTCAAAGAGCATGCACAGAGAAGTCCAAATTAAACATGATTTAATGTCGTAAATGTAAGTACACATTGATGGCCTAAGACACGAAACGAGCGGTTTGTGTGTTTATATTGTTTTTACCTCTTGTAACCACAGCCACGAAGCGCCCGCGCCCTCAGATCACTTGGACGTGGCTGTGGTTACAAGAGGTAAAAACTATATAAATACTGTTCGTTTTCTCACACAAACCGCTCGTTTCGTGTCTTAGGCCATCAATGTGACCGTGTACTTACATTTACGAGTCATTAAATCATGTTTAATTTGGACTTCTCTGTGCATGCTCTTTGAGGTGGTGACCATAGACCTGCATTATATGACTGACAGACAAGAACGGTTTGACCTAAAAATATCAAAATTGAAACTACTGCGGAAACAAAGACACCTACATCTTGGATGCCCTTGAGGTAAGCTAAAAAACATACCAAAAATTCATTTCAAAGTAAACTATCCCTTTAAGTGCTGCATTTTAGCATGCCGTGTCATACATGAGACGCTGCAAAAGACGTGAGCGCAATGGTCATACATGTCATTGTCCATCTAGCGCGTGTTTACATTGAAAAATTTAACAGTCAAAAGAAAAAGCTTGATTTTCCGGTACAGGATGAGAGTTAATTATTTACGCAAACTATTATTTATTTTTGCTACTTATAATTTTTTTTAGTTAGTTTTTCATTAACTGTTGTTAGTTTCGTTTTGTTTTAGTTTTTCATTTATGTTGAAATTTCTATTTTATTTCAGTTTACGTAAATGTTTTTTGACCAATAGTTTGAGTCTTAGGTTCAGTTTTCGTTTACGAAAATAACCTTGCGCAGCACCAACAGTTATCAGCTTGGACCAATATTAGACAGCGCAAGCTCAGAACAGGTTTACTCATGAGCCGATCTTGGATCATGAACTCAGCACTGGGATAATAATCCGTAATAATATCGCTGCGAGATCTAGTGAGAACGAAGCATTCAAATTCAGTGCAGAATTCTCTATTATAAATCATAGATAATATCAGATCAAACAGTGTTGATGTGGAAACCTGAAGAAACATTGTGCCATGAACAAACAAGTTATAGAAGGCTTTTCAGTCTACAAATCACCAACTTTCACCATGGGTTTATTGTAGTAACGCTGTAACCATAGTATTGTGGCAGAAATAGTCTACTGTTTTTACATGATTAATTTCAGGGTTCGTACAACCTTTTAAGAGTGAAATTCAAGGACTTTCAAGTGCCTCTCACTTTTCCCAGCACTTCAAAGCTCCAGATTTTTAGGTTTTTACATGTTACTGTTGGTAATAAAAGTTAATTTTATCTGTATCTCAACTCCAAGCTCAGTTCTTTACTGTCAAATGTGCATTTCCAAGAATTAAACATTTAATATTATATATTACTGCACTTAATAATGCAAAATAATAGGGATTTTATGATTAAATTACCTTTATGAATAAATGTAAAATAATCAACATTTGACAACAGGCCTTTGAAGAGGGTTTCTACTGTACATCCTTTTCTCCAAATCACAATGAGCCAGAATCACTTAGTGTAATCTGAATCTGAACCAGAATCATTAAACTCCTTATGATTCCCATCCCTGTTCTTGCTGTCTGGTTAAGGGTTGCTTCCTAATTAACAAATGTGCTTGCTTGGGATTAGTACTTGCAATGACCATAAAGGTTTATTAGCAATCCATTGAGTGAAAGGAGTGGGAGTGACAAGGCTTGGCACCAACAGAAGCCACTCGATCAATACATACCCCCAAAATCCCCTCACCCAGCTGTCACGCACTGGCTCACAGTCCACTCTGAGTCACTAATGCCTCCAAATGGCAGGGATGGATTGAGTCTCAGGCAGAAGTGATGAAATTCTGATTGTTGGGTTTTAAAATCGGCCATTGTCAAAGTTCATTGCACTAGAACTTAAATCTTCATTCCCAGTAAGAAACTCCAGGAATGCTGTGGCATAGAGCCGTGGGAATGTTAATGACCGCCACATCTCGAGTCCCACGGAGGAGCTTCAGAAGGATAACAGGAGGTGACGACAGTGCAAGGAGAAAGTCCAAGCCTTGTCCTCTCGCCTTTCACTTCTCCTTTTATATTTCCAGAGCTTCTCCTGGGACTCGAGACCGGTGTGGCGCGTAGGTGACACTCATTAACACTCGCGCCACCGGCTCCATTCCCACAGCTCTCTGCCCTGCCCTACTTGCCACAAACACCTCTTGTACATGTGTACAAGACAGATGAATTTGCATTTTCGATGTTCAGAAACTTGGCCCATGTACTGACGGTGTGGTAATACAGAGGAAGTTGGATATTTTTTATGGTAGAGGTATACATCTGCATTACCAAGGAAATCATATGATCTTTGTAGTGTTAGAACTTTACTCGTTTGATTGAGCTACATGTATTCTCAGTAAAATGTGGGAAAATCTGCCAAACTTGTTTGTGGTTTTATAGAACACTACTTCTTTGCAAGGATATGCAAAGCTTCTAGATGAAGAGTTACTAGATGCATGATCATCATTGCATGATCAATTGCTTGATTTTCTTTTACCGTTGGTTGTTTTGTGATACTGATAGGTACTGCAGCTTTAGAAAGAGGTTGTTATTGAAGAATGAGTCAGCACACACTATATTGTACTATATTGTAAACCAGCATGAAACAGAATGTTTGATTATAAGGTTCAGAGTGTGGGTCAAAAAAACTAAATTATGACTTTTTTTTTTCTGTGTAAAAAAACATTGCCTTGGGGAAAAAGTCAAATCTTAAAGTGTGATGACCCCTTTAATGCAATTAAACTTTTAAAGATAAGACATTGCTTTGCCTGCATAATCAATTTTCAACCGTTTCTCTTTTTTTTTTCTCTTTCATTGTAGACATGAACCACTGAGACAGCAAAAGAAGAAAAAGCCTGGAATAAGCTTGAGGGAAGAGCTTCGTCTCATTCCCCCCCACGATTGAAGGTTTGGAATCATGAGGTCCTTGTGGCTGCTGGTATTTGCCGTCTCTGTTTTGACTGGGACCATCATGGCGTTTCCCATGACTCCTACGGAACACCCTGAAGTCACTGGAAGCTTCAGGGTTAAAGACACGAGCCTCACGCACCTCACAGTCCACCGCAAGTCTGGCGAGGTGTTTGTCGGCGCGATAAACCGAGTCTACAAGCTCTCCGCCAATCTGTCCGAACTACGTTCGCACCAGACGGGTCCTGTGGACGACAATGCCAAGTGCTACCCGCCCCCCAATGTACGAGCCTGCAAGCAGAACCTGGAATCCACAGACAACGTCAACAAACTGCTGCTGGTTGATTACGCTGGCAACCGCCTGGTGGCCTGTGGAAGCATCTGGCAGGGCGTGTGCCAGTTCCTGCGGCTGGAAGATCTCTTCAAGCTTGGGGAACCACATCACCGTAAAGAACACTACCTCTCGGGAGCCAAAGAGTCAGATGGGATGGCTGGAGTCGTGGTGGGCGACGATGACGGAGACTTGAAGAAGAAAAAGAAAGGTGGTAGTCGCCTCTTTATCGGTGCTGCCATCGATGGCAAATCTGAGTATTTTCCAACCCTATCCAGCCGTAAACTGGTGGCTGATGAGGAGAGTGTGAACATGTTCAGCTTGGTCTACCAAGATGAGTTTGTGTCTTCACAAATAAAGATACCTTCAGACACCCTGTCTCAATATCCTGCGTTTGACATCTACTACGTTTATGGGTTTTCTAGCCGTACGTACATCTATTTCCTCACTTTGCAACTGGATACCCAGCTCACCCAGGTGGACGCGACGGGCGAGAAGTTCTTCACCTCAAAAATCGTCCGCATGTGCTCCAATGACACTGAGTTCTACTCCTACGTCGAGTTCCCGCTTGGGTGCACCAAGGATGGTGTGGAATACCGACTTGTTCAAGCCGCCTACAAACACCGTCCTGGGAAGATTCTGGCCCAGGCTCTTGGCCTGTCTGAGGATGAGGATGTCCTGTTCGTGATCTTCTCCCAGGGTCAGAAGAACAGGGCTAACCCACCGAGAGAAACAGTGCTGTGCCTCTTCACACTGCATCAGATTAACCTGGCCATGCGAGAGAGGATCAAGTCGTGTTACCGCGGGGAAGGAAAGCTGTCTCTGCCGTGGTTGCTCAACAAGGAGCTGCCTTGTATTAATACGGTGAGTATTTGAATTGAACTGTCTTTCTGTCTGTCTGTCTATCTCTCTGTCTATATCTGTCTTTACTTTCTGGTAAACTAATTTAAAGTGATAGCAATAGATTATGGTGATGATTTAACCCTTTTTTTCCTTGAACCATGGTGTCCTTTTGTTTCCCAAACAATTTGCTAGGGGTGGACGATATGACCAACATTTTATATCATGATAAGAGTAATTTTATTTCACAATAACAATATATATCACAATATAGTTATTTTTGCTTTAAATAAATTTTTTTTATCAAAAGTTTAGCATTTTAATTTTAATAAAGTATACATTTAAAAATGTGTCCATTTGCTTATTACTGATTATAACATTAATGTAATTATCAGCATATTGGTGCATCCTTAATCTCTAATCGTGCCTATCCATATCCAAGCCCTAAAAAAAAGAAGAAAAAAAGAGGTTTTTGAAGCCTCGTACTCAAAAATCTGATTGGTTAATTTGATTGCTATTTCCATGTTGACCCAGGAACAGATCCTTGTTTAAATCAGGTTGTTAAAGCTTATATCAGTGTCATTATAGGTACCTGTACTGTAACAGAGTTTCCATGCTCACATAATTGCAGACCTTCAGTCTATAGTCTGTTTTCCATTTTATTTCTATTGTTGCTCCTGAAAAACTAATTTGTGGATGCTAGACGTGATTCCCATTGACCTAATTGTTACGTGTTACAGACTTTTCAGGAATGCCTGTGTAGGGGAAACTGTCTAACATGATTACACATCTTAATCTGATGTAATGTATCTTTGATGAAAAATCTATTCAAACCAGACAGGGTAGGAAGCAATAGCTTATTATGTGAGAGATGAAGAAGGTGATGGCTAGACATCAAAATCAATACGCCTCTGACATTTTAAACCAGTCAAGTGTACCACACATGGTCTATCTCTAGAAACCCTTGACGCTTTATTTATGAATCTTTAATATTTGTCTCCTGTAATCTAGTGAGCAAAGACAAATCACATTTTTGATTTTATGTTATTTATCTGCCTTGAAGCTAGGCAGAGGTTTCTTCTATAATTCAAAAATCCTTTTAAAAGTGCGTTTACGTCATCAACTATGTCCAAGGGTTATATTGTGCATTACCTAGGGGTTAAGCATCCTGCCATTTTGTAGATAATTATCATACACTTGGGTTGGTGCCAAAAGTACCATGGTACAATACCAGTATTTTGCACTTTTCAGAACCAGATGACAATGTGCTGCTACCTGAAAGCGAAATGAAGAAGTAGGGATGCATCAATGCATGATTTTAGAATGAAATTTGATTATGGCATTTAATAATCAATTATTAGTTCTTTGATATCCAGAATGCTACAAAGGCTAATGCTGATTGTGTGTGCATTCCTACAACAAATGCTGAGAATGCATGACCGAGGAATAAAGGGTGCTCTTAAGAAAGGTTATGCTGCCAAATTCAGCCATTTTTCATGTTTGCGTGTGTCTATTTGAGTAATAAGGTAATATTTGATATTTTATTGCTAAATTATGATACATAATGTTTATGTACTGGAATTCAAATAAATAATTTGGAATCATTTAAAAAATATGCTGAGACTTTTGATGGAAATTTGTAATTAGTTAGACTTTTCTATTTAAAGATATACCTTATCTGCAAAAACATTCATGATTCATGTATATTTTAGTTATTAGTTTAGTAAACATTTGTGTTTTTTATGCAAATCTATCATGCATATTCAACACTCTATGTACTGTCAGTTTGTATCGAGATACTGAAGCCAAAATTTTGTTTTTGAACCAACCCTAGCGTACATATTGAATCATTTTGCTGCACGTTGTTTGATATGTTAGTTGTCTGGTAGTTATTTACGAACTCTGGGCTTGTAAACTTAAGATCTCGTTTTGTTACAGTAGCAATGTTTTCCCCCTGTAAAAAAAAACACACAGCATTAGCAAACTGGGAGAGTTTGTTTTTTTCTTTTTTCTTGCCTGGAGGACAACTAGACAAGAGGACAATTTGCGTCAGTGGCTGTAATTGCGCCGGGAACAATAGCACAACACCTCGCGGCCCAGCCAGAGCAGATGGGGCGAAGATAGCGAGTGCCGATGACCTCGTTCATTTGGGGGGAGTGGCTGTGGCTGTTTTTATGAGCACCAACAGGGTTCCCCATGACTGATGCAAATCTGCTCCTGATTCCAGCGCTGCGGCTGTCGTGGTATTATTAGCTTTTTCTCATGCACGGCAACAGACCTCCCCTTATAATGAGAGCGTGCGTGTCTGCCGTAAGCTCATGCTTCATTTAATACATTTACCCTTCATATGCATGCACAAAAACAAGCCGTTCGACCAGCCTACCCCCCTAAAATCATCATTCAATGGCACGCTCTCTATACGCCCATCGCCTTGGAAGAATTTGGGTGGAAGGTGCCAAAAAATTCAGCTGTTGCTGTAGCACCTTTGTGTTTGTCATTACCACCGCAAAACGTCTCGCTGTTCGAGCTGATATCAGTCATCCTGACCTCGTGCTGCACTTTACAGATTTTTTTGTGTGTGCCGTTGGAGGCCGGGGGGGGGGAGAGGAAACGAGATTAAAGAGCTGTGTGTGTTCAGTCAATTTTTGAGATTCTGGTAATGAGTCAACAGTTCACCTCCAGGATGAGACTAGGTTGGGTACTCAATGACATCACCGATTGATATGTTGCAGATGTTAGTTTGCACAATTGATTTTTGACTAACAGAATTGGTAACCCTACATGATGTAGTTGTTTTTAGTGAATCTTACATATTTATTTTATTATTATTATAATCTTTTTGCCAGATTAAAGAGCTTTGTGTGTTCCATCGAGCTCTGAGATCCTGGTAATGATTCAATAGTTCACCTCCAGGATGAACCGGGGAACTAGGTTGGGTGCTTGATGACATCATCAATTTTGGACGATTGATATGTTGCAGATGTTAGTTAACGCAATTGATTTTTGAATAACTCTTCTGACATTTCCTTGAGGTGAAATGACATGCTGTGATTTTCTTATGTTTTTCTCCTCCTCTGTGTCAGCGGACCGCCATTAAAATCCGCTGAAATAATGCTTTTCAGAGACACTCTGAGGGCAAATGGTGCCTCTTTCAGGAGAGAGAACACATCTAAAGTGATAAAGCACTGACAGTGAGGTAGATTGCAGGATGATGTCATGTCTCACCGGTCGGTGCGCGCCAGGCCCTGGTCTGGTCCCCATGGGCTCACTTTCACAGCCTCTGTTTGGGTGGCTCTTCTCTGTCTGGTCTATTAGTGGGCACTTCCTGTCTCAGATACTGTGATTTGACGACAGCTGGAGAAAGCTATGTCTTCAGGAAATTGATAATTTTTTGATAAGTAAATACATTTAAGAATTTAATCCAGGCCACAAATCTTAACATGTGCATTATTTACCTTTTAATGTCCCCCAAATTTCTTAAAAGCACTAACAAGGGCCACTATGGTTTAACTAATACTTTTAGATTAACGAGACGGCAATATTTTCTTTTCTTATCTTTTTCTTTTTTTTCTTTTAATTGAAAAAATATATATATAAAATGTTTTCACTGTAACATAATCGCTAACCTTATCGTGATTTAGTTGTTTTTACTGAATCTTTATTATTTTGTATTTATTTTACACCATTCACTTTTGAAATGTAATTATTTGTTATGTTTGTTTTGTGATTTAGTTTCAAATCACTGAAACAGATTTGCTAACCCTATCATGTAATTGTTTTTACTGAATCTTAAATATTTCATATTAGTTTTACACCATTCATTGTTTACAATACATTAGTCTAATAATTTGTTTAATTTACTTTGTTATTTTAAAAAAAAGTAAATTTTTAATGTACCCTCAGACTTTTTACCACAGTGTCTATACACATGGCCCATTACAGGCCAGAACATGAACACAAAACAATCAAATAACTAATCGCTGTTCATTTGTTTTGTTTTTGTCCCGTAGCCCAAGCAGATTGGTGATGATTTCTGCGGTCTGGTTCTGAACCAGCCGCTCGGGGGATTGAGGGTCATTGAGGGCACTCCTCTGTTCGACGACCGCTCTGACGGGATGGCGTCCGTGGCTGCGTACACATACGGAGATTATTCGGTGGTGTTCGTGGGGACTCGCAGTGGCCACCTCAAGAAGGTAAGAAATAACCAGTCTGTGTTTTGCCGCTGACCTTTTCGCAGATACCGTCAGCGCCTGGGCTTTCGGTGTCTTTTTGGAGTTGGTTGTTTGGGAATATAGTGATAGATGGTCATATAGTGATATGGTGAAGATGTGCTCAAGGGAGTTTGCTTATATTTGAAGTGCACTGACTGACTAATCGGTTACGAATTCTTCTAATCCGTCAGTGATGATGTACTACACTGGAAGGTCACAGTCAACAGTGTGTGCAGTGTGTTACTTCTGTAAAGTGCCGTTTCTTAGAGTGAAACAGGATATTCAGCAAGAACTTGAGACTTGTTTTTATCCATAGGGAATTGATTGATTTGTGATTTCTATGACATATTTGTATGGCTGTTGGATTTGAACTAGTAAGATGGACTGGTGACATCAGCAGAGAAGAAAAAGGTTTTTATTATTCAAGTCGAGCAAGTTTTTTACATTTTCATGATTATAAAGGCAAACTTTTTTTAATCAAAAATAATAAACTTTATTGAGGGGGCAACTAAGTTCTTGTATATTTCCATCCGTCCGTCCGTCTGTCCATCATCCATCCATCCATCCTTTTTTCCCTCTCCCCCAAAGGCATTTTTAGGGCAGTGTCTTAAGTTAAAAGCAGTAATTTTTTACCACGCATTTCAAGACTTTCACGAATTTCTGTTCCATTGCGTTGTGCACCTAGTTATTTTTTAACACAAGAATATGTCTTTCTTAAACACCACTTAGAAAACACGTCCAATAGGGGTCAGATGAACCCCAAACGAGTCACTTTATTTATACACTCTCAGTAAAAAAAGGCACAAAGCTGTTACCTAAGATACAAGGTAAAATATGTACACTTAAGGTACTAATATGTACTTTTAAGGTAAATAAGGTACAAAGATGTACCTTTTCGCTTTTGTACATTAGGGTACTGCCCCAGTGACAGCTTCGTATTTTTTTTCTGTGAGCGTATATTATCTTTAATTATTGCAACCTTTCCTCTTCATTCGAACACGTACACAAACCTCCAACAAAGCCATAATAAAAGCACCACCTTGTGACTCACTTGTCCAAGACCAGAGCAGGCGACAGCTGGGGATGTTTAAAGAATAATATGCCCACTGGTGAGTTTATGATGGTTCTCCACAGAAGTTACTAACTATTTTTTTCTTCCCCTCAAACAACAGCTTGACTCGTTCATAGCTAGCATTTCGGCCCATATATGCACACTGAACCTCGGGGGAGCCAAAGCGAGAGGGTGGAGTCGTTTTTTAGGCCGGTCGTAAATAGTTCAAACTGTGTATGAAGAGAGAGAGAGAGAGAGACCCAGTCGGCATTAAAGTTTAACATTACTCAGCAGCCAACCAGCCTGATACGTGTCCTATATTAGGTCATCCCATGGAACTTTTATTTGCAATGTCTTTAAGTTCCAGTTCATTGAGAGTATTAAAGGAATTAGATTAAATGTGAGGCCGATGAAATCGCTCTGACAAGCTGACTTGGCTCTTTCTCAGCAGACATCATAATTAAAATGAGGGAGATGGGGAGGAAAATATGCTACAGTTTGTGTGCTTTCACCGTTCCAGCTCCCAGCTGGAGAACATAAATACGATCGCATCCATTCTCCGATCGGAATGAGGGAGCAGGGGTCAATCCTCTGGGAGCTGTCCTGTTTCGGATTATTTACAGGAGTTTGTGTCAAAACATGTCCTGATATACCTCTCGAAACCCCAGTGCGAACACTGCAGATCAGACTGTTTGGAAACAGGGATACATCCGGAGAGTTGTGCGATTGTTCGTTGTTAATAAACCGAAAACAGCGCTTGTGGTCATGCTGATAATAAGCAGCTCTGTTTGTTGATGGAGATTATATGATGTTGCAAAGACGCTCCCTCATCCATATGGCCTTCATATTGACCGCAAATCACAATAAACAGAGATGTGGGGAAATTGTAATGTTTGTATTTTCTTGCAAACATTCTGTCAGAATGAAATGCTAAACGGTTTGTGTACGAGACTCGCTCAGATTCTGATTGTTGTTTCATATACAGTATGTACTGTTTGTTCCTCCGTAAACAGGAGACGTGGAGTATGTGTGGAGGGATTTAGATCACGTTGCAGGGAAAACTTGAATTTCCTCGAATAGGATGACTGAACACACCTGCAAGCTTAATATTGCTGTTTGTATCACTTCTGTGTGCTTACAAGTAATCACTGGAATTGATTTCATATCTGGTACTAAAAGTATACATTTTACAACTTGATGTTCAACCAGTTCAGTGTTTTCAGTGTCACATGATCCTTCAGAAATCATTGTAATATGCTGATTTGATGCTCATTTTAAGTAATATTTCTTATTAATATTGTCAATGATGAAAACAGTTGTGCTGCTTGATATTTTCTTGTGGAAACCGTGATACTTTTTTTCAGGATTCTTTGAATAGAAAGTTAAAAAATAACAGCATTTATTTGAAACAGAAATCTTTTGCAACATTTATAATTGTCTTTACTGAAACTTTTGATCAATTGAATGCACCCTTGCTGAATAAAAGTATTAATTCTTTAAAAATGAATAAATCTTCCTGAACCCAAACTTTTAACCTCTTTTAATTGTTAATTCAAAAAGACTGTAATTATCTGTTTGAATCATTGAAGGAATTTGTCAGGATGCGTGTACATTTTGATAGTGTATACAAGCTAAAAATTTTTTAAAATAAATACAGTACAATTAATTTTTGCTTAGCACCCAATACCATACTAGTTTCTAAAACGGCATTGCGTTTGAACATGCTGGCTTTGGCACAAGAAAGAAATATGTTTTTACTGAAATTTCTAATCTTCCTTTGACCTATGAATAGATGATTACATATAACTCATTTAGCCACAAAAAGCATAATTTGTCTCTCTTTAAACGGTCTGTGAAAGGCCTGTTGTGGTGATTGTGTACAGTGGTTTTCAGAGTGTTTGGCTACCTGCTATAATGTGGTGTAGAGAATACAGGAGGAGGCTGGGTAATTGCTCTATATCTCCCCTCGCAATGGCTTGTTTGTTTTGGCAGGAGAAAAGAGACGGCAAGCCGCTTTTCTCAAGCTGTACGGAAATCACCCATGAGTCTTTAGTGCTTCCTGTCCCTAGTTGGCTGCAAGTTGAGTCAGTCGGGATTTCGTTTGGACTGCTGGAGTCAAAATACTGAAGAGTTTTGTTACAATCTAGTTTCTCTGAATCGTCCTGCCTATGAAAGAAGTGCCTTTAATTGGCTATTACATTTTCTCATACTTAGCAATGCTAAACTTGATCTCTTAAAAGTTCCCAGACCTGAATGATATACTTCAAATTGTGTGTCTTATTGTTGTGGTCATACATTTAACACATAGTTTCACCTAAATGCCAATGGAACGGGTGTAAAAATAATCTTACACTGAGGGACCTAAGCCATACAGAACACAATATATTCAGCGATGCGAAACGTGACTCTTGAACATTGGCCCTCTCACCCCCTTCCCTCATTGGGAAAAAAGTCAACTCAGCCTAGCTTACCGTGTCGTCTTCTTTAATACTGCACAAGTTATCTTTGACAAGAAATACAAGAAGCAATCAGCACAGTGAGTTTGAGAGTTATCACCAAAATAAAACAAAATGTAATAAATCCTCATTAGCCTTAAATCCTTATTACAGATAATTGCATTATCACACAATCAGTGTGTGTATAGGGTTGTGACGATTACCGCAATACCGCAGTAATGAGATGCCTACCGCGGTGTTGAGTAGGGTTGCAAAGGGGCTGAACATTTCCGGTAAATTTCCAGAAACTTTCCAAAAATCCTGGAATGTTTCCCAAAAATCCTGGAATGTTTCCCAAAAATCTTGGAAATTTTTGGAAAATCCTGGAAACTTTGCAACCCTAGTGTTGAGGTCATCACCGCACTTTTCTTTTCTTTTTTTGTATTTTAATTTGAATACAAAAACGAAATAGCCTATTGAATCATCCCGTAAATAACTGGGCAAAACTTATGGATATGGGCATTTAAAGAAAAATTAATATTCGATGATCGCTGGGAATTTTCGATTTTTATTTGAATCGCACCTCTCCCTCACATGCTCACCGGTAAAACAGCGCTCGCTCAAACTCCGCTCCAACATTAAATTTCTCTTTGCTTTACATGTTGTAGTCATTAAAGGAAACCTATTTAGTTTCATATTTATGTTTAAATAATATAATGTTATTTTTAACTGCCAAACCGCGTGATTTGTTGCTTCTTCACCGCGGTAAGAAAAAATCCAATACCGTCACAGCCCTATGTGTGCATTTCAGCGGAATATGGCGATAACTGGCCGAGTTGCAAAACGTATTACACATAAAACCTTCAAAATGTATTTTGCCGTCACATGACAGCGCTCAGACCAAAGCAAATTAGCGACAGAGACTTCCACATCATAGACGGTGAACAGCGATCGTGGCATTTTCACAGCAGCCGATTAAATGAATGTAACAGACAGTAATAAACTTATGATTTGGGGAAAAAATTTAACTATTATACAGAATCACAGCAAATGTTCACAATGTTCTCTTAGTTGGTAAATGAAAAATTACTTTGATCAAATAAAGCTTAAAACAATGGGAGCGGCGGGCAGGATAAAATCAGTTGGCACGTGAGTGACCTATTCGATTTTGAATAACTCACCCAAACAGCAAACAATTCCAGCAGTAAAAGCTTGAGCTTCTTTCATGCTGCCATACAGGGGAATCGATTATAATTGCTGGGGTTGAAATGATTTCAAAAGCTTTGGCTTTCTGCACAAAATTAAGCTCTGGTGTAGGTCTGCCTTTGCCGATTAACTACAGCTTTTCTTTAAAGGTTAATCTTGAAAACGGTGTGGATAATATATTTGCAACATTGTCCTCCTTGCTAACATTACTTGCGTTTTCCATAGCGAATAAAGCTAGCTATTTTATCAGCATTTTTAGAGTTTTTTTTTTTTTTTTTTGAGGGTCGATATGATTTGTCAATTTTCCTGTCATTTTAAAATTAGCCTCTCATTGACTTGCTATTGCTTGTAAGAGCTCTGTAATTTCACAGCTGGATCACCAATCGCAGAGCTGAAAGCGTTTGGTGGAAAAGTTCTAATATGAAGGAAATTGGCGGCAACACAACACACAACACAACACACAACACAACACACAATACACAACACAAACTGAATAGGCAGATTTTAAGGGTAAATTTCCTCAAAGTTGTTCTAAACCTGTATTAATTTCTTTCTTCTGCTGAACACAAAAGACATTTTGAAGAATATCTGTCACCACACAGTTGATGGACCCCATCAACTGTTTAGTTACCCATATTCGTCAAAATATCTTTTGTGTTCAGCAGAACAGAAATAAATTCATACAGGTTTAGAACAACTTGAGGGTGAGAAAATGATGAAATAATTTTAATTTTTGAGTGAACGATTCCTTTATTTTCTGACTCTGGTTGTAAAAGTCTAGCATCATGGCAGCAAAACTCAACGTACAGTTCTAATTTTACGTCCCATCAGTATAAAACACTGCACAGCATTAGTGCCTGTGGCTTTCTATTGCAGTAATCCATGTCTGGTCTAGCAGGAATTCTTTCCCTCCTGTTGTACTTTTACAAGCAAGCATTTAAACCGGTATCCTGGCACCATTTCCGGCCGACCGAGATATTTAGCAGCAAGTGCAAAGGCAAATGAAAATAAATACAGCCAGCCATTTCCCCCTGCACCTGTGTTCTTCACATGCCGGTCACAGAGCCGTGAGGCTTCTGCAGTCTCAACCTTAGCAGTAACGGCCAGAAGATAATCTGACCACTGGGAAATAAACCCAAGGTTGTCAGGATTTTTTTATTTTTATGGAACACCTTTGCCGAGCCGGCAGTTCGAATGTGAACGTGTGCATGTGTACGATCTGTGTCTCTATATCAGTGTGTTACATGCACAAATGGATGTACGTGTGTGTCTGCCATTGAATCCTTAATCAGGCTCTTTTATGTTGGTTTATTGTACAGTCTATTTAGCAGCTAAAAGGATCTCAAGGTACCTGTAGTATATCACCAAAATGGCCCATCCAGCGCTGACCTCTCGTCCCCTCGACCTTGGGTTTCCTGTACTCACAAAAGGAGGAAGTTATTGGCTGTGTTAGGAATGGAATACTAGCTCAGCATATACTGAATAATACACGGTGTACTTCATGCTATTTGTTAAAAATAGGGAAACTGCAGGCATTATTTCACTCTAAATACTTTATACTTATGGATTTCATGCATATATTTATCAGCAAATTTTTAACTAAAAAAGCACAAATTAAGCAAATTGCTATTTTTTTTTAAAAATTCATTTGGTTAGAAGACATGCGCATGAACTGAAACACATTTATTCCTAGATGATGTGACCTGAATAATTCACTCAGATGATTGGCTGCACATTTTGTAATGTGAAAACCACAAGCAATCTATTTTACTTTTAATTAATTTATTATTTCATTTATTTACAGTTCTCTTGAACATATGGGGTATATGCTTTATATGCTTTATTCATAATTGGTTTTGTGATATTGTGGATTTCTTACATAAATTACATTTGAAAAATGGATGGAAACAGCTAGTGTCGTGATGTTACCTTATGTTCCATGTAGTGGGCTATCATCATGGAAATATGCATTTTGAATCATTTTGTGTTTGTGATGTCTATTGGCACTCTAAATCAAAAAGAAGATTGTGGCTAATATTATTTCTGGTGTCGTGAAAAACCCTGTCCCCATGCAGCGATCGTGACATCTTATTCTTGTTAAACAAAAGAGCTTTTCTCAACCAGTTAGCACTATTTAAATCTTATCATGCTAACTGAAAGCACAAAGGGAAATGATTAATTTACCTTATTTTGCATCACTAATGGGATATGTAATTTAAAAGACATCACATATTATATTTTTGTTTAAAAAAAAATCTTGGATTCTGCTTGGATATGATCTTGCATGAGGTTGTTCATCCCACTTTAATTGGAAGGTCAGGTCAAGCACATTGCATGGTGGGATACAGTATTTTCTGCAGTGTGCTATTGTCAGTTACACATTGGCAATTTTGGCAACACATTGGTTTTCCATGCATACCAGATAAAGCAAGAAGCCGTGGTTTACAGTGAACTTAGTTGTTAAATTCACAGTAAACCATGGCTTCACGTTGCTTATTGCTTTTATAAAATGGTTAGTCCACCCAAATATTTGTTTAATATTTAGATGCGGTGGCACAGTAATACTAATGTAATGAGGTCACAGGTGTACTGTATTTTTGTAGAGAAATTTACTACTTAGAACTACTTAGAACGCGGCTCAACCAATCAGAATCAAGGACCGGAACTATCTGTTTTATAATATCACATATAGCTACATACATATAGTAAGAGTAGTATGCTAGTACACTATTGCAAATGCAATTGTGCAATTTTTATATGAAGACGCGGATCCTATTACACGCGAAGCCTGTGCTCCGGTGTGGTCATGTTTATGTTTTATAAAGATAAATACGCCAGGGTGAAAATTCTCATTCTGCACCCAATCGTAGACGTATGATGCATGATTGAATCCGGCAGATTAGTGTCCCTGTCTCAGTGTTCAAATTGATTAATGCCTTTTAAAAAGCGTCAAATCCCCGTGTTTCACCGCAACCGTGTGCCGCGGCTCACACAATATAACTGAGGTTTTCTTATGAGCACCATCATCTGAGTCACTCTAATCCTCATAATCATGCATGAGCTGCAAGTATTTGAATTTCTTCTTCATCATCACCTGCCTTTTTTCCCCTCAGCTTTTGTATTTCGCCATGTTAGCATCTTTGTCTTCAGAGGATGGAGACTTCAGAAAGCAGCCCGACCCAAATGCATATTAAAGGTCAAAACGGTCCACTCCATCTGCCATTTTGTGCCTCATTTTTGCCGTATTCAAATCCAAGTGCGATTGGGCTGGAAATTGGAGCTAATTTAGCGGGATAAATCAGCTCACGGCGAGCAAAAGAGCGTGGCGCGGGCGGGGAAATGGCCGGGAGGCTGATTTACGAGCGGGTTCGGCCCTCAGCCACGTTTGATCATGGCTAAATCTGTTTGCCGTAAATCCGCTGTCACGGAACGAGGCGGGGAGGGATGCGTCGTATCTCGGGCCGCGGGAGCGTCGACCTGCAATGCATTACAGGCGCTTGATAACGAAGGCCCTTGATCAGCACTCGTCCGTATCATTAAGAGCGAGGCCGGGAGATTGTTGGAGTTGGAGTCTAGCTCAACTTTTTTAATTAGACGACTGATTTCTACGTGGGTAACAGATGTGTTGCTCTCCTCGGTGGAGCCGCGACAGACAGCGGCTGCTGGAGGATTTCTCGAGCGCTCATGTTGACGTGTTTGGAACATCTGAGCACTTGCTAAATTTGCTGCATTTAAATATTTGATGCAGCTTTTTAGGCCACCTTAATCGTGTTCACTAGCATTTAGCAGTTCATCAATTACTAAAAAGCTTTCTAAAGACCTGAAGTTTAAAGTTCTGAAGGTCTACTTTAAGATTGATATTTTGGCTTGTGGGAAAAGTGTCTGATTTACACACACACTTGCTATTGTTTGGTAACTGTTAAAAGCCTGTTTGGTAGAAGAATAGTTTGTGATTTTATTAATAATAATACATGTAATTTTTCATTATTATTGCATTATATGTAAACATTGTGAATAAGCTTTTATTTTAATATTTTCAGTTTTCATTTTAATTAAAATTTTATTCTTTATTATGAGCATTTGTCATTTTTATTTCTATATTTCTATTTAGCTTTATTCTTTTTTTTATTAATATTAATACTTGAACTTAAAATAAGAAATGTGAGAATTGGCCTTTTAATAAAGCATCGTATGACTTTAAAATATCCGAGGCTTAAAAAGTTTCTCCTCTCTTTTTACTGTAGAAAGTGTTTTTGCATGCCGTGATATCATCCATTTTTTGCTATTGTGTTTCTTAGACTTTTTTCTTCAAATGAATGATCGTTTTATGCTTTAAACTGTGTTTAGAGTGAGTCTATTGATTTCAAGTCTTTCACCTGGCTAAAAATGTCATTGAAATGTCACTGGGTTTATTAGAAACCGCTGTTTAATTTTGACATTTTGTCTGATTCAGTCCCAAAGAGCCATAAACGTCAGGCTCCGTTTGGGCCGACTCAGCTGTGTGGGTTGTGCTGTAGCGGAGTTAGTGGTACACTGTAATTGTGTCTGGCATTAAAATGATACTGTACCGCACCCAAGCATGAGGTGAACCTTCAGTTTTAGACTTTCCAATGTAGCTGCTTTTGATCACAACATGATTAGGACGGGATTCTGGTTCGGTGTAAGTAATGGAAACTTGGGTCAAGTACCTCTCTTCTGTCTGTAAATAGAAATTTAGACTTTTATAAAAAAGGTAATGGGCACATTTTCTTGATGTATCCACATTAAACACTTTCTGCAAGCTGTCAGTGAAGATTTTTGGGTTTATGTGGTTCTGACTATACAGTGACGTTTGACAGCAGTGTACCATTCAATGCAACTTGCTAGCATTTTTATATTACAAAAGAATATATTTTGAAGAATATGGGTAACCAAACAGTTGATGGGTCCCATTGACTTCTAGTATGGGGAAATACTATGGAAGGCAATGGGGTCCATCAACTGTTTGGTTACCCATAATCTATGGAAAGAAACTTATACATAGCAGAAGAAAGAAATGTATACATTTTTGGAACAACTTGAGAGTGAGTAAATGATGACAGAATTTAGATTTTTTGGTGAACTATCCCTTTAATGTGATGATTGGCCATAAGCTTACATCATCAGGTGCAGAGGAGGAATGAAGCTGCTACCACTGACTGCATTGATGTGATGGTCACTGTCAGCGTCATCTGGCCCTGTGTATGTCCACACATTGGCAGTAATCACTTTAACTCCGCGCCCTGGCTCTCGCAGGTACAAGCTAATGAACACAAGCACTTATATGTGTAGTATTGTAGGATTAGTCCGGTCAGGTCCACCTGCTGCTTATCTTGTGCTTCATGTCATAATTGAATGGGAGGCTTGATAATTTCATTAAAGGTCAAGACAGACGCATCTCAGAAATGGAAGCTCGTGTTTAGGAGGGTAGCTCTTAAGCACCTGTCTGGGGCCGTGTGACGTAAAGGCCCTGGGCAAGTGGCCGACTTACTGTGATTCACAAACTCTGTAGAATACACATAGGCGGTATAAACAGAATCTTATTTCACGCTGTGAGTCATTTTATATCACGGTAACAGTGTTTGTTACTATGCTGGAAATTCAATGAAAAATTAGGTTTGGATATTTAATAACCCTGTGGCAATGCCTATTATGGGTAATCCAGTCAATACTTTTTACAAATCCAAAGTTGTTGTTTTTTTGTTTTGTTTTACCAGTAAACAAGTTGTGCAGGTGCAGCTTCACATTATGGACCACTTGAGTTAAAAACAATAGATTCTAAACAAAACAAATAAAACAATATTGGAAAATTATTAGAAATGATATTATCAAAGAAAAATAAAATAAAGGTATAAAAATTCTGTTTGCTGCTCAAGAAACATATTAGCAACATTGAAAACAGTCATGTTTTATTTGATTCTTTTTGAAAGTTCAAAAGAACAGCATTTATTCGAAATCGAAATCTCTTGTAATGTTATAAATGTCTTTACTGTAACTTTTGATTACTTTAATGTGTCCTTGTTGAATAGAAGTGTTATTTTCTACCAAAAAAAGTCTTCCCGACCTTTAACTTTTAAACAGCCATGTCTTTAAATAATAATTTACCTTATAATAATTGTATACGTAATTGAGCAATCAAGTCTCTTCAGAAAATGAGGACTAAAGCACTCAATTCATATGGATTAATTTTACAATCTCTTTATGAACTTTTTTTTAAGCGTAGCTGTCAATGGAGGGAGATAAAAAAGATCTTCATTTGTGTTCCGAAAATGAACGAAAGTCTTACAGGTTTGGAATGACATGAGGGCGAGTAATTAATGACAGAATTTTTCATTTTTTGGGTGAACTTTAAACAGCGAGTCCTTCAGACAAGCATCATTCCCCCAGCCCTGTGGACATGCATCACTTGTCATTCACTACCATACAGGAACATCCCGCATGGAACCATTTTTTTCAGCTAAAGTTTGACACTAAATAATGTCATCTTTGAGTCTGCCTGGTAGCAGCTTGACTCTTTTTATCATTCAGATCCCATTCCGTCATCTCTCAATTTCCGCCAGCCTCACCTCGGCGCGGCTGCTAACCTTGGAGTTGCGTGCTTAAAATGAGCCATAAGATTTGCCATTTGTTTCTCCTCCTCGAGCGACCCGCAACCTCCGTGCCATTTACTGCACAGCCGCTGCCCAGGAGGAGTACAGATGCATTAAAACGACCAATAAACCCAGTAGTGTGTGGCTGTATAGATTTAAATCCATATTTGGTGGCGGAAGAACTCTTGATATTATACAGTAATGTTATTTTATTAAGAGCGGATTGGATATACTTGCGTTGCTTATGAATTCAGCTTTACAGCATCATAGACTTCACGCTATAAGGTTACACGGAGAGTGGCTGTTGTGGTTTTGGCACGCCAGCGTCGGCCAGACTGAGAGCAAATGTCTCTTACAAACAAGCCGTCTGATTTAAGATAGTGCTAGTCTTCAGACGGTTGAATGCACACTCTGTCCTACTAAATAGATAAGTAGAAAGGGGTCTCCAAAAACTCCCCTTACAAATAGTCTTCTTGTCCCATGATTAAAGATGAGTTATTTAATAATGAATTTCACAAAGGAGATCTCTGTGGATGACCTGTGTGGTACGATCACACACACACACACACTGCTCTTATTCTCTCCGTCACAGGCTCCATTCACTTCCCCTCTGTTTCTTTGGAAGAAACGCTCATAAAATGCTGAGAGCACATACCTGGTGAAATACTGGAGCAAATGTTCAGTGTTGGATAAAGAACGCTTTAAAAGTGGTTGTTGCGCTCATTTCTTTTGTTTATGAATGGTGCTTTACGATCTGTGATCTTAAACGAACAGAAGTTGCAGGTTGCTTTGTTTTTGTTTACACAGGTTGTGCGTCCATCTGCTGGTTCGTGGTTTTTGGCTTCACAGATGTTCTTTGTTTTCCTGTTGTTGTTTTTTTATACTAGATCTTTTTAGACTTGTTCATGTAATACCTGGAAATATCATGGGTTTTTGTTTTTAGCATTAATGAGGCTTTCTGATTCATAAAAACACAAGCACAACATGTCAACATTTTATTGATTTAGATTTTGTTGTTTGCACCTATATTAGTTCTTTTTTGGATGTTTATGCTTCACAGCCTAATTATTTAAAAATAAAAATTATATATTGTATATTTATAATAATATAATAACTATATATATGTATATACATACATGCATACATGCATGCATACACGCACACACACACACACACACACACACATACTAGTGCTGTCAAATCAATTAATCGCATCTAACATAAGTTTTTGTTTACATAAAATGTGTCTGTATATGAACTGTGTGTGTATATATATATATATATATATATATATATATATATATATATAAAATATGTCTCTCTGTGTATGTGTTTTATATATGTATATACACAGACATATATAATATATAAATATAATATATATATATATATATATATATATATATATACACATATATTGTAAACAAAACTTATGTTTGATCCAATTAATCGATTTGACAGCACTGATATATTTGTGTGTGTGTACGTATATATGTATATAATATTAATATTATATATATTTAAGGGTGTGTGTGTTTGTGTATATACACTCACCGGCCACTTTATTAGGTGCACCTGTCCAACTGCTCCTTAACACTTAATTTCTAAGCAGCCAATCACATGGCGGCAACTCAGTGCATTTAGGCATGTAGACATGGTCAAGACAATCTCCTGCAGTTCAAACCGAGCATCAGTATGGGGAAGAAAGGTGATTTGAGAGACTTTGAACATGGCATGATTGTTGGTGCCAGAAGGGCTGGTCTGAGTATTTCAGAAACTGCTAATCTACTGGGATTTTCACGCACAACCATCTCTAGGGTTTACAGAGAATGGTCCGAAAAAGAAAAAACATCCAGTGAGCGGCAGTTCTGTGGGCGGAAATGCCTTGTTGATGCCAGAGGTCAGAGGAGAATGGCCAGACTGGTTCGAGCTGATAGAAGGGCAACAGTGACTCAAATAACCACCCGTTACAACCAAGGTGGGCAGAAGAGCATCTCTGAACGCACAGTACGTCGAACTTTGAGGCAGATGGGCTACAGCAGCAGAAGACCACACCGGGTGCCACTCCTTTCAGCTAAGAACAGGAAACTGAGGCTACAATTTGCACAAGCTCATCGAAATTGGACAATAGAAGATTGGAAAAACGTTGCCTGGTCTGATGAGTCTCGATTTCTGCTGCGACATTCGGATGGTAGGGTCAGAATTTGGCGTCTACAACATGAAAGCATGGATCCATCCTGCCTTGTATCAACGGTTCAGGCTGGTGGTGGTGGTGTCATGGTGTGGGGAATATTTTCTTGGCACTCTTTGGGCCCCTTGGTACCAATTGAGCATCGTTGCAACGCCACAGCCTACCTGAGTATTGTTGCTGACCATGTCCATCCCTTTATGACCACAATGTACCCAACTTCTGATGGCTACTTTCAGCAGGATAATGCGCCATGTCATAAAGCTGGAATCATCTCAGACTGGTTTCTTGAACATGACAATGAGTTCGCTGTACTCAAATGGCCTCCACAGTCACCAGATCTCAATCCAATAGAGCATCTTTGGGATGTGGTGGAACGGGAGATTCGCATCATGGATGTGCAGCCGACAAATCTGCGGCAACTGTGTGATGCCATCATGTCAATATGGACCAAACTCCCTGAGGAATGCTTCCAGCACCTTGTTGAATCTATGCCACGAAGAATTGAGGCAGTTCTGAAGGCAAAAGGGGGTCCAACCCGTTACTAGCATGGGGTACCTAATAAAGTGGCCGGTGAGTGTATATGTATGTGTATGCATTTATTATATTTGTCCATATTATAATATTACCACATTAATAATTATTATATTATATCATTTTAGTAATGTTCTCAAGCACATTAAAATCTGCATTTAATACACACACACACACACACACACATATATACATACAAAACATGTTCTTTGTGATACTGCTCTTTAAAATAATTTTTAAAAGTCTTAATCCATTTATCGTGGAATAGTCATGGAAAATCATTGGCCAAAAGCTTTGGGATCTCTGTATATACAGTCAGCCGTTTTACATTTAGCAGGTCTCGCGTGTGTCTCATGTCAGGACGACAGCAGTTTGGCCTTTCCGGCATCCGCATGTGCAGGTTCGAAATCCGGGTTGTTTACGCTTTTCCTTTTCCCTCTGTGTTGATAGAAGCTTTTCTGCCTGTCTGGCATGCCAATAATGGAAAGCAATCCGCTGTGAGTATTTAGATATGGATATGGTTTGTCCAATGTAATTAGCTTTGGCCAACTCAGGGGATCAAATCTGAGGCCGTAAAATAACTGGAAGAGACAGATGGCGGAAAGACGCGTCACTCTGCTCTGCCCCCGTTCGACAGCAGCCTCATCCAATTCAGTCTTGGATGACCACGGCAGAACCTTTATTTGAAGAGCAAACAGGAAAAAGCTCTGATGTAAATATGCTTTAGCAAGCCCAGAGAAAACAATTCGCTAAACAACCCGCCGACAAAAACAAAGGAACTCGCCGTGTCGCATTTCACGTCTATTTCGACAGAGGCCCTTTCCCTTTCATAGGTACAGATATGAATATCGTAAATGGGTTTGCTGGAAATATTTAATTCTGTATTCTTTGTACCAAATTTTCAGCTTCCAAATGCATTGGTCACAGCGGCAGCCAGACTCTGCTGCGCTTCTGAGGTAAAACGAGGAACCTCGCTCTGGATTCCAGATTCTGAATTTCCAATGCTAAATATTACCCTCCGGTTTAACCAAGAGTGAGAGATGGGTTTCAAGAAAAGGTGAGAGAAAGAATCTGTGACGCAAACTAGCAGCATGCGAGCTGAACGTTTGGCCGGGATGTGTTTGCTCTCGGGGGAGAGAGCTTCTCCTCCATTTTGTTGGGCTGGAAAGAACTGCTCCGGTTTCGTGTTTGATGTCAGGGCTGAAGAACTGTGGGTCTCGTATCTGAGGAGCGCAGCGGCGGGAGGGAGAGAAAGTGGATTTTTTCGCACTGCGTGTCAGAGCCAGGCACCTGGAACTAGGTCATTTCTCCAGAAAGAGTCAGGAGTGAGAAGAGGGAGAGATTGAGATGGAGGAGGGTGGGGGTGGGAACTGTGGCTCTGTAGCGGCTGCTAAAGTTACATTAGATCACTGCAACTGACGGCCTTTAATTGATCTTTCACAACAGATGATGTGCAGACAGGAGTGGTGTAATATATTTTGTGTTTTATTTCATTCACTTGACTTTATTTTGGATACTGGCCCCACACACACCCTTTAAATTCGACATGAAGTCACCTGTTCTTAGTGCTATTGTGCTCAATTAATCCGTGCAAGTTATTTAAAAAAGAATTCTAATACACTTCAGCTTGTTCCACCTCTTAAATAATTTTCCTTAAAGCCGGTTGATGTCAACAAGGCTGTAGTTCTTCGCCAATAATTGTAAAATCTTGTTTGCACAATCCAATCAATTCCTGATGCTTAAAATTCAGTCCCTTTTTATTTCTTCTCACTGTTGCAAATATGGCAAGAGTCAGTCACAATAAATTGGAAATATAATTTCCTTTGGACTTTGAATTAGGAATGTAAAATGATAAATATTGTGAATAATTATTGTCAAAATAATTAAGATTAATTAGGAAAAATAAGTAAATATTTGATGATATTTACTTTTAAAAGTAAAAAAAAACCATTTTTTTTTACACTTTGCTAATTATTCTTACTTTTTTTATATTTTATTTAAAATATATAAGTATGTATATGTATATCTATCTATCTATCTATCTATCTATCTATCTATCTTTATCTATCTATCTATCTATCTATCTATCTATATTTGTACAGTTAATTAATGTATATTGTTTTGCAAGTTTTGGGACACTTTTTTGGGGAGATTTAGAATCTCAGCATCGCTGAGTCATTTGAAAGTATATATTTTAAGTCTCTCTGTCAAAACCACAACCAAAAATGATTTTCCCAGCACCACCATCTTTCACCACATTTTAGGGAACTGCAGATTGAGAAACAAATTAAGAAAAAACGGGTACAAATACACCCTGCAAGGAAAACCTTTATACAAATTGATTGCTTTTGATAATCTTATGAGAAATAGAACTGGAAAATTACTCTGTCAATCGATGCAGACTTGTTAACACTTTGAGGCATTATGTCTTGTATTGCACTCTAATTCTAAGATTACGGGACATTGTTCGCTGTATTGTCTCGCAGGAAGTGGAAGGCAGGAAAAGCTTCTCAATAGAACATAATACCGCCGAATGACAGGGCGCACAAAGGCTGAGTCTTTTTCCTTGCATTGGTTAATGGCGGTCGCATAAAACCTGCTTAATGAACTTGTTCTTGTGCGCCCTGTTTATGAACTGGTTTGAACTCTCTGCAGAGCCGCCACCAATAAGAAACTTTTTATTTTACTTGCAGAATCCAGGTTATTGTATTGTAAACTTACTTTATTGAGAGGGCAACTAAGTTCTTGTATATTTCCATCCATCCGTCCATCCGTCCATCCGTCCATCCATCCATCCATCCATCCATCGGTCCATCCATCCGTCCATCCATCCGTCCATCCATCCGTCCATCCGTCCAGATTTTCAGTTTATAAAAATCATTAATGTGATTGGACTGATCAAATTTAGATGTGCAAGGATGATATTTTCTTTAGGGTTTTACACAAACATTTATTTATTTATTTAACCTACAATAATCCTCAACTTAATTATTTAAGGTACAAAGTCTTGTTTCTGAAAGTTCAGAAATTTGTGGAGGTATTTGCCCTCTTAATTTGACTTTTCCTTTAAAAGTTTAATTTACAGTTCAGTTGAGAGAAATGTATCCCATGTGATTTTAAATTTACTCAAATAAGTTTTTAAGTACAACACATTATCAAGAATATGCCAATTGTGCGGCTGTTGCATTTTGATATACATCCAAAGCTTTCTCAAGGAGTTTGTGTAAGCTAGATTTCATCCATCCAAAATTGGAAAGAAATGAATAAACAGAATCAGTCAGTCATGCACACTCATTTTCTCCAGATGCGACCGTGCTCGTCTTGCCAGCTGTATTTGGTGGCTGTGCTTCGTTTGTGGCTATATTGAAATCTGTGTTGAGTGACAATGACTTCCTTCCCCCGAAAGATAATTAATTACTCTCCTAACTGTGCTCTCGCGCTTTCCGAGGTGTTTAGCATTGGTGGTGCCAGGAAGTGACGGATGCCCTCGCGATTGTCTCCCTAGATGGATTTGTAAATGAATTGTGCCTGTTTTCAATAGCGCGCCTATGAATGGCAGTTTGCTCCGTATACCCGAGCGTCCCTCGAGTCAGGTCGTAACAATAGGTATTTTGTATCTTCCACCAACTAAACACAAAGTGTATGTTTAACGTGAGCAGATGAGCAGATTTGAGCGGATGGGCGGAACGGAAATCGGCGCATGCACTGTTTGAGAATTTTGTGCATCTTCGCTTCTCCTTTGGCACCCATTCAGACTCTTAATGACTTTTACAGACATACTGAAGTCGTATTTAATCAAAACAGAGTTGTTATTCCCGTTCTGTTGTGCTGAGATTCTGACCCATTGTTTTCTCAGTAGCTTTAGCTGGCATTGGCGCCTGTACCATCTACTGGTGGGCTTTTATCTGAGCTGACCAGATTTTGTGTGCACAAGCACATGGGGACATTGTTGCCTTCTCTTCCACGGCTTAACGTCAGTGGCGGCAACCCGACACACGGCCTCTTGTGTCTGCCAGTGCTGTAATCATGTTTTTACTCACAAGGCAACTAATTCAACTTTGCCTCTTAAAAGAGTCTTGATTTTGTTTTTCGGGTCTACTAGGATAGATTTTCATGCTTGTGTGTTCAGAATTTGACATTGTTGCAGCACCTCTCTTCCCAGTCTGTCAGAAACGCTCTGTTTAGTTCCTGTCTCTATGAAGCCCCTCCTTTCAAAAAGTGCAATGTGCTCTTATTGGTCAGCTGGACAAATGTGTTGTGATTGGTCAACATCTTCAAGTGACAAGAAAAGTCACGGCCTTTATCATAACCGCGAGTTTCAACACACTACTAACAACTGAAACAAGGTCACACCCCCTTTATTTTGCATATGCTTTGTGCAGGAATTGTTTAAATGAGAAATATTGTGACATGTTCATTCCCGGAAGAAAACTCAAGACTACAATTGAAGTATTTTAGGGAGTTATATAACATTCAGAAACCATGCTTAATGAAATGGAGAATAATTCCCTTTGGAGTGGATTTTGTGCTTTGTAAGGGTGTGTTCACACTTGTAGGTTGGTTATCTTGGTTCTTTTGGTCCAGACCAACAAAATAAAGTAATACATTTAATCCTGGTTCACTTAGCATTCACACTGTCACTTTTAAGACTGAACTTAAAGTAAAGTCCAACATATTTTGCAACAGACCTTATCGAACCTCCAAATCAATGCTGTTTTGGGCTAAATACCCTCATTTTATGTGCCTGTATGATGGTATTTTGACCAGCTGAGAACTCCTGAAGAGCTTACAATGTGTAACGGAGTCAAAACAGTGGCAGGAATCCCTCATAAAAAAGAGTTTTTGACCGAGAACCTGAACTGAAATGGGCAACGTAGCTCCTAAGATGAGAAGAAAAACAAGTATGCTTGAGCATTCTGTCCTTTTTAGGCTCGCATCTTGTGACACCATGTCCTGTTTTAGGTTCATTTAGATGTCTTTGGTCCGTGTTGTGTTCACATTTCAGTCGAACTACACCAGATTCTGTTTGGAAGCGTACCGAGACTCATCTTTCCAGTGGTGTGCACACCAGGGTTCACATGGCAGCGTTCACACTTATTCAAATGAATTGCACTAACAGAACAATCGCACCAGAGTTAGTTTTTAATCTAACCAAACCTGCCAAGTGTGAACACACCCTAACTTTGCAGACCTTTTTCATGCTCAAACAACAACATTAAAGTTAAAATGTAAAAAAGTATTATAGATCCTTGAGCTTGAGCCTTTTCATTGCACAATTTCATTTGAAAGTTTCAGTCGGACTACAGAAGAGTTCTTTGTTGTGCTGATATGCAGATGTCAATGATAAAAGCAGCGCAGTTCTCGCTACGGTTGGCCGATTGTTTGCCGTTTCTTCGCATCGTAATTACTGATTGTTAGTTATGGTTTGTTTTGAGGCAATGTGGCAGATGCTACTGTGAGGTATGCAGGGGGTGATATTCCCCTCACTCTCTTTTGCAGATCTGCTATAAACAGCATCATATAGTGCATGTCTCTCTCTTCTGTCCCCCCCCCACATCATCGCAGAGTTTAATCAGCCTTGACTGACTGGCACTCCCTAAGAGTGCATTCTCAGGCACCGGTTCCCTAAGGAGGAAGCCATCAGTCCACCCAACCCCCTCTTTCTCATCTCCGTCTAGCACAAACGGGCGCCCGCTGCCGCGCCTATAGATATTAGGTATTCATAAGTTCATCTGTCGTTTATGATGATGATGGTGTGCCTGTACTGTTCGTCATATTCAAAATATAGCGTATGATCTCACTGCTCAGGGTGCTTTCACACAAGACGTGTTCTTGCTTTCCGTCTGGGCTGGTTTTTTTTTTCTTTTGGATTGTTAGTCTATATGCTAGACGAATGTCTTTGGACGTTCCCTCACGCCTCGCTATATTTCAGATTTTCACATCAAGACCATCATATTTTAAGTAGCCCTGGCAAGTTAGGTTTTAAAATAATGGAGCAATCAGAGATACGCACATTTGCATAAACGTATTAAGTGCACGATTATTGTTTTATTTATTTATTCATTGGAATCAAATGATACCATACATTTCATAGGTCATGCATATTTCCTGTTTTACTTTTTGGGAAAGTCTTTTTTTTTTTTCATCTATTGCTCATTAAAAGTTAATCTTTAGAAACACTAATTAAATGTAATCTGTAAAATTGTTAAATGTGCAAAATCTCAAAATGACTACACTGTTTATTGTTTTGTGGCAATGCCTACATTTACTATCTCAGCATTTAAACAATTCTTTTTTTAGGGTTTTGTTACTTATTCAGACAAAGTAGTGTAGAATTTTAATAAAAATATATTTATTATTATTTTTATTAATTTAATATTTATCAAAACCTTGATTTATTTTATTTCAATAGAATAATACAAATATTATATTTGATAAAAATGTATAAATATATTTTCAAAAATATAATAATTCATATGTATGAATCTATTATAATGCATTTTATATAAATAATTTGAATGGAGTTGATGGTAAACTGTGACGTTTATGTACACATCTTGAAATATTCCCTCAAACCTACTCCGTCTTCAGCAAAACAATCAGGATGTTCAAACAGACATCTCACAACATGAGGTTTTAGATGTCTGTATTTATGCCGGTCTGTCTGAAAATGTCTCATTTGAGTCGAGAGACTGCAGACAGGACCGCCGTGTGACTTGTAAAGCTGTTAACATGACGGCGTGTTTGTTTTACATCACCGCCGTGTTGTCGAGGCACTCAGACACAGTCCTTCCTGAAGCGTTTGTGTTGCTTCCAGAAGGTTTTTTTTTTTTTTTTTTTTTTTTTTTTTTTAAACCCGGCCTTGAGCGTGCTAGCGCGATCTTTTACGGCCAAAGGGTTTGTGTATTGGAGCTGGGGAACAGATGTATCAACGAACACATGTCAGTATGTCAGTGAATCAGAGTCTGCTACTCTTCACCATTGAAATGTTTCGAAGCAGACCCAGACAGATCCTAAATTAAACGTCCTGCTAACCTAAACAGCCTTATCAGTGAAATGTTCAAGCTGTAAAGAGGGATTTGTGAACGATGACCTGAAAAACCTATAAAAACATTATAGTAGGGAATGGCATGCAGCTTGGAAGTGACGATGTTGTTGTGATGTTCTGGGTGGCTTTAGCATGTTGCTAGTAGGGCTGGGCATTGACACAAATTTCAAGATTCAATTCAGTTTCGATTCACAAGCTTTCAATACGATTTCAGTTCAATTTCGATTAATTGGGGCCTATCAGGTACAGTACATGGCAAAAAATCTCTCCACTAATGCTGTAAACTAGATACAGGGAACCCCAGTTGGTACATCACTATAATATTAAAGGGTACAATTACGTTTTTATCATTTTTAATGACATAATTATATTTTTACTTGTTTAAAATATATATATATATAAACATAAAAATGGTGGCTGTCATAAAAACTTAATGGATTTATTCATTTATTAACATACATTAAAATTGAAGAAAAGGTTAAGTAGAAATACAATGAATATGCAATATAGAGACAGTTAGCAAAATGCTCCTCCTAAGTGATTTTTTTTTAGCTGACTAACAAGTTTTTGGATTTTATATTGCTTTTTTTGAGGTGAATGTAGCATTACGTGGCATTGTTTACAAACTGTTTTATTGACTTCTTTCCACGGTTGAAACACTGATTGAATGATTACATGGATTTCAGTAAGTTGTACAGTTTCTTTCAACATACCTTCTGATGTTCATTCGTGAATATTTCATGTCGTAACTAGTAGTTAAGCAGAAGAGATGATCCGTTCACAGATATGATCTGTTGCGCCACATTAAAGAGCACCAAAACTGTATTTATTGTTTGAATTACATAATAAAATTGACAGAATTTGAAAGCTGAGATGTTGTTTCATATCAGAAGTAACAATGCACAAAGCTTAGTGCAATTTAATGGATCATGCTACAAAGTTTTGTTCATTCATCAACTGAAAACAACATAGACTGAAAGATTGATTCTTGGGTATGGGAATCGGATTTAAGAATCGATATTGGTTCTTCAAAATCGAGAAATCTATATATTTTTTACCCATCCCTGGTTGCTAGGTGTTTACTTACTGGCCAAATTCAGCCGTTTCAATGATATTCTAGTCCCTAAGTAGAGAAATGGTTGATTGGTTAGTTGTCCAATGTCCATGTCTAAACTCACTGGATCGGATCTTGTTGCTCCTCTTCAGAATATGTTTTTCCTTCAAATGCATTTTTACTCTGGCTTTTATTTGGCTATACATTCTCTTCCAAATTCAACAAAAGAATGAAATGACTCTCTCTGTTACTATTTTTACATTTGAGACACCTTCCTTCCATCACGCCGTGTTTCTGATTACAGACTATTCCGCATGCTCCACCAAATCCAGTTAGCGGCCCACCTCCCCCCAGCCCAGTCCCCATTCGCCACCAGCCGCCCTCAGGATTGACTTTCCCCAGGAGCGCTACCTCACACTGCAGACATTTACGGTTCCCCTGAGCCCCACTGCCCCACGCACCTTCTCTCCTCTCCATCTTGATGGAGTGAAAGAGGGTCTGGAATCCACATTGACCCTCACAAAAGGCCAGGGCGACAGTATAAAGATGAAGGAAACTAATAAAAATCAGACAGAAATGTCAAAGGAATATTAAACGTGTCACAGGCGTGCCTCCAAATGGAATGAATAGGTGGATGTGAGAGTGAAGAACACTGTCCAAGTTGGATGAGCTCAGGTGTGCCTGGTTTCTGAATGGGCCGAATCTCACGAAAACATGTCCAGATCACATTTGTATGGAAGCTTGTTTCCACCAAATAAATGCAAAATGTGTTTGTCTTTTTACCTCACAATTCAGATTTTTTTGTGCCAGAAACAAGCTTCCATACATTTGACAAAAAAAATAAAAATAAAAATAAGTATTACAATTTGCATAAAGCAAGTTAAAAGACTTTTATTTAGAAACATTTTCATTACCTTTAAAACTATTATTATTATTAAAATATTTATTAATAAATAAAAAAACTGTGATTTAAAAAAAAAAAAATGTATAGTGAATTTTATTTAAATAAGAATTAAGTACCACACAAATCACAACAATAAATCCTTTACAATTGACCTTTTTTGCATTACAGTAATGAGATTGATTTAGTTTTTTGCTCTACAATTATGAGGTATTTTTTTAAGAAAGTGTGCTTCAATTTCATTAATGTTACAATGCAAAATAAATAAATACTTGGCTAATAACATTTCTTAGTTCATTTTTTTTATTTTATTTTTATTTTGGGGTGAAATAGGACCTTGTCATGTCCTTGAAAGATTCCTCGAAAGACTTCACCTTACTAGATCAGATCCCGGGAGAACTTGGGACACCTGTGTAGGTCTTCGTCGAATTGTTCTTCCTTTCGGCACGCTGCCAAGCCTGGTGCCAGCCTGGAAAAATGAAGTCTTCTAAAGCTCTCTGCTACACAGCGTGTAGCGTTTCTAGCGTATTATTTGGTAAATAGTTGAATCAGCAGTGTCACTCCGATACAGAAAGGAGCTGTGTTCTCAATTAGCGTCTTTCCGTCGGCCGCAGGAATGGGCTAAAGATAGGTGCCAGCGTGCAGAACCCATTCAGCCTATTGTTAAAAGGAGCGGAATTAAATGTAGTGCATGCTAACCGACTGAATGGGCATATGAGCACATTTGAATTTGATAATGTATTTTTCTCTTTCTGCTGGATTATTAAAATGCACATGTCCTGTTTGGTCAGCACATTGCAAACGGGCTGCGCTGTAATACTGCTTGAGCCTGTTCTCACCTCACTCGTCTCATAAGTCTTTCTTTTATTAATCGGTTTCTGACGAGCAGTATATCCTCTCCCAATTATAAAAGACAGATTGGAAAATATATTAATCAATCATATCGATCGGCAGAGTTAAGGCATCCTTTGCAGCTCTGAAATATATAGCTCAGCTTCACCGCAGAAATCTCATCCCGACTCGACTCTAATGTGATCGCTCGTCCAGCCTGGCGATGTCACATGCGTGTTTATTTGTGGCGAGTTATATAGTAAACATCGCTGCGCTAGTAAATCGTTTTCAGGTTTCTGAATACACAGGCTGTTTTTTAAAATATGACACAATCGTTCTCAAGGGCAGGAAATCTGATATGGGAGGCTGGTTCTTTGGGCGGTAAATCAATTATTATTCCGTTACCAAGGAGACTGAAAACGCAAAACTGTCACTCTCCCAAGAGAGAGACTTGTTTTCATTCATCTCGTTCCTGTCTCTCCCTTTCTCTCTCTCTCCCGCTTTGAGATTAGATTAGAACGTTTGCCGTATTGTCGTGAGGAAAGTTCTTAGAATTCTCCCAGAATGCTCTGGGGCGTCTAGAGCAGGATTAGGCCGTAAAGCCTGGGAGTGTCCTGGGCTTTGGTGCTTGGTTGAAGTGTGCCCGTTTAGGCCTGACCTTGCGTGGCATCCCCTGGGCCCTGGAATAAAACCGGGAAGGGAAGCACAGAGAGTGGAAAGCTCCTCATTAAATGATTTAAAGCCGCCGTGAGCGGAGAACGCATTTTTAACACTCTATGAATTCACACAAATGTGTTGCTCCCTGTCACGTCTGAGAAATTAAGGAAAAATGAAGGTTGCGAATCTTTGCGCAAAAATGTTGTTTGTGAATTACACTAGAGCTACACTAGTAATGATGTAATTAATTAAACTGATTCAAACCGATAGCTCTGTTGTTGTTGTTTTTAAACGATTTGTTAAAAGAATCTGTTCATTAGATTCGTCCATTTTTGAACGATTCATTAAGAGAATTGGCTTGTTATATTTGTTTGTTTATTAATCTTTTTGATTGATTCATTAAGAGAATTGGCTCATAAGATCTGTTCTTTTGTGAGACTTTTTAAATTCGAATTGAGAGACATTTGTTTATTTGTGAAATGAGCAACTCTAGTAATGATATGATTTGCTAAACTGACGTCAATAGCACGATAGCTAGTTGGCTCATGAGATTTATTCGAGTCTTTTGAATGAAATATTAAATGAATCGGCTTGTAAGTCAAATTAGATTTGGTCATTTGTGAGTCTTTTTAGGTGATTCATTTAAATCAATCAGTTCGTACGATTTCCTCTTTTGTGCGTGTTTTTGAATAACATTAAAATAATTGACTCATAATATTTTGTTCGTTTGTGAAATGAACTAGTACCTCTTGCAAGCATGTTGTCTGACTAGTCTTTTATCACATTCAGTTGCTGCCATGGCACTTCAGAAACCACTCTTTACCACAAATAAGGCAGGGAATGCAATATCTGCATCAGATATTCAGCATGGACGAATCGACGACGGGATTAAATATCTCCCCATCAAACCTGTTCTTCATGCAGTCGTTGTCTTCCGCCGGTCACATGACTGATAGGATCAGTGCATTTGCAGTCAGGTCACTGCATGTGTTTAACACATTGATATCCCCGTGCTGAATGATAGATAAGACACCGGGAGCGGGTGGGGGGCTGGGTGCGCTTCAAAATGGGGGTCGGGGTACTTGGGTTGATTCCAAGGAAATTCACAAGCCCCCCTGCGGCTCCCATTTCTTCTTTACCTCTGTCGCTATCAATTTGTCCCAATGCCTAGCCGAGGATGGGCCGCCCAGACGAGATCATCTCTCCCTGGGTGGGGAGGTGAAGAAAGATGGATGGAGGGGGAGGGTGGCTGCAGGCCTGCATGCCTTTGAGGCAACCCGTGGTGGTCCCGCTTCTTATTGTACTTCTGTTTTTGTGGTCTGCTCCATGTGTGTGTGTGTGTTTGTCCATGTGCATCTTGTGTCTGTGTGTCGCAAGGAGGGGGTCGGATGCAATTAATGAGCTTAAAAACTCCCCAGCCCATCACTGTCTGTCCTGAAGGGTTAATGCTCCAGTGAGCACTTCCCTCAGGTCGTGCGATCCGAGACGAGCAGACAGGATGGCTAGCCGCAGACACTAGAGTCCTGTTGTGCCTCTCTGTCCTGTTCATCTATTGTGGACGACCACAGGACAATGGCTTCATTACTGCCGGCCGTTCTCTGGTGTTGCGGGCTAATATGTAATACAGCCAAGCACGCGTGTGCTGCCCGGGCCGCTAAGTAGCTACCAGAACAGTCTCTAATGACACTCTGAAAGAAGTGGGTCAGGCAAGAGGAGGTAAAGTCCTCCGCGGTTTGTTCGTGCTTTCATTCCTTTTTTCCCTCCAGTAGGACATTTCATCCCAAAAAATGGGGTTTATCCCACGTGTAGCCCCAGGGCTTTGATAGATAAACACAAAGGCTTTATTGAAAAGTACAGTGGTGGTGCCAGAGTACAGGATTCAGATTGGAATAACATGTTACTTGGGCTTAAACAATGGTACTGAATGATTATTTTCAGACACCATGGCATTTACGTGGTGCGCCAAGGTACTTAAATAAAATCCATGGTATATATCCAAAATAATTTGTGGTTCAGTAAATGCAACAGCTATTAATTCATGTACCGCTGGTTTGTGAGTTTGTGAATCTTTTTGAACCTTACCATTTGTTCGTTTGTAAACAAATACTGTATGTTTGTTTTTGCATTCAGTCAGCGAAACTATTTATGCATGTTATGTTTTTATTGTCATACAATTATTTATGAAAAATTGTTTATTTATTGTCTGGACGTTGATAATTTCAGTAGTGTGACCCATTATAATTCAGGAAATTCTTCATTCAGTGAATGATTTGTCAGACTGATTCAAACCAATAGTTGTGAGTCTACGAGTCTTTTGAATGATTCATTAAAAGAATTGTCACTTAAGATTTCTTAATCGACCTTCATTTGTGATTCCGACTGCACAAGTTGCGCTGCTTATTTGTTTTTGACTGCAGTAAGTGAAAATATTCATGTGTTTTATGTTTAGATTTTTTGAATGCATGATTTATTGTGTCAAAAACAGAAAACTATTACACAAGTTGATATTAGTCAAGCTATACATAAAATCATGGTAGAACCATGATATACGACCAAGAAATGACTGTCGCAGTTTGGTTGACGAATGAATCATACAGCATGGAAACAAAGAGCTTCGAACATGATGGGAAAACGGGTTCGAACACAACTCAAGCCTATCTCTTTTTATAATTGGTACAGACATTCAGGGATTAAGGGAACATGTGTTTGGGAAGTGCTGAATGAGTAGTGTGTAAGTGAAGTGTTATATAGCACTGGTCAGTCCCCAAAATAGGCCTCATGTCGAGGGTGCACCTGTTCTGTGGAAATTTGAGCGCAGTGAGATTGCAACTCAGAGTGACTCGAGTGCTAATAATCAACAATCACACTTCCGTCGCTATAATAACAGTTATTAACAGGACCAACGGCCTCTAATGTTTGGATATGAGTAAGTGAGAGTTGCATGTAAGGGTTTGCCCTTGGACTAAGAGAGTTGATGAGATTTTATTTGTATAAATAAATGTCAAAACGATTTCCACACAGTCGTGTCTGACTAGCATTTGCTAACGGTGAAAGGACTCTCTCACAGATCTGATGTTGTTCACTTGGAGCTTTAGTGTGAGTTTTTCTTTGAAAAAGAGGCATTCTCTGTTTCTCTCTCTTTCATGTAAAACCTTTCTGCCGGTCAGTCAGGCTTTTGTGTCAGTATAATGTTGAAGTCAAAGACTCGCGGAAAAGCTAAACGCGTTGACCTTTTAATCTGACAGGAAGGATGGCACCCGCGCACACACTTTCTCTCACATTCGCAGATGTACGCCGTCTTTTTGCATGAAATTTCCACAGATTTCTTGAACACACTGCAGATACTGTAGACTGTATAATAAGCTTTTCTTAACTAGCCACAGCAAGTTTCCAGCATCCTAACTGAAAGGCAAATAATACATTTTACAGTTATTTAAAAAAAAAAAACTGTATTTTCTAAATGTTTTTTTATATATATATATATAATTGTTTTATATACTATATAATACAAAAAAAATCCTATATAATTTTTTATTGATTCTTTAAATTTCAGTATTGAAATATAGTTGTAATCTTTATTTCTCCTGAAAGGCTCAACATCTTTGATTAATCTTTCCAGGATTGTTGAAATCCATTCAGGGGTTACCTTATATGATTTGAGAAAAGTGCCGGTGTGATGCTCTAGACTCGAGAGCTTATGTGCACCAAGGCACCTCTTCAGATCTCCTTGCTAAAAAGCTACTAGAATCAATAATTTTTGAACTTCAATATAACTGTAGCAGGAAGGCAGTGCTGTAATGGTGCAGGCCTCAGTGGCAGGCAGAACTGTGTTGTATTTTAAGTGTGTAATTAGGAGCTGTGGATCCCTGATGTGACTCGGCCATTATCACCTTTAGCTAACAGAGGTGTTCTTTACTAGCACTGGGAGAGGTGGAGGTGTTATACACCTCCCAAACTTTTTGATTAAATTCCTTTATTCCCCTGTTTTTTTTTACACCTGTTTTTTTTAAAAAAAATAAAATTAATTTTAGTTCTTCAACTTATTTTATTTCAGTTATTTGCAAAGACAACATTTAAAAGTCTCATTTTAGTTTAAGATTTTAATCAAATAAATATATTGCATTTGATTTGATACATTTGCTAATTATATTGATAATGAATGTATGTTTGAGATCTTGCACACCACCAACGCCCTTTTCATAAAAGTAAAATGCTGACATGAAACGGAAGTTGTGATATTCTTTACTTCCCTATCATGACATACATGAAACTGCTTCATGATCAAGAAAAAATGCAGGGCATTAAACACGTCATCTGAGAAGAGGTGTCCTTGCAAGAGGGAAGGGACGATAGTTTAATTTAAGATTCGGAACAAAAAAAAAGAAATAATGATGTGCACAGATGAATAATATATACTTGCAATATTCCATTAAAAAACAAGTATTGTCCATTTTGATTTCTTGGTGACTTTAAAGGCCCACTGAACTGACTTGAAACACGCAGCATAATTATTATTCCCAATGGAAAGCATATTTACACTGTCTGAATTGTTCCCTATCCCATCTATATTGCACTGTGCCATTCACCATGTCAGCGTCTATTTATAATGTAGGGGGCGGGACACTTTAGATTCTAGAGAACATTTAATTGGACAGAAAATCTGATGAGAAGCTGAGGTGCAGAGTGATGTCATCAAAAGCGTAGATCCATATGGGCGGAAGTGAGAGAATGCTTAAATCTTCTGAATGTGAATTTTGTCTTCTTTTTTTTTAAGAGCACACTAGCTTATAGATAACAGTAAGGCTAACATATTCATGCCAAAAGGCAAAAAAAAACATATTTCGATTTCATGGGGGCATTAAAGCAAATTGTTGACAAATGGTCTGTTTATACCAAGCACAAAGCAGATCATTTTGTGCATGCCCCATGCGCACAGATCCAAACATTTGAGGCAAATATTCAGGTTTGGTACAAAAGGGTCGTTGCCAGTACTCACTTTCTCTCTTCTTGTCCTTTTTTTTTGTTAGCCGCATGTGGACTTTAATGGACTTGAGCTTTGGGAAGTTTGTTGACTAAATGTGTTTGGGGTCGAAACGGGCCGCAGTGCGGAGCTCTTTCAGCCGGATGTCAGTCAAGTGTCTGAACTGTGCAGGGATAGAAAGTGTGTGTCAATATTAAGCTTTGACTCGCTCACAGATTGACCGAGAGCAAGTGAACTCACACAGACGAGCCAGCTTGCTTTTTGTTCAAACAAGTGAGTCATCCGCAAACGAGTCTGGCGCATTTCTCAGAGTCTTAACACCTCTGTCGACAGCTCCACCGTACTTTGGACTTTTTAAACGATATAAACCGCCGTTTACTCTCCGGCCTGTTTCTTAATCCTTCCTTTCCATCCCTGTCAATCCTTCAAAGATGTTGCCGAGATCCCGGGCACAGCAGCCTGCCCTGCAGAGAAAGGTCTGAATTAGATCACAAAGGTTCCAGATGGCTCAAATTTAATTATTTAGCACACAGAAAAACCAATTCGGGTCAGCCACAAATATATAGGATGCCTTGAAATGGCTTCTATATCGGTGTCTGCTTTTATTAGGGCCGGGAGGTAGTAAAAAGTGTAAGCGCTCGCTCCGAGGGGTTACTGTGGGGTTTTTTCTCACAGGGTTGCAGAGATGGAGACCCTTAACAATGGGGCCAATCATTTTCTCTGCCCGCTTCCATGTCTGCTCGTCAAAGCAACATAAACAAAAGCCAACGACACTTAGGTGCCAATTCCATTGTGGCAGAAATGAAAAACGTCTGGCGTGTATTTCCTTTTTTTCCTATTTAAAGGCATAGCGCGTAAAACTCAAGAAGAGCTCTGGAAACAAAAGAATACTGTGTACAATTGATGGAGGAATTATTATTGACTCGCTAAGTGCTTTGTTGTCATCGCATTGAGTTATTCACAGATTGTTTTAAGGGTTTCAGGAAGTCTGGAATTCTGAAAACCTCTGTTTTTCTGATAAGGGTTTAGACTAGAGGTGTTTGTTAAGTTCCAGAAGGTTTCAACTTTAAGACACTTTTTAAGAAGCATGCGATGCTCTTTCTGGTCAGTTAAGAGGAGAAACCGCAGCGACTGGTATTCTGTTTAGCTTTAAAGTGCGTGGAATGCCCGTTGTGTAATTTTATATGTCTGTCTTGTGCCTACAGAGAGAGGAAGACAGCCACCTGGACAGCTTCAGTGTCTCGCTAATGCTTTTTGTCAGCGTTTTGGGTTTCAAGGCCAGGCTAAGCACAATAAACAGGAAAAATCTGTATTTTAGTCAATGCATAATTGTTTTTAGTTCTGAGATGCGAGGCCTAAATGGCGATTTACATGTCTTTTGATTAGCTTATCGTGCCCGGTGATAAATCAAGCCAGGAATCTCCCATTACATTGATCGATCTGCTGTTTATGACTCGTGCTAAAGGGCCTTTTCGCCAAAGCGTGAGGAAGAGCAATGAAAAATTTCGAATAGATAAGCTAATGCAGCTTAAATTAATTGTAGCATCATTATTCAAATCTGTCCGAGCATAAGAAGCAGCTAGCCAACATGATACGGCACTCGTCTGCGTCTTGTTAACCCGAAGGGCACTTCAGCATGGCAAGTGAGCTATTAATTGTGTTTGCTCTCAAACATGGCGACATGATTATTGTTTGTCCTTCCTCATTCCAAACACTGTTTCAACACGTAATGAGAAGGACTCGATGTTGACTTAATGACGTGTGTAAGATGGCATCTTATCCCTCGGATGAACACGGTCAACAGAAACAGGAACCCAAATCTTGAAAACATGTGCTAGTAGTGATACATTTGGCTGTAATATTGGTATCATGTATTTAACTATTTGTCATTATGTTTACAGTGTGATCACACATCTTTTTTTTTACAAGCCACATGATTTGAATGAACAGTAACGTGTAGGAAATTTAAAACTCGAGGTTAGGGATCGTTTTAACAAGTGCGAGTGATATATCACAGTGTGATCAGGAGGAAAATGGTTAAAATAGTAGAGAGGCGCTGCATCCGAAATCGAATACTTCCCTACTATATAGTATGTGAAAAACACTAGGCAAAAAGTCCCGGATGACCTTCTGAAGTGCGCTTTCGCTGGATTTTTATTCCATCTGGATTTACTATCCCATGAGGCCACGGGATAGGATTTATGAATGGCAGTGAAACTACAGAACTGATGCTGGTTGGTCATGTGACCGTAACAACATGGCGGATGTAGTTACGTCCACATTACATTTGTGCTACACACATTCATATTACACAGAAGGTTGAAAATACTTTTTTAACGGTTCTGAAGTTAGTTCAAATTCAAATGTAGTACCTACTCAAACAGTATGCGATTTCACATGCAGCATGTGTCTTTAAAGGGTTAGTTCACCCAAAAATACAATTTCTGTCATTAATTACTCACCCTCATGTCATTCAAAACCCGTAAGACTTTCGTTCATCTTCAAAGCAAACAAAGATCTTTTTGATGAAATCCGAGAGCTTCCTGATCCCTCCATAGGCAGCAACGTCATTGCCCAAAAGGTAGTAACGACGTCGTCCATGTGGTTACAAGTGACGAGAATACCTTTTGTGCGCAAAAAAATAAAAAAATAAAAATATTTTCTTTGCTGACTATGGAGGGACAAAAAGCTCTCAGATTTCATCAAAGAAAATCTTCATTTGTGTTCTGAAGATGGGTTCACGACATGAGGGAAAGTAAATGACAGAATGTTGTCAGTGGATGTCTGGTTATGTGTGTGTTCTAGGTAGTTGCTTGGTGAGCTCTGTTATTCTGACTTTTGATGACTTTTATGTTAGTTTGTTTGCAATTTTTTCAGGCGTTCACACCAAAAACTATAACTATAAAGATAACTATATTAGCACCCACACCAGCAGATGATATCGTTGTTTATTCGAAGCGCGTGCTTGTCTGTCACTTAAATGATCGAGTTCATTGTTACAGCAGGATGAATTCTGATTGGCTGTCAATGTTTTTATCAGCTGGATAAAATCGTTCTGAAAGTGATTCTAACGGTAGTGTTTCTCTGTGCCGTTATCGTTATAGCCGGTGTGAACTCTGCTAATCTTGAATGTTGAGAACGATTTTTAGAACTGCAACTTTATCCTTATCTTTATCGTCCTTGGGCCTTTATCGTCCACGAGGCAAAAATCATAACTGAGCTGCATGATTTGAACAGTAAACTGTGTTATGTGCTGAAGTTTAATAATTGGGGTGAGTTGTTTAGTAATATCTGACTAAACAACTCACGTAATAGCTAATAGCCACTACTATAATAAACTAATAAACACTGCTAAAGATTGACCACATCGTGACTCGAAACCTATTTAGCAGAAGTTAATCTTCATGAAAGAATGAGTGAAATGGAATGAGAAATGTTTGTATATGCAAACCCCCTTTTGTAATAATTGTCTCGGACAACAATTCCTTCCTCATATAACCTGTCGAAAAATAGTTCACTCACACTGACACTCGCCACTAAACGTGTCCAAACACGAACGGCTAGAATAGCAATACCTCTGCTGAACTAAATCACTATTGCATTAATGTCAATTTCCTTTTTAAATTTCCTGTGTTTCAGACTTCAGTGTGGATTTGCATCGTCATCCATCAGCGTTGGGTTTTAAACATTCATACATTTCTTCTCGCCCTGATGCTTGTTGTTGTTTTTTTCCCCCTGACAAAGCAAAGCTGTAATTGACTTCCTTTTGTGAATGAAGTAGCTCTCAGATGAGTCTCAGGCCTGAATATCGCCTTTTATATTTCAAAGTAGAATGTAAAGTCAGGGGTTAACAGAATTTTTTTTATGCTAACACAAACACAGACCCTCAACTCCAAACACATCACTGACAGTGTGCCGATGCATACAAAGCATACATGCGTGTGTGTGTTACCGCAAAGATGTGCAAAAGCAAGGCACAATTTCCTGTGCGATTAATTGTTGGCTTAAGTGCGGTTTCATGTTGGCTTCGGCTCTGTCTGGATCTGGGCTGGAGAGGTTAATAAGCTTACGCTGGAATTCGAGGAGTCTCCGAGGGGTCGTTGGCAAATTTGGCTTGTGTTTTTCTTTCTTCCTTTTTTCTCTTTGGAATGCCAACATAACAGCTCAAATCGGGGGGAGTGGGGTAAGCTGTGCCACCTTCTTGAAGTCGTCCTCTAGGCAAGGAGAAATGAGATGGGCGAAATTAATATCCCTAATTATATTTCAGTATGCTGGATTTCAAATTAAATTTAAAGGCAGCATCTGAAGACCATATAAATATGATTTTTTAAAAGTCAAGTCAAAGTTTATTTATAATAGCACCATTTATACAGACAAGCTGACCAATGTGCTTTACAAAGCAATTATAATATCACACAACAGACCGAACAAGAAAATTAAAATACAGATTACACATTATCTTAAAATAAAACTATTAATATACATGAGAAACATTTACTAATGCATGTTCATAAACCAGCCAGGAGAATGTCCAGAATGTTAAATCATTTTCATTATTATTATGAATATAGTTTTTCTGATTCATATTAATTTTAACACAACACGAGTGGAACACTTTACTCCGTTGCTATTATCTTGGGAAAATGGTTCTTTTAACCCCTAATCATGGCTGATATTTAGCCAAAAAATATTTATATGGTTTCAATGTTTCATGCATGTCAGCTTGTGTGATATATTTATTTATTTCTATATATATATATATATATATATATTATTTCTATATATTCAAACTATTATTTCTTCATCTCAATCACAGACCGCTGCATGTGATATGTTTTCTGCAATTCTTGAAAGTGGCAGCGCGTCTGAACCCTCTCTCCTGTGGGATGAGAGGAGCGTTTGCTGACGTCCCCTTGGCCCGGCTCCAGCACCTGAGCAGCAGGTCTGCAGTGATCACAGGAGCCTGACTGGTCTCTGGCCCGTGACAAGCGTGTGAGAGAAGTAACATTCCTGTCTACACTCGTTCTGCTCAGTGTGACAGCCCATGAGATGCCTGAACCCAAATCCCAAATCCCTGCTTCTGCTGCCAGCACGCCTCACCTGTGCTCCTGCTGGGATTTACTAAATCACGGCCTTTCAGATGCTGCTTCTGCCTTTTGTTTTTAATTCATCCATTTGTTTTTCTTGTTGCTTTTTGGAGAGATGATTTGGAAGGAGTAAGAAGAACGCAGGGTCTCTGCTGCGGCATTGAGTGAATTTGTAAGGATTATTTGCATTCAATATTTCTTATAGGCTATTAGACAGCTACATTATTTTTATTTAGAAAAATATTTTCCTTAATGCAATTTATAACTTTTTTCATGCAGCAAATTAAAGTAAGCTTTATAGATGGCCGAGTGAATATTTAGTGACTATATAATGCACATTTCTCAGTAGAAATAATGATGATAATAATAATAATAGTAGTAGTAGTGCAAGTATTATTTAGTAAGAATAATAATACAATTATTATTTTTAATATTATTGCTACTACTACTACTTATACAATACTAAATAATAATAATTACTGCTAATACTACTACTACTACTACTAATAATTATTTTTTAATAGTACTAATGATACTACTACATACTATTAATATAAATATGACTAAAGTGACAAACAAGAGTAAAAATTTGCTTTGAGTAAATACAAATAATAATAAAAATAAATACAATTTATTATTATTTTTATTATTTCATGTTTTATTTACTCAAAGCAAAAGTTTACTCTCTTTTTCTGCTTAAATGGATACAGGTGTTACTCTCCTTGAGTATTTCAAATGAAGTGCATGTTTGCTTAGTTGCTGTTCTCTATTTTGTTTTGTTTTTGGCTTAAATTAAGGTTCATCATTTGATTGTTTACAAATGAGTAAACCACTCAAAGCTGCATCGATCCTATTGCGTTTTCCTCAAATTGTGGGTGTCTTTTTAGGTGAGTGGGTTGTAATTTACTCCGTACGGATATCCGAAACCAACAGTAAATGGTAATTGAACGGTTGTTCCTGTTAGAAAGATTCCAGCGTTGGTGAGCTTGTAATTTGGGCATTATAAAGCGGCTGGTATACATGACTGGATCTGAGTAATTGCTGTTTGAGTGAAACTAGGCTCTGGTGGAGGGTGAAGGGCGTTGGAGGACGAGCAGTCGTACCGCACAACACTTAGTTTCCCACACCACAGCTTTCTTTACCCATAATGCCTTTCTGCAAGCTCTGGGTCATGTGACCTTTAAAACCAAACCATGCGCAGACACCCATGACACTAGAAGTCAGAGGTCAGGCCAGGTCAAAGGTCACGGAATGCGGTGGAAAGTGCCCGCAGCTGTAGAGGAAGAGGGTGTTGATGGTTTAGTTGGTCGTATATGTTGGGACAGAGTGAGACAAAGCAGGTGTTGATGGGGTGAACTCCGTCAGCGACGGCCGTCTCCGCACACGGGATAAGGACTCTAATTGAATTACAGGTCCTTTGTTCAGTTCCTGGGGTGCAACGCTTTTGTCTCCTTCACTCTCCTAAGAGGATGAATTTGCAGCTTGACGATTTTGACCTCATTTTCTGAGACAGTGGAGGGCTTTTTCATTACTGGGGTGCTCATGTAAAATAGATCTGGCTCGCTGCAGTATCAGACCCTCTTCAAAGCCTAGAGTGAACCCGAAGAGGTTGAAGATGGGGCAGATGTAATGTAAAAGCAACTGTATAATGTCCCATCATGCCTCTTTTGACACGGGAGGGAAAAATAGATCTCATTTACCTCCGTAATCCCTTTTAAGAGTTGCCGAGGGCAGTCAGAACGACAGTTCACTGAGGAACAGCAGTGTTTAGTCGAGGTGGAAGAGCTTAAAGGTGATGTTATTCATTTTAAAGTTAAAATGCTTTCCTTTATCACAACTAAAAGGAATAGCACACCCAACAATGAAACCCAAAACCGTATGAGTTTCTTTCTTCCAGTAAACTCAATAGGAATTTTGAATGTCTCAGGATACCAAAAACTGTAGCCATTAATCATATCTGAGAATCAGACTCAAGAATCAGATCAGTTCGATTCAAGAATGAATTGCTGAATTTGATCAATTCGGAACCACATACTACTCTTACTATTTTTTACTTTTTTATGGCAGAAATAGTAAGAGTAGTTTGCTATATATCCGTTTCTGAATTCAGCAAATCTTTTCAGTGAATCAGTGATTCATTTATTAATCGATCTGATGTTTGAGTTCAACTCAGTGACTTATTAATGATCATCCTGATTATCGACAAATAACTCCAAAAATGTTGGTCTGTCCTCACACTAATGTAAAGTGCATGAGACGAGTTGAGTGAACCACTTTTATGGTGCTTTGGTTTTCTTTATGAACCTCGAAAGCTTCAGTCCTCATTCGAAGTTGCATTTTTTTTAAGTCGTTGCAATTCCATTTGCTGATGCCAGAAATTTAGCTTGCATCATACTTTATTTATTTATTTATTTTTAATTGTTGTTGTTTTGCTATTATTCTAATTATTATTAATACATTAAATAAATATATGCATTTACTAATATTAATGTATTTATAGTTATTCTTTTTTTAATGATTGATAAATGTTAATACATGTCTATAATCAAATATGTAACTTTTGTTATTCTTTTATATTATATATTGACCTTTTATTATAAAAACAAAACTTAATGAATAATATCAAAAACAATATTATTATTAATGTGCTGTTGTTATGGTATATAAAGCGAGGGTTGAGACAAATGTCTGTCTGTAAGCCAATGAAGGTGAAGCAGTGTTTGTATTTGACTGTATTGTAAATTCTGGTGAAAATGTCTTTTTAATGCGTCTCAGAGGTGTAGTATTTGCACAGATGAGGAGTTTATATTCTACTGTCGTGTCTTTTGGATTCTTGCTCTGTGTTACTATTATAATATTCCATGTCCAAAAGAAAACAAAGTAACATTAAACTGGGATGTCTGGTACTTTCACTTAGTAGAAGAATAACATGACTTTGTGCTATGAATCTTTCAGTTGAGCCAGTAAAAACATAAACCCTTCTGTGGATTACATCAAATCCAATTTTAAAAAAGACCATATGTTAACAGCTCAGGCCATCATCAACACGCTGATGTTTACCTGCTTTACTGGGAGTTTTCCAGCTTGCTTATTTGTTTACTGGTCAGTTAGTTTAGTTGTTTATAGAGTGTGTATGTGTCTGAGAGAACTGTGTTTTACGAGGATAAATCCATAGTTGGGATTGTCACATTGTTCTGTGTTGTCATTACAATAGTGATTGCGTTTTCAGAACGTCCTCTTCTGTTTTTGTCTCTTTTTGCCTACAAAATCCAATTTTATCCTGCGATCTATCACTCCGCTAGCACTCTGTCGTGTCTTTCACTCTTTTTCTTGTCTTCTCAGTGTTTGATGTGAGTGGTAAATGAATCTGCTGTTAGTCAACAGCGTGTCTTTCACACCCTCGACGTGTCTATTTCATTCATACACACGTTTGTTGTCGTCTTTTAAATTTTAGAATTCGTTTTTCTGTCTGTTCAAATGCATTTTCAGTTTTAAAGCTAATATTCTGCATTGGCTGAAAGCTGTGCGCTGCAGACTGGATAGTAAAGATTATCACATCTCAGAAATTCTTTTTGATCTTTTTATAAATTATTTCATTCTTTTGAGGTAGCAGCTCCTACTGTGAGCTTTGGAGTACTCCTCGCTTGGACTTAAAATCTGTGGACTTAAAAAAAAAAAAAAAAGGTAGCTAAAAACTGTCTAGACATGCTTTTGTTTAATTATTTTAATTTTTTTTAATTGAGTGATTCATTGTTGTTGTTGAAAGACTTAATGTGCTATATAAATAAATTGTACTTGTTTACTTATTCATTTTTAAATATCATGATTTTTAATAAAAATAATTAATAAAAATAATTAACTATTTAAACATTTTCTGCGATATTGGTTGATTTTTATCCATCCATCCATCCATCATACCCCCTCTCTCTATGTCCATCCATTTATCCATTATCATCCATCTCTCTCTTTCTCTCTCTCCATCCATCCATCCATCCAGAATTATCTATTTGAACATTTTCCCTGATATTGGTTATTGATTTTTATCCATCTATCCATCCATTATCCCCCCCCCCCCTCTCTCTCTGTCCTTTCATTTATCCATCCATCATCCATCTGTCTCTCTCTCTCTCTTTCCATCCATCCATCCATCCATCCATCCATCCATCCATCCATCCATCCATCCATCCATCCATCCATCCATCCATCCATCCATCCATCCATCCATCCATCCATCCATCCATCCATCCATCCATCCATCCATCCATCCATCCATCCATCCATCCATCCATCCATCCATCCATCCATCCATCCATCCGACTCTACTGGCTCTTAACATAATTTCATCAGATCACTTTTCCCACGTTGTTTTCTGTTTTTCTTAATAGATTATTTACTCACTAAAAATAAAAAAAAATAAAAAAATAATATTTGCAGTTATTTGTTGCTTATAACCAGATCTATGTGGTCTATCAAAATATAAACATTACATTTGTTTTTTGAATTGATTATTGTTTATGAATTGTATAGAATTACTCAAGCCTCTTGTTGTCTCTCGTCCTTGCAGAAATAATCTAGTTGTTTGAAGATGACAAAGAACATATTTTTGTACAGTTTGGTTTAGAAGAGGGGGGGAACAAATGAGAGCGAGAGAGATGGGAAATGAATCCAGCTCCACTTAAGAGCTTCATTCTCCCAGTCCTTGAAACCCCAGGCCTCACAAGGGCTTCGAATCGATAAAAACAAGCACCCAAATGAGCAAAAAAACGACCCCCTACTTTCATTTTCTCCTGCTATAGTAATTTCCCCATTCTCTTTGCCCCCTTTGTGATCGATGAGGGAAAGATTGGGCTATGATCAAACCCGTCAGTCTTGCACGGGCTCCGACACCACGGCAGGTTAATTAATAGATGGATAGGCAGGCGCCGCTACCCTGGCATCATTTGAGCGACGGAGAGACGGAGGGGGGAAGGTAATATTTATCTAAATTCCAATTACCCTCATCTGAGCTGTTTGATGTTGTCGCGGGGTCAGCTCTCGGCAGGCTGAGCAAGCACTCTGCATTTCAAACTCTCAAGTGCTCCGCGAGGACCCCCCGCCTTGGGGAAAAAGGAGTACACATCTTAAGCGCGCCCTCCTGAAAGCCATTTAAGTTCACCATGGTTTTTTTTTTTTTTGGCATGCTGAAAAGTGCACCTGATTACATGGCAGCGCTCGCCCAGTCTGAATGCTGCTGGTATTTTTGTAGACCATCGTCCCCATTCAGCGAGTGATAGATCTGTAGGATTTCAGTATCATTTTGGATAACAGACCCCAGAACAATCAATGCTACGGCTGTTCGGTCTTCTAATCCAGTGTAAAAGTTTCTGCACTCTTCAATTTTCCACCCCTGCATTAGTGTTGGATGGATGAAAGCTGTAGTTAGGCATAAAGAGTGCTTGGCGCTTGGCATGAAGTTAGTTTAGTTTGTGGCAGAAGATCATTTTTCCTCTTGAGGTTTAAAATAAGAGTTATTTAGCTGACTATGACTTTAAATCTAGTGATGCACCAATCTTTTTGGTGACTTAAATTCATATTGTGCTTTATGCTTAAAACATTTTTTATTTTTATTTTTTATCTTGTTTCCAATATTTTTTTTTATCCTATTTCTTATATAAATACATTGTCCTATATTATCTCCAATTGTCCTTCTTTGGAGTGACACCTAAATTTACCTTGGAAAATAGTTTTGTGAGAATCATCTTTCAATCTGATCAAATGATGATAAAATAAACACATTAAACAAGATAAATGATCTTTGCTTATTTTCACGATAAGTATGCGATTAATCGCACAAAAGTGTGCAATTAATCGCAATTTTAAAAAAAATCTTCTGACAGCCATAATATATAGGTATATACATGTATAAGTGTTATTATTTATTTCATATTGCTTGACCATTAATTAAAATGCATTCTATTTTTAGATTAGATTTAACGTCATATGATTTTATGAAGTCTAATAAACAAATTAAATGCAGACAGATGCTGCTAGAATATTATCTCAGCATCTGGATTTGATTCACACAGAGAACCCACAGATGATTTGACCAACGTTGTTCCATAAACGAAGCTCAAGTCTCTGCTTTCTGTCAGATTGTCAGCGTATTTTAAGTCGCCCATACCAGACAGTGAGCAGCCTGTGTTGTTTAAACCAGTCCTAAATTTGGGCCGTGTTGTGTTTTTTTCTATTCCATAAATGTGAACCTGTTTGACTTTAACATTATCATTTTGGTAAAAGTGTTGTTTTTTGTCTTACAATGAAATTCAATGGGGTTAAATATTTTTTGGGCCCCACTTACTTTCAGAATATCTTCTTTTGTAAGTCATATAGCTTGACATGAGAGTGAGTAAATGTCTGAATTTGTTTTTTTGGGTGAACTGTCCCTTTAAGTGTATTTGAGTTTATAAAACTTGTGAACGATACACGCTGCCATTCCTGTTTTAGCAGTGAAGTCCTTTGGATTCTACCTCGCGGATTGATCCGATTCAACAGGGGCATCACAAATGCAGACGGCTGGCATTAAAGCGATTCGTTTAAACGACGCAGAGCGAGGGAACTCTGTATCCAAAGGCTGCGAAATGCGACACTACAGCTGGTGGCGCATGAATTGACGAATCGCAGACCGAGTCCGTCAAGTTTCTAGGCCTTCTGTCCTGCTGCCCGGGGAGACGTGGGCTCTGACTTGGCCGGCAGTATGTGACACCCAATATGGCAGCCTTCGACTAATTGATGCCACCTTGTCAACCCTAATTACTGCAACTGCTGCAACGAGGAGGCAGCTAATTAACAGACTAACGATGTTTGTCACTTCAGACCGACCCAGATATTTAGGAGACGGCCCAAGACCACTGCCAGTGCATCTGCTTCGGGTGTTTTTTTCTGCCTCGCACCTTCTTTTCGTCAATTTGATCTCTCTGCCGTTTCCCAAATGGCATTTCGTACCTTTTCTGTTTGAATTTAGTTTACTTACGGCCTCATTTCAATCTCCTATCACATTGCCGTCAGAATTGATTAGGACAGAGGCGCGCGCTGACGTTTCGCGGGTGCCTTGAGCGGGTAGGGAAATAGGTGAGCTCTCTGACTTTAAATGCGGTTGTCAGCCGCTCTCAGTGTTTTTTTCCCTTCAGTCGTCACTTCAAAGATGTTTTGAATTTGACACATTTAGAGCTTGCTTTTTTCCCAGCAAGCTCAACTACACTAATTATCAGTGTGAGGAAACAGAGGAGTCGCTAATGATGAGGCAGTGGGGGTTCGAGTGTGTGTGTGTGTGTGTTGTTAAAATGTAATAGATTTTTATCGCACATCTGATGATCAGATGCTGTAATCTCGCTCTGCTCCCGGCCTGCGTTCGCTCAAAGTTCTGCGTTCGTTTTCTAGGTCAGCCGGAGGATTCTGCATTCATGAGGAAAATTATAATACTGCGTGTGTCAGTAATAATCGGAGATGTGTAAGTGGTGATATGCCGCCATCCTGAAACACTGTGAGCCGTAAAATACCTGGAATTTCAAGTGCACCTATCATTCTTTTTCTGATATTCGTTTTATTAATATCCTTATATAATATAATTGTATAATAACCTAACTTTAAAATAGCTGTTTGTGAATGTAAATGGTCTGCAAAGTTTAAAAGATCAAAGGTCAGGATACATTAATTTATTGACTCCCGAAAGAAATACCCGACTGCCTGAAACGAGTCGTCAGTAATCTCAGTCTTACTGCACAAACTACGTTTTTAATTGGCTGCTCGCAAACATATATTTTATCCGGGCCTAAAACACTGTAGTTGTAGCTGAGTCCTGTAAGAGTTTGGTTTGTGTTGTCTGACAAAATCGTTACTGTTCTTATCACTGTGTATCAAGTGCTGAGGAAGCATCTGGAGCTGAAATTCAGATATGGTAATGGCCGTTTCTTTTTGACGCTCACTGTAAGCAGTAGACCAATCACAAACACAGACTGGGGTATCTGACCAATCAGGGCAGAGTAGGCACTTTAAAGCCAAATGCTATGAAAACACAGTTTTAGTATGTTCAATGAGGAAAAAAGAAAGGTTTAAGAGGTATATGAATGTTGGTATAACGGTTTTCTTTAGGTACTCTGCACTGTGCACAATAAGACCTGGAATGTCTATAACAAAAGTAAAGAAAATCCAGTTTAAATCTGTTGAGTTAAACTCAAACTTTCGTTTTGTTTTCAGATTCGAGTGGATGGAATACCTCCGCCTACTGAGAACGCTCTGCTGTATGAAACCGTCACCGTCGTGGAGGGAAGCCCGATTCTACGCGACATGGTGTTCAGTCCAGATTATCAGTTCATCTATCTGCTGAGTGAGAAGCAGGTGAGATTCATTTGTGAATGATTCTGAATGTGAACCATTCTTATAAAATGAGGCGATTAGTTCCAGGACAGTTTCTCTCAAAAAAAAAAAAAAATTTGGTTGAGATTGAATATTTAAAAAAAAATCTGCCAAAATAGATGATAATTTAAAAAATGTATACTACCATTAAATATATATATTTTTTATATTACTTTTATTCAGCAAGGATGCATTAAATTGATCAAAAGTGTCAGAAAAGACATTCATAATGCTACATAAAAATCTGTTCTTTTGAACTTTCTATTCATTAAAGAATCCTGGAAAAAAAGAAAGATTTCTACAACTGTTTTCAACACTGATAATAATAATAATAAATGTTTCTTGAGCATCATATTAGAATGATTTCTGAAGGATCATGTGACGCTGAAGACTGGAGTAATGATGCTGAATTCAGCTTTGATCACAGGAATAAATTACATTTGAACCCTCTGGTACTGTTCACATGTCGGTCAAAAATGATATAATGTTTTTTATTTCAATGAAATGATTGTACTATATTTGAGTTCGATAATATTTTAAGGGATTTTATGGTACTAAATCTTTAATGCTTTGGAGCACAGACTTAAGTTTGGTCTTTTTTTACTCTAAAACTGTGAGAAAATCAAAACAATAAATTTAAACCAACTTTGTCCAAATTTGAAGTTGATATCTCAAAAAATTTGCTTTCAGTAAGATTTTGTTTGGTCGCAGTACCAAACGTTTCCACTAAATGAAATTAACTCAAATTCAAATTAATTTTTTTTTTTTTACAGCAAACAATGCAAGTGTGACTATTTTTTCAGCACCATTTAACCTTTACCAAGTTTCATACCAAAAATAACCGAACAGCATCAAAGGGTTAAAATATATTCAAATAGAGAGTTATTTTAAGTTGTAATAATATTTCACAATATTACTCTTTTTACAAATAAATAGTTTTGGTGAGCATCAAAACCATAAAAAACGACCCCAAACTTTTGACAGTAGTGTATACTGATGTGTTCACCAATATATTGTGCATGATTTATTAATCATCTCTTTGCGGTTTCAAAATTTTAGAGAGACTAGTCTTTAAAAAGTTTCTAATTTAATAATAAAAACTGTTGCTCATTTACATCAGATTGGTGACACGTGTAGTGTAGAATCTGAAATATTTCTTTAAGTTATAATGTCTCAAAATATTTTTTTTCTTCTCCAAATCCTAAAGGTTTAAATGTAAATTTGAGTCCCAGATTTTCCACGTGGTCTCTACGTTTTCACTATTGTTCTTAATTTTTATCACTTTGCGTTTGCTGTTAATTTATTTCATAAAGCAAAAACCTTTGTGGCGCGGACAGAATAAAGGCGTGTTTGTGAGGAGGGTGTGTGTGTGAATCTCAGATATGTTGTTTTAACATCTGCGAGTCGGGAAAACAGAATATGAAACGGCGGTTCCTGACTCTGAATGGAAGCCCCAGCTGCTTGGCCCTAATAAGAAATAGTGGGGAAGTATTTCCATCCAGAGCCCTTCCCATAATGCTCCATTATACAGCCGGAGGAGAGGAAGGATACATCGAAGTTCCTCAGCAGCTGAACAGACGTACAGTACAGCTGTAGCTCTTTCTTCATTTTCTTCTCTTTCTCTCCTCAGCCTCTCTTTTCAATGCTCATTTCTTCTTCTTGCAAAAAGAAATTTGTTGTCTTTGTGCATTTTTTGAAAGACCCCATTTTTGTGTGTGTGTGTGTTTCCTTGAGAAAGACTTAGTTGAAGTGACGCACTGAAAACATAACTGTCTTTGAGAGCTCGGCGAATCTTCAGCATTGGGATATTTTTAAATCCTTATCAGTGCGATTCAGAAAAATAACATGATAAAATATGCCCGTGCTTCAGGCGTCGTGAAGCAGTGTAGGCAGGAATTAGCCATGCAGATAGCGGTATTAATTTCACCAGCGTTACGCTTGAGCAGCTCAATGATGTGTGCGATGACATCATCTCTATGATGTCATGCACATATATATATATATAGATAGATATATGGGTGTTTCTTCAACTACTCCTACTTTAAACTTAAAACTAACAGATTTTCTTTCTTTCTTTCTTTCTTTCTTTCTTTCTTTCTTTCTTTCTTTCTTTCTTTCTTTCTTTCTTTCTTTCTTTCTTTCTTTCTTTTTTAAATATTTTTTTTATTAACACTTTAAAATAAGGTCCCAATAGGTAACGTTAACTAACTAACAATAGGCAATGCATTTGTAACAGCATTTATTCATCTCTGTTAATGTTAGATTATAAAAATACAACTATTCATTGTTAGCTGAGGTCCATTAAATAATATTACCAGACACAACTTTTGATTTTAATAATATATTAGTAAATGTTGAACTTAGCAAATTTTTATCTATAGGATTTATTGTTTTATGATTGTCCCAGGCACAGACTGTCAATTTTAAACTGACAATCTATAAATATGTATTCATTATTAATACTATTTATCTATTAATACAACTTTTAATGCTTTCATTATCAAAATAAAGTGTGAAATAATATTTATTTTGTGATAATTGTATATTATATATATATATATATATATATACAGTGGTGTGAAAAAGTGTTTGCCCCTTGGTAAATATGAACAAAGATGGCTGTAAAAAATAAATCTGCATTGTTAATCCTTTTGATATTTTATTTTAAAAATTAGCAAAAATCTAACCTTTCATTGAAGTAAAAGAATTGAAAGTTGGGGGGAAAATCACATTATGAAATAAATGTTTTTCTCCAAAACACGTTGGGAACAATTATTTGCCCCATTTTATTAAATACTTTTTGCAACCTCCTTTTTCCAAGATAACAGCTCTGAGTCTTCTCCTATAATGCCTGATGAGTTTGGAGAACACCTGACAAGAGATCAGAGACCATTCCTCCATACAGAATCTCTCCAGATCCTTCAGATTCCCAGATCCATGTTGATGCTTCTTCTCTTCAGTTCAGCCCACTCATTTTCTATAGGGTTCAGGTCAGGGACTGGGCTGGCCATTGCAGATGCTTGGTTTTGTGCTCAGTGACACATTTTTGTTTTGATTTTGATGCTTGTTTTTGGATCACTGTCCTGTTGGAAGATCCAACCACGGCCCATTATAAGATTTCTAGCAGAGGCTGTCAGGTTTTGATTTTTTATCTATTGGTATTTGAACGAATCCATGATGCCATATATCTGAACAAGATGTCCAGGACCTCTGGCAGAAAATTAGGCCCACAACATTAAAGATACAGCAGAGTATTTCATTCTACACATGGGGTACTTTTTTATCCCTGTGTGCACCAAACCCATCTTAAGTGTTTGCTGCCAAAAAAGCAATTTTTTTTGTTTCATCTGACCATAGAACCCGTCCCGTTTGAAGTTCCAGTAGTGTCAGTTACTTTTCAAATGTTCTATGGTCAGATGAAACCATTTGATCTAAACTTTCTTTTACTTCAATGAAAGGTTAGATTTTTGCTAATTTTTTAAATAAAATATCAAAAGGATTAACAATGCAGATTTATTTTTTACAGCCATCTTTGTTCATATTTACCAAGGGGCAAACACTTTTTCACACCACTGTATATATATATATATATATATATATATAATATATATATATATATACATACATAGACACACACACACATTATTAAAAATGACACGAAAAAAGAGAAAACAATTATAAATTGTATTTTGCCTTATTTCGAGTCAAGCTGTACTTTGGTCAACTGTTGCAAAAAGATGCAAATATTTAATATTGTGAATAATAAATGATAATACTAATAATATTAGTAGTAGTAAATAATAATAATTATTATTATTCAGTCATTTAAATAAAATGTAATTACCACCTCTAGCAAAATAAATATTTTGAAATGTGGTGGAAATTACATCGTTTGACATTTAATCCTTTGACGTGCACGATATACAGAATAATATACAGAGCTACTGCAAAAACAGAAGTTCAAAGACACAATTGTAAAGGTTCTGCGAGCTTGTTTCTCTGGTGCATAAGGTCTATAGTTGAAGAAACCGCACAACACATCAGCTGGAGTGTTCAGCTCCGTTCTGGATGGTTCCCCGAGTTTCAGGGAGGCACTGTAAACACGAGTGTGGAACTAGATTAATAGCGTCTCCCTCTTTCACCGTCACACTCCCACAAAAGACTCACTCGTGTGTTAAAGCTCCACCGTTGAACTCCAGACATCGATGTTTGTGTTAAGAACTGAAGGGATGTTCTTCACGGTAAAGCTTCGGATGGCCCTGCATTGATTGATCAGGCCTTGTGCTGATTAAAAGCTTTTCTTTATGCTGAGATCATGAATGGATAGATAATCTGAAAGCACTGGGCTTTACTTGGAGAGATTGAGCATTCATGACTTGCTCCAAATGAGAGGGAACAGCAGATATCAGCTGAAAACAGGTTTGTTTTTAATTCACACGTAACTTCTGTTCCTCTATGCAGCAAATGCATTTTGGTCAAAATGAAATCAAAGTTGATCCTATTTACTCATCTCTTAAAAGTAGAGGTTGATTTTTGTCATCATGGTTCAATGAAGAACCTTCAACATCCATGGAATTGCACAATGTTCTTTATATTTGAATGTAGTTTGTACCTATTCTTAGAGTTGTAGTCAGATCACTTGTAATAATGGCTAATGATGTCACTGATTATCTCATTCCACGAGGAACATTTCTCCACCAATCAGAATATGTGCCCTGTGAATTAAGAAATGTGAATGAATCATGGCCTACACTGACCGCTGGAGTCTCTGGATTTGAATATTTCATTTGCAGCAGGTGCACAGTTAGGTGAGAGAGCATATTTGCTCCCCAAATGGCCCGCTGCCACTCCGAGCCCTCCGATGTGTGTCAGTAAAAGGTCTGTGAATGCCAAGTTTTCAGAGCGGTGTCATTATTTACCATCCTGCTCTCCGAATTGCACCGGTAATGCAGCCATTTCATTGGAGAGAAAGAGATATGAAGCCTTTCATTTATCTAACATTGAACTCATCCATCAAACACTGACAGTCCAAACCGCGGCGTTCCTGACAGAATATACTGAGCATGCACAAAAATCAATTTCATATGTGTGTATAAAACAGACACACACACACACATTATAATATATTTTAAATTAATACTTTTTTTCTGCAAGAATGCATTGATCTGATCAAAAGTGACGTAAAGTCATTTTTAATGTTACAAAACATTTGCATTTCAAATAAATGCTGTTCTTTTGAACTTTCTATTAGTTACGAGTCTTGAAAAAATATAATGATTTCTGAATATTCATGTGACACTGAAGACTGTTGTATATTGTGTGTGTATATGTGTATATATATATATATATATATATATATATATAATTTTTTTAAATAAATTATTACTAAATTATTTCCAGGTTTATATATATTTTTTTGAATATGTGATATGGAATAATATTGTGGTGGAATAAATTAACATGGGCCAACAGACTACACCTTAACCACACACACACACACACACACACACACACGCGCGCAGAGCTAAAGAGCCATCAGCTACTCTGTACTTGAAAGCCAAGCCGTGTCCCTTTTGGGTGGGTGTGTTTGTTCCGCGGCTCTTGTTTTTCTCACTCAAAACTCTAATCTTGCCAGCGATCAAAGGCGATTACAACTCCATGGAATGAGCATTTTTAGAGCTTCTAAAGGCGGTTTTCAAAAACAACTGCTTTTGGGTTTGGGCTTTTTTTCTGCGCCTTAAGTAAGCCAATCATTGGGACTGCGACAGCCCACACCAACTTTGATCCACAAACCACTCTTTTAGATTTAATATTTTCATGTTATTTCAGTCCTAGACCTCCCACTCTCTCCAACTCTCATCATCATTTATATAAGCTGGTGTTTTTGGGGAGCAGGGATGCACTGATTCATTTCTCGAATACGCTTGTCCTGTTTGTCAAGGGTGTTTCTCCCGTGCGAATCTTTGCATATGCAGCACTTCTATTACTGTCCCCTGGACATGTTTCCCCTGTGCTGTTTTATAATATTTTCTTTCCTCTGCATGAGTTGACAGTGCTGAAGCTCTGCCGTTCGGCCCTTACGCTGTGCTGTTCTGTAAGGAAAAGCCTGAATGTTTGAGTGTTTACAAACAGCTGAACTTGTTTGTGTGGTTCAGATGAATGACGAGAGGTTTGAATGAAGGCATATGTTTAGAACTGGTGTAACTATTGTGTTCTAGGGCTGTAAGAGGCTCAAGCCTAGTTCACACTACATGATTTTAAAACGTCGGGCTGAACTGTGCGGTTCACACTACATGACTTGCTCTCTGTGAAATCAGGAGTGTTCAAGTTGTTGAGCTGTTCACACCACACGACACAACGTGATTGATCCGCAACAGGAGGTAACGCACTACACGAGTTGACAACAACTCTGTCACCCAACGATTCTATCTTGTCCACAAACCACGTTTTGTCAGGAAAAATCACGCGATAAAACGAACCGGAAATGACGCGGAAGAAGAACACAACGCGAATATGGACGTCAGATAGAAACTAGTGCTGCAAACTGTTTGCGAGATATAGATATAGATATAGATATATATATATATATATATATATATATACACTCTACAACTATATTTTAAAAAAGAACACCCAGAACATCAACATTGTGGACATCGGCAATATACAGTTGACTTTCCTTTTTCCTAAAAGTATTTTAGTAAAACCTATGATTACAAACAGGGATATACTTCCGAAAAGCATAAGTAAATATTTTTATTTATACACATGCTTGTGTTTAATCTCTAGTTGCTCTGATTGGCTGTAGTTCATGACATCACGTGAGGTTGTGAGTTGTGAGTCGTGCGACAGCTCTGGATATCTAGCATGCTAGATATTTTTCTGGGCTCGGCGACGCATCTACGAGCGTCTTTGATGCGTTGTTGGCTCTTTCATACTAACAGATTGGCGAGCGTCCATCGCGCGCGAATCCCCCGTGATTTGCACGCGATAACACCCTGACCTGTCGGCGAGCTCAACGGTTTGCAAATCGGCCTTAAAATCATGTAGTGTGAACTAGGCTTCAGATTGGGCCTGTGGGGGTTCTAGCCAATGCCAAGGCATGGGTCACATGACACAGACCACTAAACCTGATTGGTTGGCTGTTAAATAGAAAAATGGTGGCACCAGGCACAGAAAAGTCACAGTTAAGGCATCAATTTAGGGCAATACGATCTGTGTATGTATGAACAGTTTCTTTTTAATATATATATATTTTTTGTTATTTAATGTTTGTTCTAAATTTACATCGTATGAACTATTTTAAAAATGAATAAAGAGCCTTCGTTATTGATTAAACATATCACTTATCTCTTATCTTATGTCTGGTATTAGATATTTAATGCGTTCTAAAATATATAGAATATATCCCCAAAAAGTATAGAAATATGAATGCATCAAGCACCGTGAAATTCCAGTTCTGTTATTTAAAACCTTTGATCCCAAAATTGACATCTTATGAACTATTAAAAAATGTAACAAATAACATTTAATAAAAATATGTAATGATTTATTATTACCATCACCCATTTCAATGATATCTGTCTGGAATTAGGTATTTTATGCATTCTATTCTCAAAATAAAAGATTTGGAAGATTCCACGTGATTGAAGTGATTTGTGTCTGTCAGTGTTATGGTAATGTGAGTGTAATGTTTGTGGTGTGTTACAGGTGAGCCGTCTGCCTGTGGAGAGCTGTTCTCAGTACAGCAGCTGTAAGACGTGTCTGGGCTCAGGAGACCCTCACTGCGGCTGGTGTGTCCTACATAACAAGTAAGTCATTGTCATTCCTGTTACAGACTATACAACAGTTCATCTGTGCACTCAAATATGCTTGATATGTGTATAAAAAATACTTTTAGGATTACTTGATGTTTAAGAGACATTTCGGTAACGCTTTACAATAAGGTTTCATTAGTTAACATGGACTTTTGGAAGACACAATTGGAAGCCGGGCTCAGACTACAGGAGTTTTTAAAACGCATAAGGAGAATCTTTACAGATTTTCTTCTTTCAAATCTCAAACCCGCACACACTACAAGATTTGAAAATCGGGACGCATTACACACTGCAAGATATGATCATCATGCCAGATTTAGCTTGTTGTTTCGCGGTCACCATTTCAAAAGTTCTGTCACTTTCGTCTCCTTGTAGACTTGTCTCTCATTGGCTATTGTGGAAGTACTAATGTAATCATAGTTGTAATCATTTAAAATCCTAAATAACAAACACCCGATGTGTCCGTGAGGTCGAGAGGGGTAAATCAGGCACAGCTTTTATTAACCTTAATGTTAATTTCAACATTTACTAATGCATTATTAAAATCTAAAGTTAATTTGTTAACATTAGTTAATGCACTGTGAACTAACAAACAAACAATGAACATGTGTATTTTTATTAACTAATGTTAACAAAGATGAATAAATACTGTAACAAATGTATAGTAGCTAATTGTTAGGTAATGTTAGTTAATACATTAACTAATGTTAACAAATGAGACCTTATTGTTAAGTGTTACTGACATTTAAAAAAAAAAAAATCTGAATGTAATTAGAGATGGATTGTGGATTCGCTTGATATGCAGTTTTCTGTCCTGTGCTGATATAGTTCCTCTTGGAACAGAAAGTTTGAGGGTTGATATAATGAAGTGTGTTTCCCTTTTTTTAGCCAATAGGCTTTTAGTTTTGTCACCACTGTGAACTATGATTTCCTGCTGTTTGGTTGGTCGGTTGCTGTGGACTGACATTCTCATAAGAGAGAGCATTTGATTGGACGATAATCAATATAGTGCAGTTAATTTTCCTAGAGGAAAAACACTATAGTTTATTGCAAGTTTAGGGTTTTGAAAGAAGTATTTTATGCTTGTCTGAATTTTATTCATAAAAAAAAACCCCAGTAATATTGTGAAATGTTATTACAGTTTAAAAATAACTGTTTTCTATTTGATTATAATTTAAAATGTAATTTTTTATTCATGTGATGCAAAGCTGAATTCAGAATCACCATCATTATATTTCTGCTCAATCAATATTATTTATTATCAATATTGATAAAAACATTTTTGTGCTGCTTAATATTTTTGGTGGATAACATGATTCTTTTTTTTTTCAGAAGCACATTATTTGAAATAGAAATCTTTTGTAACATGTTAAATGTTACTTTTAATGCCCTGAATAAAAGTAATGTCCTTACAAATAATATTTCTCAATATGACCTCAAACATTAGATTGACAGTGTATAAGCTAATTTTGTGTATTTCAGAAGTATTTTTGAGTATTTTAAGATGCAAACAATAATGACCTCTACTAACCGACTAAAAACCATAATTGTAGTGATATATTAGCAGCTTCAAACATTGCTCATTCAATCAGATTGTGCATCACACCTATGCGTTTTATAATTGTGCGTTTTTGAAGTAGAATTACAGCATTAAAAGATTTTCACAGTCATTACGCGTTCATTACAAACGTGTCTGTACTCCATCACCTTCCGCTCGGGATTCACTTATGAACTCTTTAGGACACCTCAGGGAGTTCTGGAGCCCAGCCAGCCAATCAGAGCGCAGCGTCACTGGTGGCTGCCATTTCAACTACCTCATGCGGGACTTGGCAGGTGACAGGCCTTCCCACATGTTCGCTAGTCTTTTTTTCCCTCCCGTCATTTCTGTGTCTTACCTCCGGTTGATCCCCAGGCAGCAGCTGGTCATGGGGGCCGGTTACTGCCGTCAGGAAGTGTCTGGCTATTGCTGGCTTACCTCCTATCTGCTGTCATCAGGGCTTTCTGCTGAACTCCCGTCAGAGAGTGGGCTGCATTCAGTCAGAGCCGGGGGAGAAAGAGCATGTGTGATCGGCGAACATGCTCTTTAATTTATGGAGTGTTTGCTGGAAAGAGAAGGGAAAGATTTTGACATTAGTGTGTGTGCGCGGACAGGTCGGGATCGCGCCACGGGGGCGTTGAGGCCTCAGGGTACGGGTTGTCGTCTGAAGATTCTACAGAAACGAAAAAAACATTTTCTTTTCATCTGTGAAATCTGTACAGCGAGAGTCAAGTCAAAACAACTTTATTCCTTAGCGCTTTATACAAAACAGATTGTTTCAAAGCAGATTCTGAGTGATAAACAGGAAAATAACAGAATCAGTGATGCAAACTTCATTAATATGAGACCAATCCAAGTGTCCTTGTTCAGCTCAAGTCATTTCACTGTTGATTCAGTTCAGTTCAATAACCGTCTAAAATTCATTAATTATGAAACAAGCTCATTTTAGCTAAAAGCAGCTCTACAGAAGACTATAATGCTGTTATTCAGCTGAAGTCAGTTCAGTGCTGATTCAGTTCAATAACCATGTTGCAAAATTCATCAATTATGAAACAAAATGGATCCATCTAAATTCAGATCAACATTTGTTCTCATCTCATAGTGTCAGTGCAGTTAAATCGAGAATATTACTGAATAGTATAGCTCTTTTCACACTGCACTTAAACCTGAGTAACTTTTTAAACTTTTTTTGAATAGACTGTTTCCTCCTTTCCTTTTTAGACCTAGACCTTACCTTTATAGGCAGGCAGCCATCTTTAGAATTTTGTCTTTGAACTTCTGTTTTTGCGGTAGCCTTGTATATTTCTATGGCATTGCCGTCGAAGAGTAATTAGCTGGTGAAGTGGGTTTGCTTATTGTAGAGTTAAAGAAAGTTAAAGAAAGTGGATGTCATAACACATGTCAGAGATTTGAAGGTCTTACCTTCATGGTGTGGAAATACAAACCGGAAGACACAACACAATGAGTGTGGTGCTGAAAAGGGGCGGGGCTACATAAGGTCTATAGCCCAAAAAATAAATTCAGTACAGTAGTACATTCGACAATATATAATATGAGGATGCTTTTAAAATAAACGTGGTGCACTGTAGTTGTCAAATTAATGACACGGACACTGCAAATAAGGGCGGTAAGTCAGGGTTTAAGAATGTACAGTGTGAAACATCAGCTTATGAATACCCAGGATTTATTTGTTAACCCCTGATAAATTATGAGCAGTGTGAAACGTGAAGCAAGATAACCCAAGATTCTGTTTACCCGGGGCTTACAACCAGGGTTGACTATTTCAAGTGTGAAAAGCCCTTATGTGTCTTTTAAACCCCATCTAAGCACAAAGGCAACAGCGACAAGGAACCCAAACTCCATCAGTTACCGCGTTCGGTTACAAAAATCCAGATCCAGAGTCAGCAGTCGTAGCATTTCCATGCTTTTGACAGCGGATATAGACGCAGATAAAGTTATCCAGAGGTGATAAAGCGCATTGTTCTGCCTTCCTAGACCATTGTCGAGTTTAACGCGTCAGAGAGAGAGAGAAAAAACTCCCATCCGTTCTATTTTCCACTGTCGCCATACCTTCACTGAGATAAAAATCTTTAATTAAGATGTAAATCTGGGATTGATGGAATAATTAGTGCAAGCCTTTACTGCACCCATTGGAAAATGACATTTGTTTGCATATTAATGGCATATCCCCAGACTTTACATGACCTTGTGACAGTCGCTGCGCAGTGCAATTAGCAGCAGATCAAGCAAAGCGGCGGATTTAATGGCCGACGTGTTCGTCGCGCACAAACTCTGTTTCTGAGCGCCATAGAGCCTGACCTTTGACCTCAGCCAGCTCGTCACCTGCCAGGCCACTCTGTATTCGTGCTTTGATGACAGATGTGTGAATGAAAAGATATGATACATAGGAGTCTGACAATACATTGTCAGGTCACACGCTTTCTGGCTCTCAGACTGGTGCGACTTTGCAGGCTCTATGGAAACTCTTTGCTGTGACATTGAAAAGGCGACCTTGAGACTCGCCGGCACACGACTGTCTCCGCCGCTCAGGGCTGTCGAGTCTGTTTTATTAAAGTACAGCTCGGAGTGTTTCAGTATATTAACTCAGGTTACATAGTGATTGTTTAACTCCCATTGGGTAAGTATTTCAACAACAAAAAAAGTGACATCTTATGAGTTCCGGTTTTAGCATAATAAAATCAAACAATGACGTATAACTCATAAATGGTTTGTGACCTACTGCATTAGCAGGATAATTAGCAGTACAGAGATGGAGGGTCATACAAACAAGGTTTCTATTAAAAATAATTGAGCTTTCTTTGAAATCTCAGACACCAGAGTGCTTTGTTGATTATTAAAACCATTGCTTTATTGCATTGAATTCTTAGGTAATTATTGTGTCTTTTTGGTACCAGAATAGGAACAGATTGTGTATTGGTAATATTCAGTCAGCTAAATGTACACATTTTCTGAAGAAAGGGAGAGATGCCTGCTCCTTTAAACTCAGCACCTTAACAAATTGCATAATTTGAGGTATCATTCATTAGGTTTAATACTTAAGGTTAGGGATTTGAACAATCAATAAATATTAAAAATTAATTCAATAATTGGCCTATCTATTATTAAACAATATTATGTCAGCAGTTTGTTTATATATATATATATATATATATATATATATATATATATATATATATAAACAAACTGCTGACATAATAGTTTTTAATATTGTGTGTGTGTGTGTAGATATATACATATACATATACATATACATATATATATATACACACACACACACACACACAAGCATAATATATATAGGCTATATATAATTTAATGAATTTAGTTATTTTTATAAAATAGTGTGTATTTTTAGTGTGTGTTCTCGTATGAACAGCCAATATTTGATTCACTAAACATGGCGAGTCAGTTGTTCAGGAATCAGAATGAATGACTCTGTGCCAATTCTTTTCAGTGAATCAAAAGTATCAGCAGCGTCCTGTAAATTCAATAACAGTCCTGCAATGTCGCTGCATAGAGGAATGTACTGTACATGTGAGAACCTTTGATTCAATTCTATAAACTCTAAAACTTTTCTCTCAAATTGCTTCAGTTGCACACAGATATTTTGATTACATTTTTCTCTCTTTGTAATGTCCAATTACAGGCAGTTTTATCAGGTTGAAACTCTGTTGAGAAGAAGGAAATTGGATCTGGTGTCAGTGTACAGATGGATGAGGTTAGACAGACATATGGTTTTACATCACTGTTTTATAGGAGGAAAGTTTGAAGTGAGAAGAACAGACAATCCCATAATGCACTGCTCCTCATGTACATGTGTGTGCGCCTGTGCGTTGACCTAGAGTTGTACATGTTTCGCTTTATTCTCTGATTTTGATGTGCGCTCTTCCTCTCCAGCGGGACGGGAAGCAGAGAGGTGATCTTGAGTGAGTGTCACGAGTCATGGTTCATTTTTAAACCCCTTAGCGTATATTATTATTCTAGAACTATTACTGTAGCTCATACTTAGAGTTATGGACATGAATAATACCTCAAATTGTGCGGCTTGTTGACAATATCTGGTTTGAACTATATATTGTTGTTGCTTTGGAAATTTAGAGAGATTTTTTTTTTCTATCCCATTCTTTCATTCGCATCAGTTTCATTGTCTTTCTCTCGCATCAATGACAGCCAACACGAAGAACCTTCAAAAAATTACGCCCATCCCTCCCATCTCACCATAACACGATTTATAATTACTGGAACGGTTGCTCTTAACCTTTTGTGTTCGTTTATTTCAGATTGGTTAAATCCAGATAGCCTTTGTAGTGGGTGTCCTGTGGATCTATCGTCTTTTTATCAGCACACATAATGCCGAATAATGACTGGCACACCCTGTGGTTTTGTTCACTTGTTATTATGTTCTTTTGTTGACAAGACAGTACCCTTCTCCATATAATTAATATTTGGACATGTGCACGTATCTCAATTTCTCCCAGTGCGATGACGCAATTCTCAGCCTCATGTTTTCACTGTGATATTAAAGCTGGTCGAGCAGATGTTCAGCTTCTGACCTTTTTATCACAAAAACAAGCCTTTTTTTGTAGCAAACCTCCTTTTGTCTCTTTGTGCCGTTTGATGTTTGAGTAATATTTGTCCTGAAATAGTTTTTTTTTTTAAATATGTTTTAAACATTATGCTCAAATGTGTTCTGTCGAATGCCAGAATTACATTAATCATAATAAATATTATTCTTTCTCTTGTAATATAATGTAATTCACAGTTTTATTTATTTTTTAGAATAATTATATCCTATATTAGAATAATTATATCCTATAACTATAATTATATATATATATATTTTGTGTGTGTGTGTGTTTTTTATATATAAATATATATATTTAAAATATATTATTATTAAAAACAAGGATATATACTGTGTATATATATATGGATTGAGATGATAGATAGATGGATAATTATACATTTTCATTTGAAAGATAATTTTAGAGTTAGTTTATCTGATATTTCAGGGTTCATCTGCAGTTCGAACAGCTTATAAAGTTGTTTTGTTACACACACATGTTTCTGATGCCTTTCATCGCGTCTTCCTCGTTTGGTTTGCCAGTAGCCGCTCTCCTCAGGGAAACGTGCCGCGCACCGTTGCCATGAGTGATGGCTTTCACGAACAGCCACTGCCAAATGCATACTCGTTTTTTGGCTCGGGAGGGGAAGGGGGCGGCTCTGACCTGCATCTTATTCTTCTCGTTGTTGTCTTGGCTTTGTATTCAATTCCCCAAGAGCTCTTTAGCCTCTAGCCACCGACATGGCCGAGCCAAAGGGAGAGAGTAGAAGAAGGGGGCATGGGGGATAAAAACACCAAAGTGTACCTCTGGAAATGGTTTGTGTCCATGGCAACGAGGGGAAGCTGGAAGATGGATTTGCAGTGTAATTCAAATCAGCCCCATTTGGTGGAGTTTGTATTGTATTACTGTTCCAGCGGAGGGGCTCTTGTGGATTCTGGAAAATTAGTAGTACCGTGTCGGGTAGAAAGGACTGTGGTTAAAAGCTTCAGCAGGCCTATTATTGTTCGCCCAGGCTAGTCACATTCGCTCGTCTGATGTGATGGATCCGCCATAGGTTTAGTTGGGTTGCTATGTTTGTTAAGAGCGCACAGGTCTCCGTAGATGCTGTTAGTGGCTCTCAACAGTGTGTCTCAGTATTCATTAATGTTCTATTCATGGTTCGGTCTTTTTATGATTGCACATTTACTGGTTCACCTCACTGTCAGCTCGAGGTGTATTAACAGCTAGCACACTACTGGAAACTTGTGCTAATTGTGCTTGAGGACTGGATGCTTCTATCCTGATAGCACACAGATGTCATTAAGACATCCATTCATCTGGAACATGTTTTCGAACATCTTCTGCCTTGCAAAAACATTCAACTGCCATTCAACATCCAACACCCGTAATGTATGTGAATCCGGTGCTCTTAAGATGTTTTTCAAATGTTTCTACACAAACGCATGTATACATATACAGTACAAGGTTTGGAAAATGAAACCGAAACACTGGCCAATATAGTGTTGGATGTTTCACTTCTATATGCGTGACCAATCTTCACTGATTTTACTTTCCATCAATAAGAGCAGAGTGTGAAAGTTGATTTAGCAGAGCAATAGCACAGCTGTACATAAAATATTGCAGTCTACACAACATAATGGGAGACATATCAGAGTTCAAAAGAGGACAAATAGTTGTTGCGCATCCCGTTTGCTCATCTGTGACCAGGACAGCAAGTCTTTGTGGTGTATCAGGAGCTGTAGTATCCATGGTAATGTTGGCATACCACCACGTAGGACGAACCACATCCAACAGGGAGTAACTGTCAACGCAAGAGGAAGCTGAAAGGGTCTGAAAGGGAGGTACTAATGTCCATGCAGGTACTAAGCCGGATTGTAAGCATAAAACCCTAGGTGCCCAACTCACTGCAGAATTAAATGCGCAACTCAACTTTCCTGTTTCCACTTAATATGTTCGTCAGGAGCTCCATAGGCCATTATTAATGTTAGGGCTGCCATAGCCAAACCTTTGTTCACTCTGCCAATGCCAAATGCTGGTTTTGCCAACAGTGCAAATCATGGGCTGTGGACAATGTGAAACATGTTTTGCTCTCTGATGAGTCCACTTTCACTGTATTTCCCACATCTGTGGGAGTTATGGTGTGGAGAAGCCCCAAAGAGGCGTAACATCTGGACTGTTGCTGCCCAGAGTGAGGCACAGGGTGGATCAGCGATGGTTTATGCTGCAATATCGTGGCATTCCCGACTGTGCTTGATGGGCGTCACTGCCAAAGACTACCGAACCATTCTGGAGGACCATGTGCACCCAATGGTTCAAACTTTGTACCCTGAAGCTGGTGCAGTGTATCAGCATTATAATGCACCAATACACACAGCAGGACTGGTGACAGAATGGTATGAACATGAAAGTGAAGTTGAACATCTGTCGTGGCCTGCACAGTCACCAGATCGGAATATTATTGAGCCACTTAAGGGTGTTTTGGAGGAGTGAGTCAGGAAATGTCATGTAGTGACATTTAAAACCGTTTTTATACTTTATTATTAAAGTACTTGTCTGTTATATGTTCAAAACGCGTATCTAATATGTACGTTTTAATTTAAATCTCATTTTCTATTTTTTTTATTCATCTGCAAGCGTTTAAAATGTTAAAATTTTATAACATTATTTACAATGTACAGTATGATTCAGTTTTTTTTAGGTTATTTATCAGATGTTTGTACTGTAGAAAGTGACGTCACTTCAGTCTGTGCTTCTGCTTTAGTCCAGCATGCTTCTGAAAGATTGAAACCAAGTGGGGAAAGTCAAGTGAAAGAAAAACACTGTTTAAATCGCTGATGACTAATCTCTGCAAACCGTAAAGGTCGCGTACCAGACAGACTTCCTGAAAGACACCCAGAAAAACTGTTGTCTTGTCAATAAGCCCTCACTCAAACAGGTGGACGGGTCTTCTATTGTTCCTCTCACTAATCAAAGTCAAAGAGACAATTGACCCAGACTCTCAGAGCACTTAGTCCTTTACGTATATCAATTAATGCACTTCATCGATTTTTCCTCGCCCTGTCTTTCACCCCTCACTCGATCTTAACAACCTGTCCACCCAGTCATCTTAGAGCGTCGCTATCGGAGTTCTCCATCATGAAAGGCCACTGGAGTTTTCAAGGTTTTCATCCTGTTTCTGCCCTAGTTCTTCATTTACAGAGGGTTCAGTGTGACCTTAGTGATAATAAAGCAATATTACTTGGACTGGAATGATGGGAGACCTGTGGAAAACATCCTGGATTTATCATCATAAGAAGGACACCGAATATGGAAGCGTAATAGATTTCTTCGAAAATTGGAATAGCTAAGCTGGTACTCAGAGAGTGGAGATCTCAGCTGGGGGGAAATGAGTCGGTTCAAATGGAATCAGTTGCTCTACCACTCCTCAAACTAACTCGGATGGAGAGACGAGGGAAATGAAGGGAGCATGGAAGGTTAAAGTCTCAGTTAAACCAAAAATACTCTCCCTCATGTCATTGGAAACCCATATGATTTTCTCTCTTCTGCGGAAGTACCAGGTTTTCTGAAGAGCCTTCAAGCAGCTGTTTCCCATACAGGGAAAGCATAAATGACAAAAAAAGCATTTAAAAAGCTTTATTAAAGTAGCCCGTATGACTCACGTAATATATTCCAAGTATTTTGAAGTAAAACAATAGCTTTGTGTGATTAACAGACCAGGGGCAAGTTGCATAAACTTAGCCACTATGTAAAGACTATGTCTTAAAGGATTAGTTCACTTTTTAAAAAACTTTTGCTGATAATTTACTCACCCCCATGTCATCCAAGATGTCCATGTCTTTCTTTCTTCAGTCGAAAAGAAATTAAGGTTTTTGATGAAAACATTCTAGGATTTTTCTCCATATAATGGACTTTACTGGTAGCCAAACCGTCCAAGGTCCATATGACAGTTTCAGTGCAGCTTCAAATGGCTTTAAACGACAACAGACGATGCATAAGGGTCTTATCTAGCAAAACGATCGGTTATTTCTAAAAGAAATAAAAAAGTTTAAGTTTTATTAGCACAAATGCTCGGCTTGCTCTGTTCTCCTGTTCGAACTCGTTCATCAAAATGAACAAATCTTTTTTTGAGTCATTTCATTCATTCAACGAACATAATGAACGAAATGACTCGAAAAAAAGATTCGTTCATTTTGATGAACGAGTTCGAACAGGAGAGTCACGACCGCGGATCACAGAACAGAGCAAGGCATATAACTTCGTTTTTTATTTATTTCTTTTAGAAATAACCGATCGTTTTGCTAGATAAGACCCTTATGCATCGTCTGTTGTCGTTTAAAGCCATTTGAAGCTGCACTGAAACTGTCATATGGACCTTGGACGGTTTGGCTACCAGTAAAGTCCATTATATGGAGAAAAATCCTAGAATGTTTTCATCAAAAACCTTAATTTCTTTTCGACTGAAGAAAGAAAGACATGGATATCTTGGATGACATGGGGGTGAGTAAATTATCAGCAAAAGTTTTTTTAAAAGTGAACTAATCCTTTAAGAACTAGTTTGGAAGAGTTAATCAGTCTTTCTTTTCCAATTCGGATTAGACTGCTCTACCTTCTTATGTAACTGCCTTAAAGTTAGGTCCAGTCTTGAAGAAAAGAAATTATACTTTTAAGACTAGTCTAAGCAGTTTATGCAACCAGCCATAGATCTCCATAGCTCTTAATTTGCATTTACTTGTTGCTGAGTGAATCTTGTGAATCATGTTGGATATGTTTGCTAAATGAATGAATGTGAAATGTCATTCATGCGTGCACATATTCAGTTTTGGTGTGTCAGGATGCATTGCGCCAGGTTTGACGTCAATGACGGCAAATGCCACATGCCCTCTTGTTTAAATATGTGCATGTGCAAATGAGATTTTCAGTGAAAAACAACAGAGCTCTTCTATGACTGCAGAAGATTTGAGGTCATGTGGACCACTTTTATAGTGCTTTTTTTGGAGATATTTTTTTTCGCGCTATCATTGTATGGAAAAGAGCAGCTCGGAGATTTATTTATATTGTAATATCTTATTTTGTGTTCGTAAATGTAAATAAGTATTCATACATTATTAATAATAAAAATTTATGTGCATTTTAAGTAAAACGAAAATGAAATCATACGAAATGTCATTCCTGCATGCACATATTCAAACTGTGATGTCAATGATATCAAAATTCCACATTTTCTAGTTTAAATATGGTTATGTGCAAATGCAAGTTTAAGTGAAAAACGTCATATGGACCATGTATTTATTATGCAAGAGATTGATGCAAAATTAACAAATTTATATAAAATAAAAATGAGAAATTAGATGAATATAAAAAGAAATCATACAAGGTTGGAGCAACCTGAGCATTATTAAATTATAACAATATAATTTTTTGGGTGATGTATTCCTTGGCTGGGAATAACCTTCCTAAGGTTTCCGGTTCAATCCTTGAGCTTGAGCAAAAACACTTTTGTCCCTGTAAGGTGTCCCCTAAGTCACATCAAACAAAAGTGTCCACTAAACGAATGCTTGCTTACATCGAGCATTGTTTCACTGTATGCTTCCTGTCATGGGCGATTTACAGCCCTCGTTGAGTTCCTGTCCCAGATTCCGCTTGCTGTACATGCAGCTCGTTGAGGGATCAATACGGTCTTAAAGAAAACATTCCAGATGTCTCGTGACAACGGATCGTTGTTTTGTTGTCACCTGGGTGTTTGAGTCCTGGGAACCACCTTAGGACCACCCTACCTGGAAAAGGTGTCGATGTATCATAAATCACATTAGTTCCAGTTCACCAAGAAGACAAGTGCAGTTTAATTGGACAAAAACTCATTTCACGAGCCTTGGGAAGGGTGCGGGGGGAGGTTGGGGGAAGCGAAAGCAAAAAGGGGCAGGAAGCCCTTTAAGGTGCATGTACCAAGAGATCTCCTTTTCTATCTCTTTAATTATCTGCTCCCATTTCTTTTTTACTTTCCTTAGACATATGGGCATAATTAAGGGAAAACAAATCATTACTGCTGTGTGCATTGCTGGTGAATAATAGCTTTGTCGGTATCGACTGCGCTTGCTTCATCTCCCAGACAGACAGGCGCGCTGGAGGTAAAAATGTGGCTTTTTGCTATTGCTGATGGAAAATAATGCCATCTTAGACATCATGATGAATTAGATACCTGGGCTTTTGGCAAATATTTAGCTCCCCCCGTCTTGTTTTGAGGTGTTTGATGCAATCCGGGCGGCTGAGCTTTTACAGGCTTGTTCTCTATCTCTCCTCCGTGTGCCTTTTTCATTAGAGTCTCTGGAGCAGCTTCGAAATTAAAGCGCATTTAATTTACTGAGGCTCGTTATGCATCATCAGCTTATACTGTACTTCTCGCTTCTGACATATAACAGTAATCAACAATAGCCGCGTTTAGGGCTGAAGTCACTAAAATATGACTTTGTTTTCGGTGAGGATCACATATTTTAATGCGCCGTGTTACGAATGGTGGCGCAAACATTGTTATAATAGATGATCTGGGTCGGGTTATGACGAGGCTTTGTGTACATTAGCATAACTCTTCGCGGTTTAACACGAGCACGGGCGACTTTTAACTCCACTTAACACGTCTAACGAACATGCCAGTTTTATGAATGTTTCAATATCTGGCAGCTTCCCTGCAGATGTACTTATGAGGAAACCAGGCCAGCTCACTCCCACGGACGCTCGGCGGCAAAAACAAATGAGAGCGCATAGGAAGAGTGTGTGCACCAGAGGCGTAGCAGTCGCTGGAACTGTCTCTGATACGCTTACAAATTACTGTGCTTGTCTCTTTCGCTTTTAGGAGATCATCAATACCCGTAACATGTCCCCTACACTTTTCGGGGTTTGAAAAAAATGACCAAAATCTTATATTACTGTAAGAGCAGTTTTGGTAACACTTTACGTTAAAGGTTCAAATCATTATTATTCAAATGCATTTGGTATAATTAACTTGCAATGAACATCATTTTGTACAGCATTTATTATTCTAGTTTGTTAATTTTATAGTTTTTCTAATACATTTTCAATTATGTTAATGTATCATGAACGGACATATATATATATATATATATATATATATATATATATATATATATATATACACAGTTTGTGTGTAAAGTTACATTTAATATTTATATATAATATTTATTTTATTATTAACATATTATATATTTATTTATTTACCATCGTTCATTAATTCATTTGTTCATAATACGTTGACATAATCTTACAAATGTATTAATTAACTATAATTATGTTTTATGTATGCATTTAATATGTATAATGTATTAATAATTTAAATATAACAATGAAGTAATAAATATAGATTAACATTAACCTATATTAATAAATGTTTTTTTTTTAAATATTGGATAGCACTTTACAATAAGGTGTGTTAATCCATGTGTTAATATTATTTAACTGCTAACCCTAACAATGAAATATAATTCTAAAGCATTTTTTTAAACTTAATGTTCATTTCAGCATTTACGGTTACATTATTACAATGTATTAAACGTTTTACTTGTTCAAATTATTTAATAGACCTGAGCTGACATGAACTGACAATGAACAGTTGTACTTTCATTAACTAACGTTAACAAAGATTAATAAACACTGTAACAAATGATTTGCTTGTTAGTTAATCATAGTTAATGCATAAACTAATGGAACCTTATTGTAAAGTATTACCAAATATTGTTCATTTCTTAATTTGATATCTAATGCATCGGCTAATATTAATGAACTGAACCTTGATGTAAAGTGTTACTGTAATCTTATGTTGTAGAAACTGAGTATATCAATATATATGGTTATTTTTATTGTGATTCCAATTAAAATGTCTCAAATCTCTACACCTGGGTAATTAAATATGTTGCAATTTGCTATTTTGTTTTAAATGTATTTATTTATTATTTATTTTTTGGAAAGATCAGATTGTTTAAAACGAATTATTGTATAGTTGTATAAAAAGTATGGTTCTGGCTCTAAATTTTGATTGGATGAGTAACATTCCAAGCTGATTAAATTCTATATTAATGTATTCATTCTATAATGTTGCGACATTGCTTTGCAACCGTAAACTTAAGTTTTACCACATTGTTTACCTCCTTACTCCATGTTTTTGTCACTATCATGTGTAAATAATGAACAGCAGCCCCGACCACACATAGCCACACAGATACAAATCCATACATTTGTGTTTTGCTCCATATCGGCAGCATCAAAATCATTTTGTAGTGTTGATCCCTTTTTTGGGACTGTGGGTATCTGTGGATATTTGACATGCATTGGTCTGAGCACAGGGAAAAGGAAAATCATGCTCACTGAAGCTTGAACGAGACGGGCCGCTGCTCTCTGCAAACGCCTCTTATCAAGCGAGCGCCGCCAACTGCAGGCTATTGTGCGGGCGGGATGTTTCGGTTTACTCATCCGTTTGTTTGTTTGTTTGTTTCCAGGTGCTCCAGAAAGGAAGCCTGTGAGAAGTGGACCGAGCCGCTTCACTTCAGTACGGAGCTGAAACAGTGTGTTGACATCACTGTCACTCCTGATAACATGTCCGTGACCTCCGCTCCGACACAGGTGATTGAATTTTATATGCTACTCCAGAAGCATAAAATCACTCCAGTATAGCGCCGTAACTGTCTTCATAATGCATTTTTTATCATGGACACTCACAACGGCGTCCTTTACGAGTATTGCTTTTACAGTATATTGCTATAACTCTTTGATAAAAAAAAAAAAAATTACTGTATAAAAATAACATTGGCATTAATGGATGGATGGATGGATAGATAGATAGATAACACCAATCTATTGTATGGCTTCAGAAGATTTTTATTATGTTTTTATGGTGATTTATTTAATTAAATGGGGGGAAAAACGCTCAGAGATTTATTTATGTATTTATCAGCTAGCATATTCTTTAGTTCTTTAGCATATCTTATGTTTTTCTTATAAAAAAGGAAAGTAATACAGCTTTAAAACGACATGAGTGTGAGGAAATGATGCTAACAGTACCGTGACAAAATGCTGTTTTCACACATTTTTAATTAAGCTGGTCATGTGATCTTCTTGCATGTCTGACAGGAGATTGTGTGTGTTTGTGTTTCAGCTGAGTGTGAAGGTAGCTAATGTCCCGAATCTCTCAGTTGGGGTGACATGCGTGTTTGAGGAGCTAACAGAAAGTCCTGGAGAAGTTCTGGACAAAGGACAAATCAACTGCATGTCCCCATCCCTGCGGGACGTCCCATACGTCACCCAGGGATACGGTAAGAGACATGAAGTGCCATTCAAAATGCATTTGACATCCATAATGTGATTTTATGTTTTTGACTGGAAATTGAAATATTGTAGGATGAGACTCGATTGGATCATAAAAAGCTGAAATATTATTGGTTATTTTTCTCTGGCCATGTTGCATTAGTTGTATCAGCTAAAAGATTTCAGGTGCAACATCAACCACTGAAATTCCACTCTTCCTCTACTTTTCCAGGATTGAACCATCATCTGTAGTAACTAAGAGTCTTATACAATGTTTCACTTAACTGAAACCGAGGCTGAAGGACAGATGCATAATTCATTCAACAGGTTGCGTTAATGTCCTACACCACGTCTTATTTACAAAACCCTTATTTGCACCATTTTAGTCCACTAGAAATGTGTGGGAAAATATGTATTTTTCAATGCAACATCAAGTACAACCCATTATCATGTATGTTAAAATGAAATCTACACTGGTAAGGTCCAAACAGCAAAGAATGTTTCCTCATGCTCTAGACGCAAAGCTGACCATCTCAGATAGTTGATCTCTTTTGGTTGATGACATACTGTCAGCACTAATAGCTTCTTTAATCATCATAATATCATATGGCTAATATTGTAAATAATTTAGCATGGGCTCCTCCTGCTGAGTCTTGGTTCCTCCCAGTGTTTCGTTCTCAGTTTGCTTTTTACATCCTGGGGTTTTTCCTTTCCAATATCACCTATTCAGATTAAAGGAATGAATGGAATATTGGACAGTAAAAAAATTTAGTTTATTTTTTGTAATATGGATTATTTTCTCATCCAATTTTTTGAGGAGGCACTGCCTCCCTTGCCTCCTCGGCAGAAACGCCCCTATATGTTTGCTTTTTCCTTATTTTCTTTTTTATTTGTGCACATTTGTACACCATTTTTTGTCTTTTTGTTATTTACCACCATGTAAATATTTTTTGTAAAAACTTGATATTGGATTTCAAGCCTCATTGATAATATATACACTACTGTTCAAATGTTTGGGGTCAATGAGATTTTTTTTTTTAAAGCAATTAATACTTTTTTTTTTCAGCATTTTTTTTCATTGATAAAAAGTGACCGTAAAGACATTTTGTAATGTTACAAAAATATTTTTCACAAAAGAAATGAAGCAGCACAACATTGATTATAATAATAGATGTTTCTTGAGCAGCAAATCATCATATTAGAATCATTTCTGAAGGATCATGTGACACTGAAGACTGGAGTAATGATGCTGAAAATTCAGCTTTGAATGGGAAATAAATTGATTAAATTGATTTATTTGATCAAATAAATGCAGCCTTTCAAAAACATTTTATTTTATATTATATATATTTTTTTTTTTTCATTTATTGCTTTAATTTATGTTTATGTCATATGGTGTGAACAAAAACAAGTACAATCTGATTAGGTCCTTCTATTTTCACAAGCCCTGTTTTCCATGCTGTTTGTCCAATTTGTGGAACAGAAAGTTTTGTTGTCCAGTTTGTGGAACAACACATTTTCAGTCTTTCGAAAACCGGACGTACTGTACATCTGTCACCCACGGCCTCGTTTTCATTTGCGTCAGATTAAATACTACTACTCTACTCTGACCAAGTCTATTAAGCTGCTCTTTAGAGCTGCTGTGGAGCAATTTGTGCTTTAGAAATAAAATGTAATTTAATTAAATTATTTCATTCCGTTTTTTCCCATTTTGTCCCTGCCTTTTTTTTTCTTTTGCGATGACTGATAATTACACAAATCCTCTTCAGAGCCTCCTGAAGCTTTGAGACTTAACTTCATTTTCCTCTTTTTCATTTCTCTGGTTTTTAAGGTACTCTAAGAATTCCAAATCTCATGATGGTAACTTTTAGACTCTGGAAGCCTGGTAGTACCATTAATAACAATTATTGCATGTGCAAATGGAAATATTATGTCAATTATAGTGAAGTGAGGCCCACAAGTATAATTTGATGGGCAGAGATGTAGTCATTATGGAACGCAAAAGGGTTGCTGAGTTAGAAACGTAAGTGCATTTCGCTCACAGATGGAAGAAGTGGATAAATGGTCTCGCAATCAAATATATTCGAAACGTGAACATTACTGAGTATATGTGCAGAGCGGGGCACAGTCACTGCATTAGACCATCTGTGCGAGTTCAAATGACCCTTCTCATGCTAACTTCATTTCTCGTGCATTTTCTCCGCCTAACTCTTCATTACTGTCTCTTTCCATTCTTTTCCAGGCGATAAACGGGTCGTGAAGCTCTCTCTGAAGTCCAAAGAGACGGGCCTCAAATTCATCACCACCGATTTCGTCTTCTACAACTGCAGCGTCTTGCAATCGTAAGTGCGCCGGTCGAAGATGTCTTTGTGACGTGTGAAACTGCCAGCCGGGTGTGATTGGATTTGCAGTCATTGAACTAGTTTCCTTCACAGGCGCCGTTATCCACTTTGTCAGCATTTTTACCATTTTTTTTTTCCTCCTCAAATGATTCAGCACTTTTCATCCAGCCTCACGTCTTGGCTCTTAAAACAGCCAGAGCAGCTGCTGGAAATATTCACTTAAAAAAAATAAAAGTAATTTTAGTGAAGAGAAAGTTCTCGAAAACATGGTAGTAAAGAGAGCAAACTGAAGCCCAATGGTTAAAGTGCAAAATTCACTTTTTTAAGGTGTTTGAAATATGATTTGTGTCCACAGTGTGTGTTATCAACCAGCCTATAATAGTAAAAATCCACCCACGGGTTACATAAGAGTAGAGAGAAGCCGCTGTCAACTTAACTCCACAACATCTACATACATTTATTCACTAGCCATTCAGAAACGTCCTGCATTCTAAAAGTCTCTCCATCATTGTCCGACTCCGGTTCGAACATGTAAGGCTGAACACTGATATTTTCTGAAGCATGAGCTGTAAAGGCTCCGCCCTCTGCTGGAAAGGGGGAGGGACCAGCAGCTCATTTGCATTTAAAGGGACACAGACAAGCTATAATAAATGGGGTATTCTGAAACTTCACAGACACATTCTGGGAACACCTGAGACCTGTATTACATCTTGTGAAAAGGGGTAATATGGTTGCTGTTTTTTTTTTTGTTTTTTTTTTACTGTCTGCAGTATAAATGGTAAACACTTTGCATTGACAAAACATTAAACAATAAAAGCTATAAAAAGTTATTGTTCATTGATAGTTCATAATATTAAACGCATAAATTCATGCTCAACAAATTTATTTATTTTTTTGGTGAAATCATGCTGGCTGAAATTGAATTATTTTTACTGATACACACAAACACAACACAGATGTGCCATGATGAAGAGCTTGAGCGGGATTAGACAGATGTTCATGGAGAGTGAAGTGTTTGTGTGTGTGTTTGTGTAATCATGTAATCAAAACCACATGCAAAATTTTATCTAGAATGCTTAAGATTCTAAAAAAAAGTCACTGAGATGTATTCGTTAATATCTTTTCTTTTCCTTGCTAATATTTCTGAATGTGTAGCTAATTTATATATACAGTATATTCACAGATTGTGGTGATGTGTTTCCAGTTATTAGCATGAAAATCTTTTTATATATATATAATTTTGTTTACATTTATAACACTATACTTTGTGTTATATTATCTTTGCAATAAAATTTCAGAAAACTAGTCACTTGTGTGGGTGTTTCTAATACAACATCTGAAGAAGTGATTGCAAATTTGGCATCTTTTTCTCTTCTGACCGACCATTGAAGTCATAGAAACACTATAGTGGATTTTTTTCATTTGCCGTTGAGCAAATGGGAACACAATGCCATTCACCACTCTAGAACTTTACCCAATTATGATGACGTCAGGTTTTGATAGAGACATGCATGCATTTACCTGACCTGCCTGAATAATTTTTTCTTTTAGCATGATTTTACCTAGATGGCCGCCTTTTTTAAGTCTAATGCAAATATACAAATGCTTTTTTGTGTTAACTTTTGCAACATAAATGCAAAAGTTAAATTATTTTTTCAAGAGGGTTTTTTTTAATTGGATGTTTGAATCTTGTATGGTAGCTTGTTTCCACCATGGAATAAAAAAAAGTAAAAGATCATTTTGACTTTTTTCTTTCTTTTTTCTCTCAATTCTGACTTTTTTCCTCACAATTGCGAGTTAGAATTGTGAGATAAAAAGTTGCAATTACCTAAATTTATTTTTTATTCAGTGGTAGAAACAAGCTTCCATAGTTTTGAGAACCTCATTTAAAAATCTGTCAATTTCTCAGAAATCAGCAGACATCCTGCTGAAATCATCATTTCTCTTAGAATAACACAATACGTTCCCACTGGCAGTAAAAAAAAGAGTGAGTTGCATCTCGGTCTGTGGTCAGTAAATGAGTAATTTCTCCAGAGGTGTTTGCGCTGGTGTGTAATTGCGGTGCGGTCCAGCTGTTTGCTGCTGGAATTACTTCAATCTGTGATTCAGGTCATATAGGCACTCTTCTGGTTAGTCAAGTCACCTTTATTTATAAAATAAACATAAATAAAAAATAAGATTACACTAACAAAATATAAATGATTATAAATTATATTTAAATAAATGTTAATAAATGAATACATTTAATTTTAATGAATTAAAATAAATTTATTTGATTAAAATAAATGCATAAAAAATATTAAAATAAATAGCATTTAATTAAAATAATTAAAACTAATACATTTTATAAAACTAAATAAATAAAACTTGATTTAAATAATAAATAATACATTAAAGTAAAATAAATAACGAATTAAAATAATACAAATTGAAAAAAAATTTGATTAAAATAAATACGTAAACATTAAAATAACATTGAATTTATTTAAATATGAAAACTAAATAATGCATAAAATGAATAAATTAAAATAAATTGATTTGAAGAAAAAAAACATTTAATTTTAATAACTAAATTCATATTTAAAAAAAACATTTAATTTAAATAATTAAAATGACATAAAAATACATTTGATAAAACTTACTTACTAAATAAATAAATTGATTAAATTTAATAAATTAACTTTGCTTTAAATAATAAATTAGTACATTTGATAAATACAGTACAGTACTGCAGTGAGTAGAAAAAAACACAACCAAACTAAATTTTTACACATTCATAATATTATTTTTTCACAGTATAATTGGGTCTTTGTACATGAAAATGTATAGCTGCCTTTTTACATTTTCGGATGTTGGTGCCTCACTCACGCAAGGATGATCATATTTGTGGGTCAGTGGCATCTAAAAGTTTGACAAACCCTTTGAGTTCAGTCCGAACACTGTAATCACAGCCAGGCTTTGGCCTAAGAGTGATCCACGCTCTATATATTTCTGTTCATGTGCACTTCAGTCACCGTGGAGTCAATGCGGTGGGTGGAGACGTGTCGTTGGGTCCCGGAGGACAGGAACCCCCTCGTTTATTTCCCTCCGCCACTCCTCCTTTCATCCGAACGCTTTACATCACTTAACCCAGTCAGCGAGCACAATCACGCATTGTTAGCGCCTCCTTTGTTTTTCCAAACCCATTTCGGCCGTTCCAGTTGTGATTTGCATCGAAACGGGAGGGAAATGTGAATTGGTTCATTGGAAGGAGGATGTGAATTGGAAGGAAAGCAAAAAACAAAAGGGACAAATATGACAACTGGAGGGAGCCGGTACGTCACGACTGCAATTTGCACCTTGGTGCTACATATACAGGTACTGTGTGTGTTATAGGGAATTAGATGCACAAACCCACACTCTTTATGTGTGTAAGTACAAGCGCCCGTGCTGATCCATGGAGCCGGGCTCGGCAGTTTCCATGGCAACCCACGTCCGAGCGAGGCACGCTACCTCGCCAGCGCGGCCTATAGCCGGTGCCAGATTTCCTGTTTTCACAAAAGCCCTGTGGGAACGCTTAGCCCGCCAATTGTGTGACGCCGGTGGACGGCACTCACTCGTCCTCAGTCTCCTGCCTCCATCTTTATTTCCCACAATTCTTTGACCACCCAGACCCAAAGACCCTTCCCCAGCCCCCTCTTAACCTCGTCTTTCCCAGTGGGATAATGACCACCTGTGATGTGAGAGAGGGGGCAGGGGAGGAAGCGCAGTGCATTTCAGGATATTTTGTTATGAAATGGCTTATATAAAGCCAAAGCACTTTATTCTGTTTCATCTTCCCATGCAGCTGTTAGGGAGGGTTTCTTTCTAGTGCTAGTTAGTTTTGGATGTGAACGTGGGCATTCATTAAACATGTGAAACTCTTTTGTGTTTTATTGCTCAACCTAGATATGCGTGTCCTCAAGTTACCAGGAAGTGCATATCAAAGGACGACTGTGTCCTCTCTCACCGGTTTTAAGAAGAGCTGGATAGGTTTTGAGGGGGTATTTGCAGGGCTCAACAATAAGGAACGTTTGTTGATTTTGTACATTTTTATGCCATGCAAATTTTGTTTGGTTTTCTGTTATGTATTCCTCAGTCAGTGTTGTTGTGGTTTCTGCTGATGTGTCACCAAGATAATGTTATCTAGCTAACATGTTTTGTTGATTTTGCATAAATGTCTCGTGATAGTTTAGTGCTGAAAGCAAGGCAAACAGTAATGTTTTGTAATAAAAATATACATATGTGTATTTGTAAAAAAGTTGAATTACTTTAATAATTTTTATAGTGATATAAAAAGATATATATAGCAATACTATTATAAAATAAATGTATAATTATGATTTTATTTTTAGCCTATTTTATTCATTTATACGTCTTATTTTGTTCAGATTTCAATATGTAATTCTGAGCAAAATTGGATAGTCAATTAGATTTTTTTATTATTTGTGTGTGTGTGTTTGTACCTTATTTTTATAACTAATCCGTTTCACTCCAAAAGCTTGATTTTATCCATTAGGGATTGATTGGATTTTTAAAAACTGGGCTTGATCACCACTAAAATGTCTTTCATATTCAATGACGACCATATTGTTATTTATTTTTGGTTGAAAGATTTGATTTTTTTTTTTTTTTTTTTTTTTTACCTTTCTTATAATGTGCACAAATAAATCCAGGCCAGAAACTTGTATTAAGAAATTAAATATGGTGAATTTTTTATTTCAGTTTGACTACTGTGCACAGCTTCATGATTTGATGCTGTTTCGCCTGAGCTGAAAGTCCAGCCCAGACTCCCAATGATGGTAAAATACTCACTTCATCAGAATGTCACCATTTGGCCGTGCCGTTTTTTTTTTTTAGCCCACGCTCAAATTAAAGCTGAGTGAATTGATGGGCCTTAAACCACTGACACAGCATATTGCATATTTCAGGCGAGACTTGCAGATCCGTTTGCAGTATTTACAGCGCATTTCAGCTGCAGTGGAGCGCTGCGCCGCCTCCATCAGCTCTAGTTTGCATCTTTCCCTTCCAGCGCACTAAAAACACTCCCACGCCGCACACCCGTCGGCAGCAATATTAGATTGAGCGAGTTAAAATGCATCCATACTGCAAAGAAACTGCATTAACGCGTTTTAAATGACCCATGATAATTTGTATGGTTTCATATCCGTGCAATTGTTCTGCCAGAGAAAAGCGGCCTGTGTGATTTAGCCCCTGCAAACGCCTCCCGGGCCCTTGCGAGAGCGAGGGGAGAGAAACGAGATCATACTGAGCGATGCAGCTCCAGGTGTGGTGTGCTTGGACTGTCGAGTGCTCTCTGAAGGCGATTTGAAGCGTGCCTCCAGAGGGAAAGACGTGATTAGGATGGCGTATTGCGCAGGCTTTCCGTGCGGGACGGTGGCAGATGAGAGACAGCGTGAGGTGGGAACACTCGCCCTGCTGAAAGTATCCGCAAACGCTCTCACAGCGTCTCTCGTGGCGCCATTGGCCTTTCGTCCTGTACGAGTCCACAGGTGTCGCCCGCTTCTGCTTCTCGGCAGGATGTGACTGTTTAATTGGGAATGTCATTAGGGCCTCCGTCTGAAAGGCTTTTTCAGGGTCGGGTTAATGACTAATTGAGAAGCGGCATGAACGAGTCGGGTGTTCAATGGCCCTAGAGGATTAATTGTGTGTGTTGAAGTGAAAGAGTGGATTTGTGACATATTGACCACTCAGATTTCCACGGCGCCGTCGTCTTTCACAATGAGAGGGTCTCTATGAGAGTTTAAGTCTGACCCGGGGCTCGTTCAAGATGTTCCCAAGGACAATGATGTGATTTATAGGCAAAGTATTCGAAGAATTGAGGGAATTAATGACTTGAGCCAGAGGTTCAGTTGAGGACAAAGAGTTTAGGTCACTGCTGAAGATGAAGAAGTTCTAGTTCCCCCTTCTTGTGTTTGTGGGTGGTGTGGGGTAGTGGTTAAAAATCTAGATCTTGTTTGGTTGTTGGGTCATTGGATCATCCTCGCCAGCTTTTTCTTTTCTACTGACTGCAAGTAGCAGTTTTGTGCGTTTCTAGTATATGCCCAGTAAGACCGTGGCTGTATTTGCAGTATTTGAGGGAACAGACATTTGTAGTGGTGTCAGAAGCCATAGTGGACATTATCGAGTGCACTCATTCAATCCCAGAATGCACTGCAATAACAAGTGTACAACCGATGTATGCTCAATGGCTAGAGAATACCCATAATGCACTCTGACGGTCACACCGAATGAATTCCAGTGTCTGACTAGAAGATGAGGCTGTTGCTGAATCATCCATCCATCCATCTGTTTTCCAAACCGCTGGTCCAATGTGGCTACAGCGTAAAATCAAGCAGGTGTAAATACATTTTACAAACATTTATCAAACAACAAGCCTTTTCACTCTTTTTAATTCACTCCTTCAAGTGGACTATATTATTCTATTATACATAATATACCCACTGATGTCTGTCATTAATGTTAATCAAATAAAAAAATACAAAGAGAAAACTTTTGTAGCTTTAAAGGAGCTGTATGTAAGTAATTTATTTCAATTAATCATACATTTTCCCTGATATGTCACTAGACATTAAGAAATCATGTTCATTTCAAACACTTATATCACTGACAACAGTAGTTCGGCCAGGATATTGTCATTTAAAGAGTGAAGTTGCAGCCCTCAACTGATGTTGATGTTGTCATGTTGTGTTTTGGTCTGATGCTCCACCCTCCACCGATCCACCAATCACGAAGTCAGTAGTGTTGGTGCATCTGGGTTGCCAGCTCTGCTCTAGTTCCCACAGCTGCAGATAATAACGTGTCGTAATCGGATCCTGCAGCATATCTGGCAACCTTGAGTCAGTAATTTGAAAGTGATTGCAGTACCAGTTTTGGCCACAATCTTACATACTGCTCCTTTAACAAAGATTCATTTTAGTTAATTTATACATTGACAACTATGCAGATGAATAACATCATACCATTTATTTAATTAATAAATGTTGGGATGCTATTTCCATCAAGAGATGTATACATTTTTGGTCAAATCTTGTATTAATAATAAGAGTCCAGCACTCTGTGAAGTCTCCTCCAGCACATCCCAAAAACTTTCAATGAGTTTAAGTTCTGGTGCCAAATCATGTGTGAAAATGATTCTTCATGCTTCTCACAACCATTCTTTCACAGTTTGAGCCTAATGTTTCTTGACATTGTCATGCTGGAATATGGCTATGATGTATCTTCCTACATGGTTGTTTAAAAATTGAAAAGCTACACACTCCATCAATTAGGGTCAGAAAAACTGTTGCCAAACATATAACATGCTGGAAACATAATAATCACTACAATAATGATAGACTCTTAAGCTTTTGCCTATTTAAATCCAAACAGCGACTTTTTTTGGCCGGGCAGTGTCTATACAATTTGTCTATATGTATGTATGTATGTATGTATACAAACTTTTACGTTAGATGACAGCACTATTTTAAATATGTATTTATTTAATGCATATAATATATACATGTATATAAAATATAATGTTACATCAAAGCCAGCTTGTGATTGCATTAAAACACTGAATGTTTTAAAATACTTTGTAATTTTTAAGAGTACTTAGGAATAAGACTATTAAGCACAGCCAGTCAACATAGTTAGTTACATTGTGTTCTGACTCTCAAGTGAGTAGAAACTCTGGTCGAGTTCACAGATGACTTGTTTCACGTGCTCAGAACACATCTCTCATGTATCTCTCTTTTGTTTTTCTCCTCTGTAGGTGTTCGTCGTGTGTTAGCAGCCCTTTCCCCTGCAACTGGTGTAAATATCGCCACATCTGCACTAATAACGTAGCCGAGTGTTCTTTCCAGGAAGGTCGAGTGAGCAGCGCAGAGGTAAGACCCGAACCGGACCAGCTACCCAAACAAGCCTCTGTTAAATGACACGCATCAACTAAGGATGGGCTTTTTAAGTTATTTTGTATTTTGAAGTGAAGAATTCAAACACATACCATACCATACCGCCTGATGTTGGCCGCCCCACAGCTCATGACCGTAGGTGAGAGTAGGGACGTAGATTGATCGCCTTGGTGCTCAGCTCCTCCTCCACCACGACAGACCGGTACATCGTCCACGTTACTGCAGAAGCTGCACCGATCCGTCTGTCCATCTCCCGTTCCATCCTTCCCTCACTCGTGAACAAGACCGCAGGATACTTGAACTCCTGCACTCGAGGCAGGAACTCTCCACCAACCTGAAGCGGGCAAGCCACCCTTTTCCAACTGAGACACATAATGAAAATCAAATAATTGAATTAGTCAGACATTAAGAATTAAGATAAGGAACACAAATATAATTACTTATATTTAATATAGTAATATCCAAATATTAAATATACTGTGTGTGTGTGTGTGTATATATATATATATATATATATATATATATATATATATATATATACAGGTGAAACTCGAAAAATTAGAATATCGTGCAAAAGTTCATGTATTTCAGTAATTCAAATTAAAAGGTGAAATTCATATATTTAGTATATATAACTATATACATATGCATGATTATACTTTTCAGAGGGCCGACATTTCTGTATTTAAAATCCTTTTTTTTATTTATTGATTTCACATAATATTCTAATTTTCTGAGATTTTGAATTTGGGGTTTTCATAAGCTGTAAGCCATAATTATCAAAATTACAACTTTTGCATGATATTCACATTTTTTTAGTTTCACCTGTATATATCCTAGATTAAAAAAACATTGTTTAACACCAACACACACACACACACATAATGATTTATTTTTAAAATAATAATAAACATTTAAAATATTATATATATATATATATATATATATATATATATATATCCTAGATAAAAAACTATATTGTATTATTTATCAATATAATAATTATAATATATACATTATTTAAAATACATGCCCTAGATTAAAAAAACAATGTTTAACACAGTTGAAATTTAACTGTTTCAAATCTTGATGTTTTATATTTAAGATTATTTATTAAAAAATATTTAAGTTATTTAAAATAACAAAAACAGCAGTCCGTTAAATTCTTCGCATTCTCTTCCCACCATAAAATTGAAAATCATTTCTAATCTAGTAATCTGAATTGCCTTTTTAATAATCAATCAGTTATTGCTGAACAAGTACTTGACTACTCGATTTCTCCTAGTCTGAACGGTTCCAGTCTCGAGGGTTGATCTGCAGCGATGCCACGCGGCATAATCAGATTCAGCTGTATTATGAGTTCATTTATGATTCAGTGTGGCTCAGATGACTCACTGTTTCTCTTTCTCAAATGAAAGATAGATTCAGATGTTCGGAACGGCTCATCTGTTCTCAGTTTCCTCTGCTGTGATGTTCCCTAGAGGGTTGGCATTCTTTTAAACAGAGTATGCAAGCTATTGTGCCCTGCTCTCTGGAGGAACAGGAAGTGAGGACAACAGAACCACTTATGTGTCCGTCTCAAAATCATACACACATTTAAAGGGGTAGTTCTCCTAAAAATGTAAAATTCTATCCTTTGCTCACCATCATGATGTTGTTCCAAACTGGTAGTTTTTATGTGGCATACAGAAAAAATGGCAACATTAGGGTTTGAAACAACATGAGGGTGAGTACATTATGAGAGATTTTCCTGTTTGGATACGCTGTTCCTTTGACATCCAACAAGTCCCTCGGGCCTTAACCAACTCAACCTGGTCAGCGCCCTCTCGACCTTTCTCTCACAAGTGTCCATCTGTATGTGTAGATCACACAATCGGTTCTTTCACTCATTGTCTGTGGAACACTGGGAACTTTCTCACACACTTCTTTGTCTCGTTTGACACTTGCTTGAAATTTCAAGCCAAGACATTTTCCCTCGGCGTGTGTTTACACTGGACGATAAAAGGAAGAATTGTTGGAAATGTCATTCTGACTCGGAATAGAAATCCAGTTTTCACAAGCTGTTATTTAGGAGGACGTTCCACTGAGTGTTCATTAGTGATGGTGTGCTATTAGTTTTTGAAACATTTGGAATTACTTTTTTTTTTTGTGGGGATACATTTTCCAAATTCTGTATTCATGTATGATAGAAATGTTGGGTTTATTTTATTGTTTAATTATTGTTTATTTTTACTTTAACATTTTGTTTTATTGGTACTTAGAAAACTGATTGACTTTTTCCCCAAAAAAATTTGTATTTGTTTATTTTATCCTGATATTAATTGGTGAAACGCATTCATCAATAAATAGTTTTTGCAGTTTTCCAATTTTTCCACACAAATTCAATTCTCAACTTGGATGCCATAGCTAATATACACTAAAACTTAAAAATTCTTAATATATCATATAACGTACACGGTCACCCAGGATTCACATTTGCAGATGTCATTTGAAAAACTATGCAGTTTGGTTGAAGGTACTTTGACTCTTTTTGGGCTCAGTAAAACATAAATAACCAACCAAATCACCCTAGTAACCATTTAGAAAATTGGTTCTGCAAACGATTTGCAGAAGTGTAAGAATAGAACGTAGTCTTATTTCCATTGTGCAAAGCCGATTTGAGTCAGAGTTTCATCCCGTTGATTTTATAATTCTCCTTTTTGCGCAGCGGTATGATGGATGCATGAGTGTTTTCAGGGGTGTCTACAATGTAATTCCTTCCAGAATTTCAGGTGCTAATGAGTATCGAGCCAAATAACTTGGCCAACTTTTTTGTTGGTGCCTTTTGTTTGTGGTTACTGATGTTTGAAATGGGCCCAAGTGTTTAATGTCTGAGTTGGTGTCGTGTTTCCAGCCAAGATTCTGTTGCGGTGAGGCAAAATAATAGTCTTAGCACAGATTTGGCCCAATCTGTGAATAGATTTACATCTTGTATTCCCGCCCCCTCCTTTTTCCTCTCTCCTTTTCTCCATTTCTTTCTCTCCTTTTGCTTTTCATCTCTTGTCTGAGTGCATTATTGCACACTTGACTGAGCTGTAGGTTCTGAGGTTGAGAAGTTACTGCTGCCTCTGTGTTTTACTGCACCCGATGACCGACGAGTGAAAGGAAAACAGCGTACGTGACTCTCCAGCTGCTTGGAGACCAGACTCTGAGGCCATTTGCTTTATTTATATCTCCCTTGCATTTCTTTGCATCATGATCACAGAGTAAAACCACAGCGACAGGATCAAAGTGGCCCAGCTAACTAACTCTGTAGCTTTAGATGAGACGAGATGCGGATTTGAATCCAAGTGTGAATCGGCCGTCTAGTCCACCGCTTATAGACTGGTTTCAGCCCAGTCCACACAGTTTCTGGAACGTTTATGGAACTGATGCTGTAGTTATGACGTCACAGCCATGAGTGACAGTGAGAGTTTGGGCCAGATGAGCCTCAGAAGAAACGTATTAGAGATAATACATTTATTATTTTCATGTTTTGGCTAATAATTGGGAAAATAAAAATATATAACAGATATTCTATGCCCTGTCAACATTTTCACTGGCTCCACTGCAAAATTTTTAAATGCATGAAAATATATATTTTTATATAATGTAATGTAAATTAAAATAATATATTAGGTTTTTATAGCTGGAAATTATCCTTCTATAATGCAACTCCATGTAGGAGATGAAAAGATGGATGGATGGATGATAAAAATAAGATGCTATGAAAGTGTAGAATGCGACTCCAATAAAGTGCTTAATCTGTTTGGTCAGATGTGACAAATCAGGTTAGAAGCTTCTATAAGCGTCTCCAGACATATTAATATTTAATTTGGTCAGTGGCACTTTTTTTATGCCGTCATTACAGCCGTAGAAGCTGCCAGGCAACTAAGTGTTTTCATATCTGTGATTCTGACATTACAGTTTTTCAATTAGAGAAATTATTAACTATACGCACGGCTCAGAGAAACAAGGTTAATTGGATCTGTAATCAGGCCGTGTGGATAATGAGGCTTAATGATAGCCAGATGAAAGATTGTAAATGATTTGATATTTGATTTGGACTTTATATAAGCACGACGGGACAGACACCCATACGATTAACACCTGCCTGATTTCAGAAAGAGACGCACAGGCACACAGGGGAGGAGCCAACAAGAAAAGAGGAAAATCCTCCCGTCTTCATCTGCAGAAGGGGGTGCCGTGCGCCCCTCGGCTTTTGGCGCGTTTTAATTTTACACTTAACTGAACATCAAAGAGATGCCTTATCAGTGTTTATCAGAGGCAGCCAGCAGCGCTGAGATATGCCCATCTCTCTCTGTCTCTCTTTCTGTTTGTCTGTCTTCCCCTCCGGCACTATGCCTGACAATCTTCTTATCACCCCCCCTCGCTCTCGTTCAAGAAAAGAGTTAGTCAGCGAAAAGTGGTGAGTCATCCAGTGTTGATACTGGAGGGGAGAGTGCTGGTGTAGCAGGCCAGCAGATCCTCCAGTGACAGCAGTTCAGAGAGCGCCCCGTCCCGTCAGGAGAGGTGCCAGCGCTGGTCCCTCGCATGTTCACACGCTCCATCAGAAACGTTTACTTCATTGTGTGCGCAAACACACAAAACCTAGTGAGCTGCCTATGGTATTAATATGTGTTTATATTGTTTTTATATGTATTATAAAAGTTTTATAATATATTTATTTATTGTTCAATTATTTATATATTAGATGTTTTTATTTACATTGCATTCAAACTAGGGCTGTCAAATGATTAATCGCGATTAATCGCATCCAAAATAAAAGTTTGTGTTTACATAATAAATGTGTGTGTACTGTGTATAATTGTTTTATGTATATAAATACATACACATGCTTGTATATATTTAAGAAATATTTGCACGTATATACTATATATAGATTTATATATAATTTATATTATATATACATATAAATATTTTATATATAAATAACACATTTTTCATCAATGTATAAATGCACGTGTGTGTACTTAAATAATTTTACACAGTACAAACACATTTATTATGTAAACACAAACTTTTATTTTGGATGCGATTAATCGTGATTAATCACTTGACAGCCCTAATTCAAAGATTTTTATCACTTCATGCATTCCCTGGGAATTAAACCCATAACCTTTGAGTTCATCTTTTATTTACCATTTAGTTACCATTTTATCCAACGTTTATAAAATAGAGAAAACTAATGGTTGTGGGATTAAATTAATAAATGCTTATTAATGAATTAATTAATTTATATGTATAATTTATTAATTCAGTGGGTACCGGATTGACCTGTTTCTAAATACTAATATTACTGCAGAAATGTTAGTATCGTCACATTTAAAAAATGTCTGTACAGACTTGGTTCTGATTCTTTTGACAACCCTAATAGAGTACACGTATAGCGCATTGTTTAAGTATATAGTCTTTTTTAAAATACTCAGTTTATAATTAAATTTAACTTGTTTATTTTTTTTCCCGGATGGATTTTTTGTTGTTGCAGTGCATTCTGGGATTGCCCTCTCTGTAAAGGCTATATTACCCCTTTTCGACCGACACTGTTCCGGTGCGGGCTTTTGTCCGTTCTTGAACCTTTCCGCACAGTTCCACTGCAGAACGGGGTCCGGGCCGGAAAGATCGGTCAACTCCGGACCCAGAACACAAACCAAAAGGAGGATATGTGATGATTTTGGCCACAAGGTGTCTTAGAAGGCAACGTAATTATAGTAAGCAGCTCACGAGGTTTTAGAACAGAGCAACTTTTGAATCATTGAATCCCCATTGTCATTTTAGGATATTCAAGCGGAGTTTGGACCGGATGCAAACGATAAACAAGCTCACTGTCATTTAGTTAGGCGGGGGAGAAATCCGTGCTGGCGTGGGCCGAGAGCATATGTGGGCTCTTTCAGTGATTACCACACTGGCTTATTTTTACGTTCACAATGCTCAGGCGTTGTTTTGCTCTGATCAGTGTGTGAGTCAGTGATCCAGGCCCTTAAGCACACGGGTGTGTGAGAGAGAGAGAGAGAGAGCGAGAGACAGTGGCTCAGTGAAGTGCATCTTCTCCCAGTGTAAGCTCTGCCCCGATGCCTTGGCCCAGGCTTTGAGAGGTGCTTCAAAAACCCTGACATAAAAACACTCTTCACACTGTAAACAGGGCGAGTGTGACGGGGTCTCTCCAGCTCCCAGAAGCACTCCAACGCCCTGGGCCTAATCCACTGAACAGCAGCCGGCTTCTCTCGCTCTCTCTCCACTGCAGTGTTTTACAAGAAGAGTACTGCTACATCTGTCTGAGGGTCCTCCAAAGTCATATTGATTAGGACTCTTTCAATCTGAGCTCGGGCCCAAATTAAATAAAAAAAAAACTCTGGGATTTTGTGCACTAAATATAGAAAGCATGAGAATCAGGGTTCACTTCATTGTGATTATGGGGCCTTGAAGTATATATGAGTGTATATTCAAAAGTTTGTGGTCATTAAGATTTTTTATTATTTGAAAGAAATGACTACTTTTATTCAGCAAGGATGCATTAAATTGACAGTGAAATTACTTTAAAGTGACAGTAAAGACATTTTAAATGTTATAAAATATTTCTGTTCAAAATAAATGCTGTTCTCTTTCATTTTCTGTACATCAAAGGATCCTGAAAAAAGTATCATATTTTCTTTGAAAAAATGTAAGCTGCACAAATGTTTTCAGCATTGATAATAATAAGAAATGTTTGAGCAGCAAATAAACATATTAGAATGAAGGATCATGTGAGAATGATGTCTGGAGTGGCTTTGTCAAATGTCGGCGTTTTAAAATGTATTAAAATAGAAAACAGTTATTTTAAATTGTAATAAAATTTCACAGTTTTGGTGAGCAGAAGAGACTTCTTTCAAAAACATTCAAAAAAATCTCACCGACCCCAAACTTTTTAATTTAGTGTATGTATCGTTTTAACTGGTTTCAAATGTTTCAGTAACTAAACAGATGCTGAGCAAAGTCAAGTTTTCCTGAGGAAGTTACTATAGCAACAGTATGCTGCTCGAAATTGTGTTTTGTTTAAAGTATATTTAAGATAATTTGCTAAAGATCCCACAAGACTTGTTTCCTCAACGATTTGCCTCAAAGTATTGACAAAAACTAGATCCTTTTGAAAGTCGCTGAATAATTTGCACATTAGTTGCAAAGCAGTGTATGTGTGAAAAGATGAAAATAAATAGAGAAATAGTGGTTAAAAGAGTGGGTAGGAATGATGATCATTTCCATATAAGAGTGCCCATTTTAGCAGCTTTAAATGTTGAAGCATTAGAGCAGGTCAGGGGACAGATATTTAAGTCTTTACAGTGAGATTACAGTGTGACCAATATATACAGAGATGTGTAAACATTCCTGCAGATGTATAAATCCTGCTGTAGTCAAGAATAAGTCTGAATTCAGTATTCTGACTGATACACATTATACTACGGGGCTGTTGAATGCTTGAATCTGATTGGTTGACGGATTTTCTACGGTGTGCAATTATTTTCAAGGAAATGCACGGCTAAAGTTGATCCAGGCAGATCTTGACCGCGTTACATGTCCATATCACTTCACCAAATGATTTCAGTTATTTCAAAGCTCATTACAGCCTACAACACAATAAAACCAAAATTCAAACCAAGCAAATAAATATACTAAACAATCGTTTCAAACCGACCAATTATTTCCATGTTTTTTGCCACAAAATTGCGTTTTGTCAGCGCTGCTCTGGCGATTTTATCAGTAAAATAGTTTAGCAACTTAAAAGCTACATGACATTTCTCACTAGCGAGGTATTAACGGCGCTGTTCTTGAAGCAGAAAACGTAGTTTCACTTACAGTAGACACACTGCTGAGAGACGCACAGACACAGGTCTGTAAAACAGGTCTGGTGGTTCTGGTTTACAACAATTTCACGGTTTAATTAGTTGTTTTTAGTTAAATTAGATGCAAACTACTGCTTAAAATATTTTCATGAAGCGAAATGGTTTAAAGTGAAATAAAATTGTTATTTTATAAACAAAACCAAGAAAATGACTAAAAATAACTTCAAGTAAAGTTAAAAATGGTCGAAAAAAACCTAACTGCAGTCTGTGGCTGTCATTCTTACTGCCGACATGTTTAAATTCGTCGTCTTTTCATTCACACACATTCTTTGACCTTCACTTTGCCAATTAAACCGACTGTAAGTGTGTCCTTTCTGGATTGGACTGGTTTTGAATGCAGCGGCTGCTCTGTGTTCTAATAAGGGTCTCATTCTTCTCATCTGTATTAAAATGCATTTGATTATATCAGTATATCACGCGTAGATGTCCTCCTACACAACAGCGCGTGTCTGTTTTTTCGGCTTTGCCCGGGTTGATGAGGCGACCTCTGGGAATGGATGGCCCGCGGACCCCTAATCACGCCCCTCATTCCTCAGCTTCTCAAATAAAGCATTTTTAAGGCTCCCTCATATTGTGTGGTCTCTAAGGTGAAAATGTTTTTGATTTTTGGGGTCAAGCAAACAGAGTAAACTGTCTGTTTTAAGGGAGAGATTTTGAGTTAAATATAATGCTCCTCTGAGGATTTTGGATGCTAGTTTAGGAGTATAAAACTTTACGAGTAGTGTTCGTTCTGGCAGTATATAGATGTGTAGCGTTGAAACAGCTGATGTAGGAGATTGTTTCACTGTGGCTTTATCAGTATGAGTGAGCAGCTCTAAATCTCTTTCTGTTTGGCCGCAATATACAACACCACAGCAGTTCTGCATTGCTGTTTAATTTGTGTGTGTATATATGTAAATATATATTTTTTTAAATAACAAAATAATTACTTTAGGTAATCGGAGAGTGCTAACATTATATGCTAGTTTAGGATCATGTATATATTCACAATGTTAGAGATGTCATAAAACATATATATTCCTGCTTGAATGTGAATTACTGATCTGTAAAGCAGTATGACATAAAGAGAGTTGTTAGGCTATACGTTATTCAGTGCTGCTGTGTCATGATCTGAGAGTGCCGTTGATTGACAGCGTGGCTGCTGTGCCGTAATATCGCTCTCCCTCCCTAACATTTATCATTACAGGAAGCTTAATTAGCTTATGTATGTATTTAACCTTAAAGAGCAGCACTGCAGGGACACGATTCACCAAGAGTAATGGCCACGAAGATCTCGCACACATTTTCAAACTGGCCTCATTCCCAACGGGACCCCGGCGTCTCCCCCCTTTTCCTCTCGCATGACGCTTTATTTTTCCCTCTTTCTCGCTTTGATGCTCTGCCTCTCAATTTTTCTCTCTTCGTTTGTGTTCTCCAAGTGTCACATCTCCTTCTGTCCCTTCTCAATCTGTTTTCTTGTTCCCACTATGCATTCTTTCACTCTCTCACACTCTTGCTCTCTCCTCCTCCTCCTCTTCTCCGGCCTCGTCTCGTCTCGGTGGGGCGACTCTTTCATTAAGGAGCTGCGGGCTGAGGTAATTAATTGTGGGATGAGTGACAGAGACTCCATTAGCTCAGCAGGAAAGGCTCTGCGTGCTGCGGTCCTTCAAGCCGGACGCTGTAGCTGCACAGGAAGTGACACGGCGGGCGTCTGTCACCAGCCAGCCATTACATAGCGCCGGTCTCGCTGCGCCGCTAAAGCGCGGCAAACAGGCCTGACGCAGACACTTTCACAGAGTGCCCTCGTCCTCGCTTCTCATGCCAACCGCTAGCGATAACGATAAGCTATCTTGTTTTTACATGAGCAAACACTTTACTGCTAAAACAGAGATGCACCTAGATCTTCTGATAAGAGACTTTCAGAGCCGAAGTGGGACCGGCAATCTTATGCTTTCATATTTAGGGAGTTTGTGCCAAACGATCATCTTTCAGCTTCTACGATAGCAAGTGCTCCATTTATACTTTAAATGGAGGTTTATTCTTTGTGTATCTTATGGATGGTGTTCAATCAATACGAAGATTTTGGCTTGAGTATCATAGCAGTCTTTGGTATCTCGATATCAATACTAAATCAATATCCTGGGCAACAAGTAAACAGCTGCAGGCGACAGATGAAATGAAACCAGGACTGTCAAAAGATTCAAGAATTTGCTTTTGAATTATATAGATTTATGAATATATTTAGTTTAAATATATACAGTTAGTGTGTGTGATCATTTACAATATCCCACATATACATTTATTTATTTATTTATTTGTATAAATTCAGAAATAGTTATAATTTTAAATTCACTAAGCATGCTAAAAAAAATTAACAAATCGCATGTCAATGCACTGATGATTATATAGAGAATTATACAAAATCTTTTACAAAATTAATGTTCATTTTTATATTTTTTTATTATTATTTAAATACTGTTTATAAACAGATTCATTATGCTGTTTATTTTTGTAAATATTAAGCAGTATTGTTTTAAAATATTTGTATTTAAAAAAAAAATTTTTTGAAAATATATTCATTTCTACAAACATGATATTTCTAAGAACAGTGTTTTTTTAAATGATTTTGGGCATCCTTATTTTTCCGTGAGTGAAATAACATGGCATTGTTTGATTTACATATTTATGTACCAGAGTACTGATTACCATATTCATATCATGGTACTTTCTGATTAGCATATTTATGTAGCATATTGTTTGATTGCCATTTCTCCAAATCACATTTTTGAATGTGTCTTTCATCATTGCGGTAGAGTATATGATTAGTTCAGCCTCTGCAGTGAACTGACACTTCCATATGGACTATAATTTGTAGTTATTTGTATGTCTTTTCAAACACTTTCAGAATATTATCCAGCTCCAATCAACCAATCAGAGCTTTAGAAACTTCAACGCACACGCTGCGCCTCAGATTATACAGGCCATTAAAAAAATCAGCCTTAGTCGAAGAATAAGGTCAAAAAATATCATGTAACGTTTAATTGGAACAGCTCCCAAGTGATCCGGAGACTGAATTTATTTTTCTCGGCACTGAGGGAAGGGAGCATATTTCATGGATTATGGCTTATGAAGACTGAAAATGGGATTAACAGGGTAGAAGGAATGGAAAAACGGAGTGAGTGACTGAGCAACTGACTGCTCGGGAAATTATATATGTAAGCAACAATTCGTTTTTTCCTCTCGCAGACCTGAAGTGAAAGATTGGATTCCTTGTTCGTTTTTGTGTGTGTGTGAGAGAGAGAGAGAGAGAGAGTGCTCGTGCTTTTTCTGAATGTGTGGCATGAATTTCTCTCCCTCGTCCGCTCCGGCTTTTTATGTTTCAACGGAGAAAAGTGCTTAGCTGTGTGATAAGCGGGATATGCACAATAAGGTTAATGGAGAGACTGTCAACAGGCAGTAAGCTGCCAGGCCTCTCCTAATGGGGTGCTAATCAGTGCGAGGGAAAAGCCCTACTGGGGAAAACAAGCAGCTGCTCGGGTGAATGGATACAGTTACTGTAGATGCATAAAAACACGGGCGGTGGCATTATGATGTCACACAGAAAGCCACTGAACCTTACTTGAAAGCCGAATGGGGCAATCCGTTGTTTAAATCACTGTAAACGGAAACATAAAGAGATTTTATTTGACGATATTGGTTTTTTTGTGAAGCGGTACAGTGTTTACCCCATTTAAAGGTGTGCTTTTATGTTTTATACGCTTGCTGACCTTTAAGCTGCAAATTCATAAAGCAAAAAATATTTTTGACCAATAAGAGTTGAGAAAAAATCTTTAAGACTAATTGTTTGTTTTTCAAGCACAAACATCACACGTTTATGTTTGTTATGTAAAAATCTGCTCGTTCAACCCCTAATTTGATATCTGTTTTAGGTCTGTTATAATTTTACATGTTTACAGCCTAGTGTCAATGGGTTTTAGCCACAACATTATGCATAGACGCGGATGTTCTTTAAGTAATGAAATGTATTAATCATAATAAACTATTTCTCTGTGCGTAATATAGTTCATTAGCCTAAGCGTAAGCTGTTTACAGGCCACCATGGCAACATGGCACATTAATATAGAATTCAATTGATGTGGCTACACACATCAGAACTACACATTATATATGCAGTGTTCCCGGTGTGATGAGTTATGTACTGGTAAACGCTGACATTACCTCCCTGCTCTTTAGTTAACAAGCTCTTCAGCTTATCTCTAACCTTTAAGCCACGTTCAGCAAACACTCCATCCCTGGCTTGTTTAATTCATAATTATGTAGTGATTGGAGCTTGTTAATGAGAACAAGCAAACTGACATTAAGAGGGAAGGGGCAGGAAATGTCTTCAGGGTGCAGTTACCTTCAATTTGAGAAGAATATACACAGGCAATGGATGTTGTTAACAGGTTTGTTAAGAGAAATAATGGGGGAGGTTTATAATTGACATTAGTCACAGCAGAAAACAACTGGCCAAACTATTATGATTTTTAAAGTTATTTTGTAAAACAATGGATGGATGGATGGATGGATGATTTAGATAAGATGAGAGAGATAATGATAAATAGACAGACAATTTGATAGACAGAGGGATGGATGGATGTATAGACAGACAGATAGATGGACAAATAGAGAGAGAGATTGAATAGATAGATAGATAGATAGATAGATAGATAGATAGATAGATAGATAGATAGATAGATAGATAGAAAGAAAGATTAGTTTTTTTCTCTATTAATTGCATTTGAAACATGCTTTGGTTCCATATTATAGCGTGAGTTTATTAGTTATGGTTGGAGGAATTATCAGGAGAGCTTTAAAAACATATTTAGCAAATGGTGTTTTTGGATCAAACTAATGATGTCATGTGCTAAAACTTTTGAGTGCACACACATGATGGAGCAGCTGCTCCCCGATTCTAAACGGCAAAAACTTGATGAAAAGCCCATTATAGTCCATTAGCAGAATCACCTGTGCTAAATATCTATGACTGCAATCTGTTAGCGCTCCTCCATGAGCTGTAATTTGTCCCCCTCGTTTTCATCACATTGAATCAGCCGCTTGTGGGGTTCTTCAGAACTTTTAAAGAGACTGCAGTGAAATACACTCTAGTGAGCAGCAGGTCAGGAGTTGATTTGTGAAATGGTGATTTCTTTGTTTATCTATCTATCTGTCTGTCTGTCTGTCTTGTCTGTCTGTCTGTCTGTCTGTCTTGTCTGTCTTGTCTGTCTGTCTGTCGGTCTGTCTGTCTGTCGGTCTGTCTGTCGTTTGTCAATTTTCAATTATGTGAATTTATTTGAATTTCAATTTAAAAATTCTTCCTTGCATTAAAAAGATAGTTCACCCAAAAATGTAAATTAGCCCATGATTTACTCACCCTGAAGCCATCCTAGGTGTATATGACATTCTTCTTTCAGACTAATACAATCAGAGTTATATTAAAAAATGTCCTGGCTCTTCCGAGCTTTATAATGGGAGTGAATGCCTGGAGAAAATGTGAAGCCCAAAAAAGTGCATCCATCCATTATAAAAGTAATCCATATGGCTAATAAAGGCCTTCTGAAGTGAAGGCATGTGTTTGTAAAGGAAAATACCCATATTTAAAACGTTATAAACTATAATCACTAGCTTCTGACAGACAGACATTTTTTTCATTTACAGTGAAGAAAATAAGTATTTGAACACCCTGCTATTTTGCAAGTTCTCCCACTTAGAAATCATGTAGGGGTCTGAAATAGATGTCCACTGTGTCCACTGTGAGATAATCTAAAAAAAAAATCCAGAAATCACAATGTATGATTTTTTTACTATTTATTTGTAAGATACAGCTGCAAATAAGTATTTGAACACCTGAGAAAATCAATGTTAATATTTGGTACAGTAGCCTTTGTTAGCAATTACAGAGGTCAAACGTCTCCTGTAGTTTTTCACCAGGTTTGCACACACTGCAGGAGGGATTTTGGCCCACTCCTCCACACAGATCTTCTCTAGATCAGTCAGGTTTCTGGGCTGTCGCTGAGAAACACGGAGTTTGAGCTCCCTCCAAAGATTCTCTATTGGGTTTAGGTCTGGAGACTGGCTAGGCCACGCCAGAACCTTGATATGCTTCTTACAGAGCCACTCCTTGGTTATCCTGGCTGTGTGCTTCGGGTCATTGTCATGTTGGAAGACCCAGCCTCGACCCATCTTCAATGCTCTAACTGAGGGAAGGAGGTTGTTCCCCAAAATCTCGCAATACATGGCCCCGATCATCCTCTCCTTAATACAGTGCAGTCGCCCTGTCCCATGTGCAGAAAAACACCCCCAAAGCATGATGCTACCACCCCCATGCTTCACAGTAGGAATGGTGTTCTTGGGATGGTACTCATCATTCTTCTTCCTCCAAACACGGTTAGTGGAATTATGACCAAAAAGTTCTATTTTGGTCTCATCTGACCACATGACTTTCTCCCATGACTCCTCTGGATCATCCAAATGGTCATTGGCAAACTTAAGACGGGCCTTGTTTCCAACAGTAACCTTTGAAACTGTTTCAAGTCAATGACCAGCTCCTCCCGTGTAGTTCTGGGCTGATTTCTCACCTTTTTTAGGATCATTGAGACCCCACGAGGTGAGATCTTGCATGGAGCCCCAGTCTGAGGGAGATTGACAGTCATGTTTAGCTTCTTCCATTTTCTAATGATTGCTCCAACAGTGGACCTTTTTTCACCAAGCTGCTTGGCAATTTCCCCGTAGCCCTTTCCAGCCTTGTAGAGGTGTACAATTTTGTCTCTAGTGTCTTTGGATAGCTTTTTGGTCTTGGCCATGTTAGTAGTTGGATTCTTACTGATTGTATGGGGTGGACAGGTGTCTTTATGCAGCTAACGACCTCAAACAGGAGCATCTAATTTAGGATAATAAATGGAGTAGAGGTGGACATTTTAAAGGCAGACTAACATGTCTTTGAGGGTCAGAATTCTATCTTATAGACAGGTGTTCAAATACTTATTTGCAGCTGTATCATACAAATAAATAGTTTAAAAATCATATATTGTGATTTCTGCATTTTTTTTTTGTTGTTGTTGATTATGTCTCTCACAGTGGACATGCACCTACGATGACAATTTCAGACCCCTCCATGATTTCCAAGTGGGAGAACTTGCAAAATAGCAGGGTGTTCAAATACTTATTTTCCTCACTGTAATTCTTTTTTTCTTTTTCTTTTTTTTGGGTAAACTATCCCTTTAAAATTCAAATTTAAATTCTGCATCATGTTTGCTACCTCAATTCAAATTCAGTTATAATTCAGTAAGTGTCTACTAAATTCAAAATTTTGCAAACGCCATTTATTGATGCGACATCAAATATGATTTTGTGGGTTTTTTTTTTTGTTGCTTTCAGAGAGTATCCAAGGTATTATTTGATGCTTGAAGTGTCCTTAGCTGAATTTGTGTATTGTTGCAGAATGTACTGCATTTGATGAGAAACTTACTTGTTGACTGTTCAAAGTAAGTTTCATAAGTATACAAGTGTCTGGAAAGTTTCTATCTGGTGGATACTTCACAATCTTGGCAGAATTAGCAGGTAATCTCATTGGTGGTGGTTGAGGAGATTTCCCTCTTCCATATGTAAAGCGCTTTGAGTACCTACCTAGAAAGCACTATGCAAATGTAACAAATTATTATTATTAATTATTAATCTGGATATTTGTCATGTATCAATTAATAAATTCTGCAGATTCAGATTTGAGAGACTGCTTTTTACATGCTAAATATCAGGGAAGTAGACATACTGCGAAGTGTGGACTGTTCTGAGCCACGTATCACACATATAACATTTTTAGCAGAGAAACCATTTTCGGTGACTGAGCTGTGTGTTTTCTCATTAAACACACCCAACCCGAGCCTCGTATCATCAGAGTCGCTTTTTGATGCCCGTGGACTGTGTATTTGTTTACGGGCCAGTCGTCTGGAGTAATTTATCATTAGCTCAGCGTTGTCATCTTCCGCAGAACTACAGGTGATTCATCGTGCTCATTTTGCAGTATGAAGGCACGCTATCCTTCTCTCCCTGCAGTCGCCACCTGTGCGCCCCTCGTGCCTCCACGGGGAGTAAATCCTTCTTTACAAACACCTAATATGAAAATGAGATTTATTGTCACACTGATATGCAAACCTGTGCAGATTGATGGAGGTCCGGGGTAAAGAGTTGCATCATTGTTAAGCGCGCTGCTTTTTGGCGCGAGCAAACGGTGCGCTGGCCGGCTAGCCGCTCTGATTTATGGCGGCTCTGCCTGCAAATTGCTTTTACTGCCACCCTGATTATTGTTCTGTGTTAAATAGATTACAGATCGTCCCGAATATCCTAGGATGCACAACTGGGGTGGAGAAGAGCTGTTTTGCAACCAACACCTCTGTGCACTTGTCAATAGGTGATAATCATCAATCAATTAATGTGGCTTGTGTAAACAGAACCCTTGTTTTCCCTCTTCAGACTGTGCTGTTGTCTCTGAGCTGCTAATGTATCTCAGGATGTGTAGTTTTCCATCAGTGCGATCAGAAGTCACGTCAATATAAAATAGTTTCTTTGATAAATGCTGCAATCGGTCACGGGTAGAGTAGACCGTAATGACTCTTCCAGCACGACTTGACGCGCAGGACTAAGGAAGATATTCATTTACCGCTTCATCAGTGTGATCTGCCGAAAGAACCGTGCTTCGTAAAGCTGGAGACGGATGCAACTGCTGTGTAATAGGGTTTTTAGCCTCAGATTGCTGGATTTTAAGTTCTTCCCGCCCTAATGGCCTCAATTTCCTTTCCTAGCATCTCTGGTGTGTTTGTGCGTGACTGAATGCTACATTTGTAGGCAAAGTTTCAGTCGAATAGATGTTATTTATTGTTCTTAAGCTCAATAAACTGGAATCAGTGTCAGTGAAAGTTGAATGGGGTTGTGATATTTATGAGTCAGGATTATATGTGCTTTACTCTGAGCCTGAATTATAACGTATTGTCTTTTGTTGTTGTCATTTTTAGGGCTGCCCACAAATTCTGCCCAGCAGCGACATCCTGGTACCGGCGGGGATCGTTCGGCCAATCACGTTGCGAGCTCGAAACTTGCCCCAACCTCAGTCTGGACAGAAGAACTATGAGTGCGTCTTTAACATCCAGGGCAAAGTCCAGCGCATTCCCGCAGTCCGTTTCAACAGCTCCTGCATCCAGTGCCAGAACACTTCGGTAAGACAACGGCTCTTTCACTTGGGAACTGCACTTCAGTTTAACAACACATGATGAATAGTGGCTATTAATGCAGGAAAACAACTTCTTCATAGCAATAGCTAAATCTGAGGGTTCAAGTTGATCTTTTTTAGCAACAGCAGGAATAGTTCACATAAAAATAAAAATTGTCATTACTTATTCAAGCATTATAAATATCAATGTGATGTCATGATATGGATTTTAGATATATATATATATTTTTATTAATTGGATTTTATATTTGGATATTAGAGACTCGAGAGCCAATGACTGTTTATATCCAGTTTTCCATCCACATACACACCAGTTCAAATATGTTATGTTTGGTCTTTACATTTTTCTTTTTCTTTTTTAAAGAATGTAATACTTTTATTCAGCAAGGATGCATTAAATTGATTAAAAGTGACAGGAAAGATATTTTCATTGTTACAAATGATTTCTATATAAAATAAATGCTGTTCTTTTGAAGTTACTATTGATAAAAAAAATCCTGAAAAAAAAAAAGAATCATGGCTTATTTAACACTAAAACACAATCTGTCTACTAGTCCCTTGCTACTAGTGACAGCCATTTTATATACACATCTCTAAGAAAAGAGTTAAAAACAACTTCAGTAAATGCAACAAAAAGGACGGATACAACCAAAACATACATTTGCACAAATATTTCCATAAATGATCTAAAATGAGCGTTCCTTACAGGTTTTCACTTTCTTTAAGGACACGCCTACAGGAAATATAAACCAGCAAACCCCACGTAAATACTAAAATGCATAAGAAAAGTAAGAACACAATAAAAACAGTAATGGAAGACAACTTCAAGACCTCTCCATCACAAAGTGTTTTCAGCATTGATAATGATAAGAAATGTTTTTGAACAGGAAATCATCATATTAGAATGATTTCTGAAGGATCATGTGACACTGAAGACTGTAGTAATGACGCTGAGAATTCAGCTTTGCATCACAGGAATGAATTACATTTTAAAATGTATTCAAATTGAAAACAGATCTTTTAAATTGTAATAATATTTCATAATATTACTGTATTTTTGGTCAAACAAAAGCCTTCAGCCTTAAGAGACTTCTTTGAAAAACATTTAAAAAGACTTATCAACCCCAAACTTTTGAACACTAGTGTATTTTATGTGAATTTTGGCATATTGCATTCAAAATGTAAATGCATTATCCCAAAATTTCCTTTAAAAAAATCATTAGCTTATTACCTTTTTTCTATTTTGCTTGCCAAAACTAAACTATTTTGTTCTCTTGAACATGTGGGATAGAAATGTTTTTATTTTATTTAATATATTAATTACTTGCATAAATTAAATTCACAACTTGAATGTGCAAAATAGCTAGTTAATCCCAAACTTGCACCATATTTGTTTATCAATAAACATAGAATTAAATTTGCATCTGTTTATCACTCAAAGCTTCAGAAAACTTGTAGTCTTATGGACTTATTTTAATGGTGCTTTATAGTATTTTTTGGCTCTTGTAATTCTTATGAACAGCCGTTGAATGGAAAATATCTTTGTGAAGATTGTGTGCTTTCTGTGGTAAGCAGAATTATTAACATTGTACGGGTGTGGAATGACATGAGTGTGAGAAATAATGACAGAATTGTTATTTTTGAGTGAACTATTCCTTTCAATGTATCCTAAATGGCAACAATGTCATTTATTAATCCGCATATTTGTCCAAGCGTAGCCTCACCCCAGATGGCATTTGAATAATTGTCATATGAACAGATGCATTGTTTTCTCTCATTATATTTTGCTTTGTAACATTATTTTTCCATTAAAAAAATTAGCATGAGCTTCATATCGTCCCTTGTAGGGCAAAAGAGGTGGTGATGAATTTGTCTGAAGTGTGCTGAGAAAGCCAAGGTGACTTCTCACGGAATCACTGATCATAAAAAATACGAATCTTTATCCGGGTAAATCGGCGAAGGCATCAATTTATAATGCTGGAACTGTTGTTTTCTCAATCCCAGTGAAAAATGGAGCATGTCAAGATGTTGACATTGAGAATGTCTCTCTCTCTCTCTCTCTCTCTCTCTCTCTCTCTCTCTCTCTCTCTCTCGCTCTCTCGCTCTCTTGCTCTCCTCCCTTTCGCTCTCATGTGCCGGCGGTACAGGCCGTCTGTGACCCATCTGGTTGTCACAGTAACCTCAGGGAATCTTGTAAGATAATTAGCTAGGCGCTGGACGTGCCTCATAATTTGGCACGACAGTGTGACATGCTGAAAGGGAATGCGGTGAACCCGATTTGCCATGCTGGAGGTGGAGCGTGTGCCCTTTGACCTCTGTACCCTGACGGGGTCAAAGGTCAATCCACTAGCCCCAACTCTGCGACAAGACAATTGATGTCCCGTTGCAATTTAATAATGAGGATCACGTCCGTAGCGCGCGCCCGGTACTGGATTGATTGTCGTTCTTTCCAGGAATGACACAAGCTCGGTTGGAAGGTCTCGTCGCAGGACCCCGGTGCAACTGTTGTCCTTCCATCTGTTTGGACTCATCTCCTCCTGTTCATCAGTCTCCCTGACTGTGACCCGCGCTGCTGTCTCCGACAGCGCTATGCATTTAAATTGGAATTGAAGCGTAGCGACTTGTGCAGTCTAAACAGCCTCGGACCTGAAGGCATTTAGATGCAAAGTGAGTTCTCGGCCGCCTGTCAGTGATGATGCCGGTGCATATTGACTATATGGAGGGCAACAGGTTTTTTTATTTACTTATTGCAGATGAATATTGACATGGGGATTTCTGTGCAAATCTTTTATTTATAAAGTATTGCGAAACCAACAAATTCACTGAATATCATCCTGTGTCATAACTAGGTGAGACGCGATAATTTGCCTGTACACACTGACTGCAAAACTGTTGCACACGTGACTCAAATTGATTCCTAAATGACGTGTTTTTTTACTGGAAGAGCATTTATGGTGCATGGTAGGACATTATATACAGTGTTTCTACAAGTTCTTTAAAGTACTAAATTAAAGTACTGGAATAATCTTTTTTCCTTTATCATTTGCTTAAAGTTTCCTGCTGTAAACAAGTACTGTTACTGTTCCTATTTACTCACCAGTGCTAATTTTTACTCTTACTTGGCCAGTGTTTATTTTGTGCTAAGTACATTTTTACCTCTTTGTTTTTGCTGTACAAGCAAGTTTATAGTTCAGACATTTTATTAATTATTTATTTAAATTTTAATTTTATTGTACTTGTTTTTCTTATTAAACATTTAAAATGAAGATCTTTTATTTATTTTGCTGCTTTATTTTTATTTTTTAAGAAATAAAGAATTTGTTTGATGAATTTACCTGTATGGGTTGAGTTAATGGTTCAGACGTTTTATTTGATTTAAATTTTTTATTTTACTTAATAATTTAATAAATCTAAAATTAGTGCTTAATGTGCATAAAAGTCCTGTAATTTGGAAGCATCTGTACAAACTAGGGCTTGAACTATGTTATTGCAATGCACGCCGTAGTTATCTCTTTTAGTTAGGGTTAGGGTTAAAAACAACGCAATACATTCGTTTTGTGCTGCTTTTTCTCACTGTCAACTTGCTGTGGCTGGTCTGACAGTCATGCTAAGCTTGTTTTTTTTTTGTTTTTTTTACTGGTATTGTTTTGTTAGTATAATATTTGTTGTCTCAACATAGTTTGCAGAGAGCATGTTTAGTTATAATATAACTTAGCAATATAAAGTATAATATAGTGTTCTGTGGACTGCATGATTATATTGTGGGAAAGTTTGAATTTGTCGGTTGTTCTTCATTTATATACTGTCTGTGGCTCCTTCATGAAAGTAGTTGATCTGAAAGGGAAAACTGATTGTATACGTTTTTCAGCAACACTGAAAATGTGATGCGTACTGAATGGCATAACAAGAAGCATTTGCGTTCACTTTCATTGTGTGTATTTCCAGACTGCAGTGTTTCTTTGTCTCTACCTCACTGTGATGAGAAACAAAATCCTCACATTCTCACAGTTTCTCCTCATCGGCTCCCTTCCCCCCTTGTGTTTCTTATCTCTCAGTCTCTTTGTCTCTCACCTCATTGTGCTATCTGTGTTGGTCTGGGCATGCACAGATTAATTGATGGTGTGATTACCAGTGACACAGTAAAGAAAAAGCACATCATCTCTCTCATGACATGCATCTTCTCTGAATAGCAATCGAACATCAGCGAAGACCTGGTACAAATTACACTGGCTCCCAGGAGAGTGTCATCGCCCTCCCGCCACTCCCTCCCTCAGCACGTGTCCTCTCTCTCATGCTTTCACACGAGACGGCGAAAATCAATCAATATGGCCGTCAAGGCGAATGGCACAGCTTAGTCTTCTGGGAGCCGGCGGCAGGTGACTTTGAGACCGTGGGGTCCATGCTAATGAAATTGTGAGTGCCTTCAGATAGGAGACGCTGAATCAATCAGTTTCATCTTCTGTTTACACATCACCTGAGAACGTGTATCAAACAGTCAGCTGGGTTTTTTTTTCGTACTCTACTCAAGAAAGGTATTCATAGCTCTATTCGTTTACTGAGAGGTGAAGTAAATAGAAAAAGGATGATGTTTTAGAGGTCATTCCATCTGTAATGTAATGTACTCTTACAGTTTAACTTCAATTCAACCTCATATTTGTGGTCAATCATGTTTTCTCTGCTATCATTTTTTTAAAATAGTATTTCAGGTATTTCATTCCTTTTTTTCTTCTTTTTTTACACAAATATCATAGGTGTGAATGTATTACTTGTTGGGTCTTATATTTTCAACTACAATTGACTATTTTTTTTTTATATTTAGTACCCAATTCTTAATTCTGAAAACAATCATCACTTTTAATATCTACTTTTTTTGTAGCATGCTAGTGTGGAATATTAGCAGTTACTGACGTTAGCTTCCACACCTGTGAGAATCATAGCAGTTTTTTATTGATGTTGAAAAGACCTCACAGTGTTGAAGACAAAGGCTACTGGTGTTGTATTACAGCTAGTTAATCTGCTCTTATCTTGATGTAAGTGGTCTCCCTTAGGGCACGTCTCGCACTGGAATTGGAGGGGTCATTATTTTTGACAAAAATCAAGTTAACTGGTCCTGCATTCTCCCTAATTTCTCGGCTGTTTCCCGTTCCTGCCTCACCCTAGAATTCAGACAGCTGCTTTTTCAGTATCTCACAATGCTGCTATTGTGTAGCTTCCACATCACATACATTACAATGGATTTGACTGTACTCAGCAAGTCCAGTAGTGAGAAAGCTAATGGTTGTAATAATGAACAAAATGCTAATTGTTCTAGCTAATAAATGAATCAATGATTGTGTAGTCATGGTGTGTATGGGATAGTAATAAAAGTTCAGGGCTGGTCACCGAAAGGTCCAATTCATGAACTAGTAAACCAATGTGAGTGTGTTCAAACATTTAACGTTGATTGGACAAAGCTAACTGACTACTTAGTACTCACTAGTAATAATGATATCAACTAAACAGCCAAATCATCTGAAAGCTGGTCCATTTGTATTTCAAAAGATCTCATTATCAGTTATGAAAGGAACAACATCTACTCTCAGGAAAAATGTTCTGGAACTACCTTTTCAGTTGTGTAAAACCACAGTTATAGCATGTCTCTCATATATGATTATATTATACCACTTCTCTGTACCGTGGCACTTAAGAATCAGAAATGCACAGTTATAGCTTGAACATAGGTTTGATACATCTTCTTGTACAATACATCATCTGTCAAACAAAAGATAAATATACTAGTCCCCCTCAGAATATAATAACCACCTGCTTTATGTGTGCTTTTTAATTTTAGTCATGAAATAAAGTCTGTACTTAGTGTGCTTTTTGCTTGGCTGAAGCGAAATCCAAAGGAATTGTTTTTTTTTTCCAAGAAGGGAGAGGTGTGCAAAATACTCCAAATGAGTCCATGAGCGTAAGTGTTGCTAAGCGCCGCTGACCCCTTAGCGACAGGCACCGGCCGTGTTACCGGGGAAACGTTCCGCCAAAGGCCTTTTTTTTACACAATGCCCAAGTTCTGAACCAGGCTCTTGATGGAGAGGGCCCTTACAAAGAACCCCATTATCCTCGATGCAGGGTAGCGGAAGCTTTTTGAATAAAAACACTTACATGTTATTTTTGTCAGGCATTTTGAACCACCTCACCCTCATTATTCTATTATTCTCATCAAGTGCTCAATCAGCCATTAGCCGTTTTATACCGTACTACCAGAGAGAAATGTGTTTTAACGATCACCTGGGTTGCATGCGAGCAGTTTTTGCCTGGCCAAAAAAAAGTTTCTTGGGTCATTTCAGTTACTTGTTTCGGTGCAATCATGGGTGTCCTCTACTTCTTCCGCCAGTCTCTGTAAACTCTAAATGCCATTAGGTTGCCGTGTGGAAGCAGGTGGGCACTATTAAGATAAATTTATCAACTAATGCGGTGATCAATCTACTGTATATGTCCCAGCTGTAATGTATCTGCGCCCTGAGCTCATCGTGTATTAAGAGGCTCAGCTGCGCTAGAACCTCCAAATGAAGAAATCCCTCCAAGAGTGACACACCAGAAAAATGCTTTGGTTTGCCTTAGGTCAGCGCATCCGCCTCATTTATGGTGACACACGTTGCTTGCGCATCCATGTGGCCGCCTTTCCTTATCCTCCTAGGTTTTGGAGAACCACTCGTGCCATTATTTATTTCCAGTGGCTCTCGACCAAACCAAATCACATCATAGTTGGACTGACAGAGGCTGTATCTTTTATCATAACCCAGAATTGCCCTCTCCCAACCTAGGAATTAGTCCATGACGCAACATTCGGTGAAGTGAATTATATGCTGTTATTACTGGACTGTCGTTAGTAATGGGATAGCTATAATTCAGTAATTAGGTTACCGTAAAGTAATGCCTCGCACACAGCGGGCTCATTTTGCTCGTACCATTGATGCCGTTGTCTTTTTTCGCTGAGTCTGGCCCAATTTGTAACTTAATTAAATGTACAGGTCCTCCATCATTAAGTTATATTGATTTTCATTCTGTCACTTGAACACGACGCCATTGACAGGTCAACTGGAGCCGGGTGTATCCAGAGAGATGAGGTACATGAAAACATCTTTTAACAATAAAATCCTAATAAAGACTAAATACTTAGTTCCAACCGAGTTCCACTTGAATTAATTGCAATCACTTAATTTCAAGGGAAGGCTGCATTTTCGAGAAGCAGCATTTTTTCCTCCCCTGAGTCAATATCTCCAGTTATTCATCATAGCTGCAGCCATAAACGGTAGCACCGTATTAACTTAGCTCCAATAAGTGGATTATTGAGCACACCAATTTTTAAAAGTGGTCTCTTAAAAAACCCACGTGCCGCTAGCAGATATTGTAGCATATTATTAAACATGCAAACGGGATTGAAATGTACCCAAAGGATGTGAACAAAGCTAAATCAAAAAGGTGGAAACGGCCTTTTATTCCTGTGATAGCACCCGTCCTGGGTTGTGTTTTGCACATTCGGGCTGCTGATAAATTGAGGACGGTTTTAGAGGTAATATTACCTTGCTGTCGTTTGCCAGTCATTTCCAGTGAGGCCTCTGACAGAACCAGGCCAGGCTGTCTACACATAACACACTGCGATACAGTGGGAAGACAAGCCGGAGGAAAATCAATTCACTTCTGGCAGAGATAAGCGGTATTGTATGGGCAAACACAAAGGCTTCCACCCATTTACACATGGAGGCTAATCTCCTCAAAGCTCAAACCTTTCACCAGACGAGAGGCAATAGGCAAGAAAATATATCACATTATTGCTAAAAAATGTGTATAATAGTGTATTCTATTTATATATATATATATATATATATATATATATATATATATATATATATAAAATCTTTTTAATGAATATAGGAATATGTTTCTATGAATATATAAACATATGCAAATATGTATAATAGATTTATATTATGTTTAAAATATTATATATAAATAATGCACAAAAAAATATATATATACACACACTTTTTAAATATTATTAATATTATATATTACTATAGAAATATTCTTCTCGCAGACACATTTCTTTAATAATATATAATATAAAAACTAAATATACATGTAAATATACATACACACACATGCATTATATATTAATTAGATTATAATATAGAAATACTCTTTTGTTTTGTTTTAATAGATGCTTTTATTTTCAAAAAACACAATTAAAAAGAGTCTCATTAGGATTAGGCCTCCTCCATGCATTGGTCATTAAACCATTATTGTGTAAATAGTTATTCAATTTGCCAATTTATGTAAGGATTTACACATCTGTTCTGCTTTTGTTTCATGAAAAAGTCCTATTGGATGAAATTGACTAGCAACAAGGAAATTTTAATTTGTAATTTTACTGACATGTTCTATGGAAAGTAAGTACACAGTTTGATATCTCTACCGTTCATATGCTTGTGATTTTTGCACCTTTTATAAAATTCATTAGTAAATCGGGCCTTTTTCCTTATAGCTTGACTGCATAATAGCTCAACAAATTTCAAGATAGGTTAATGATGTGGAAGTCATGACCTTTTGCGACCTGAATGCCAGTATGCTGGTCGCCTGTAATTGACCCCAATTAAGATGCCCGGGACCCCAGCAGCTGTGTCTCATAGAGATGTATGACTGCTGGGTGCCTGGCGTCAACAGGTTGAGTGAGGTTTAGTTCAGCTTTTCACCACCTTTTCCACTGCAGGGCTCGCTTGAGTTCCTCCCAGATATTTTCCCCCAGAACAGCTGCAGAAAGGTTCGGGCTTTACCGCACACACCACTGAGGGCCATTTTCCACTCCTCAGGGCCTCTCAGACTGCTGGGGAACGATGTGGCACTGCTTGTTTTCTCTGTTGTGATTTATCTGGGCTGTACGGCTGAATGAACGCTGATGCAACAGCTGACGTTTCAATCGGGCTTAATGACCGGCCGAGGCATGAGGTTTCATCGAGGCAGGGTGTTCTTTTGCTTTTTTCCAAAATAGATTTTGGTTTGGCCATAAATGGAAATAAATTCAGTGCAGTTTTCACTGCTGAGGGGGAATTGAGTGAGAATGAATAGCGTTGTTTATTTGCACGTTGGCTATGTTATTTTAGATGAAAATCAGGTAAGAGTGTCCACAATTGAACTACGTAAATCCATATCTTGCATATTAAGTGACTGGTTTTACACTGAAATCTACCACATGATAAACTGTTCAGTGTATTCATCCTTAATAATAAACTAATTTGGATGCGTTAATGAAACACAGTTTCGTAATTCATTCATAAAACCCTTGGCTCAGTTTGCATTAGACAGTTCAGATACAAATGTGTGGATTTTTGCACTGAAATATACCATGTGCTGAACTATATAGGGAATTAGGCCTTTCAAATAGCATGATCGCACATTTCTCAGGGAAAGCGAAGGTAAAAGTGCCATTGTGGTGGTTTGTAATGCTGCATGTGGAGCTTCGCTCTGGTAAGTTTACTCGTGTTTACTTGGACTTCCCATCCTCTCGAAGGCTCTTAAGCAAGCAGCCTCCGGTCGATGAGCCTGATCAGCGATATTCTCTCTGGGTTGCGTCGGATAAGTGCTCTCAGTGTTGTTAATTAAATCCTGGACAGTAAAAACCATCGTCACCTGCTTTCTGCTCCACATGACAAGCTGCAGCCGCATGCCTGAGATCCGCCATAACACAACTTAATGAGCATTTATTCTGCTAACTTGATTTTTACCAGCCCTGCAAATATTTATGCTGTCCCCACCACAAATAGAAAAAGTTATTTTAACAACATATATTTGGGTGTGTGTGTTATATATATATATATATATATATATATATATATATATATATATATATATATATATACACAGTACTGTGTAAAAGTTTTAGATCGGTAAGATTTTTTATGTTTTTAAAAGAAGTCTCTTCTGCTCACCAAGGCTGCAATTATTTGATAAAAATAAAAATAAAAAAAAGTAATATTGAGAAATATTATTACAATTTAAAACAGAAATCATTCTAATATGATGGTTTGATGCTCAAAAAACATTCATTATTATTTTCAATGTTGAAAACAGTTGTGTACATTTTTTTTTTCAAAATTCTTTGATGAATAGAAAGTTCAAAAGAACAGCGTTTATTTAAAATAGAATATTTTCTAACATTATAAATGTCTTTACTGTAACTTTTGATCAGTTTAACTCATCCTTGATGAATAAAAGTATTGATTTATTATATTTCTTTCCCCCAAAAATAAAATTTAAATTCTTACTGACCCCAAACTTTTGAAGGGTAGAGTTTAATGTTACAAAAGCTTTAGATTTCAGATAAATGCTGTTCTTTTTTAGTTTCTATTCATCATAGCATCATGAAATAAAAATGTAAAAAACTGTTTTCAACACTGATAATAATCATAAATGTTTTTTGAGCATCAAATCATCATATTAGAATGATTTTTGAAGGATCATGTGACACTGAAGACTGGAGTAATTATGATGATAAATTCAGCTTTGATCACAGGAATAAATTACACTTCTCTATATATTCACATAGAAAACTGCTGTTTTAAATTGTAATAATATTTCACAATATTACTGGTTTTTTTTATTTTTTTATCAAATAATTGCAGCCTTGGTGAGCAGAAGAGACTTCTTTTAAAAACATAAAAAATCTTACCAATCTAAAACTTTTGCACAGTACTGTATATATATATATATATAAACACACACACGCACAGCTTTGTTTATGTGATTTATGAGGACATTCCATAGGCGTAATGGTTTTTATACTGTACAAACTATATTTTCTATCACCTTACACTGCCCCTATCCCTAAACCTACCCGTCACAGGAGACATGCTGCATTTTTACATTTTTAATAAAACATTGTTTTTTATGTTTTTTAAGCTATTTGAAACATGAGGACTCATGCAATGTCCTCATAAATCACATGTAAGTTGTAATACCAGTGTAATATGCATGTCCTTATACACATTTGTGTCCTCATATATCACATAAACAGAACACACACATGATTGGATGTGTTTTTCCAAGAGTGCTGTAAAGTGTGCAGTAACTTATAGATCTGGATTTAAGCTAATTTACATTGGGTCAGGAAAGATGTTATCAGGATTGACTCTGAGCTGTGCCGGTGGAGAAAGTGACACGATAACATCATCCTCATCTGTAATTGTCTCTTGAGAACGTCAAGTGATGTCTGCGGTGATTTGGGCATGTTTTTCCAGTAGTTTGGTTAAGTTTGCAAATGATTGTTTTCTTACGTCAAGCAAGATGTTATCAGTGGCAGTTGATGCAGTTGGAGGAGTATAAACCTGTTTCTCATACAGATGTTGTTGCTGTTGCTTTTTTCCCGCAGTACTGGTATGAAGGGAATGAAATGGGAGATCTGCCTGTGGATTTCTCCATCGTGTGGGATGGTGACTTTCCCATCGACAAGCCGTCATCCATGCGAGGTAAGAAATCACACACTTCACCTTAAGCCCCCTAGTGGCATTTCTAAAGCTAGAGAAGTAGTACTGAAGCTATCCTCTCTACATTCATATTTTATTGGCATTCCCAGCGTCCTCTTGATGTGGGAGGGTGTGTTACCTTTTGTGTAAGTGGAACTTAATGCATCTTTTATTTTATTTTATCTGGATTTCACAGTCTGTTCAAACACACTTAGTCTGTCAGGTATTCTTTCAGTCACCGCAGCATATTTTATTAATAACGGGGCGTCTGTCTGCTTCAGCCTTATATAACAGCACATTACTGCAGAGGATGGTATAGAATCCACGTCTGTCAGCTTTTAACCTGTCCACACCCCTGTCGCTTTGCATTTACTTGTAGCACTTTGAGAAATACAAATCGAAAGACCTCCAGGAGTCGATATATATCTCTTGAGGAGACCTTCATCAGGTTTGATATTACAGAGCGTTTCTGTGCTTTCAAAGGAATAGAGCCGAGAAAGGAACAGAAAGTCACGGCTCATCCGTGTATTTGCAGATATACAATCTCTCTGGTAAATTTATTGGTGTTGTGAGTTTATTAATCTTCAGTGGTCTGTCATTCTTAGCTCAGATGGGCAACATCAGCCTCTACATCCACCTTCCCAGAGATTCCCGCCTTTAAAGATTCCTCATTTTGCCCAAAATCCAAGGCAGCTTCACATGTATTCTTTACATGCTAGAAAATCCCAGAATGCCTTGTAACAAGCTTTTTGAAGATTTTTGTCCAAGATGACAGACAAAGTCTAGATTAAAATATATTTATAATAAACATAATATAATTGATGTATAATATAATTAGGGCTGTCTATTTAACACATTAATTTAATGAATTAGTTGTGTAAGATACATTTAACGCACCCGCCCGTCCCAGATCTACGCAAGTCATCTGACATTTCATACAGTTGATTGCTGATGTTTCTAAATGAATTTGCTTTTTTAACGAATCAGTCGGGTGAACCAATGATTCAATGGCCAATTCATAAAGAGAGGCATTTACTTCATTCCTGAATGAATCAGCTGTTTGAACAAATCGAATAAATGAGTGATTCAAAAATGTACTCATTTAGACATTACTGCCACCTACTGGCAGGTTTAGTTTCTTAATTTGAATATCATAAAATAAAATAAAAATAATATTTTGTAGATAGTTTGCCCAAAAATTTAAATACTGTTTATTTACACTCACCTAAAGGATTATTAGGAACACCTGTTCAATTTCTCATTAATGCAATTATCTAATCAACCAATCACATGGCAGTTGCTTCAATGCATTTAGAGGTGTGGTCCTGGTCAAGACAATCTCCTGAACTCCAAACTGAATGTCAGAATGGGAAAGAAAGGTGATTTAAGCAATTTTGAGCGTGGCATGGTTGTTGGTGCCAGACGGGCCGGTCTGAGTATTTCACAATCTGCTCAGTTACTGGGATTTTCATGCACAACCATTTCTAGGGTTTACAAAGAATGGTGTGAAAAGGGAAAAACATCCAGTATGCGGCAGTCATGTGGGCGAAAATGCCTTGTTGATGCTAGAGGGCAGAGGAGAATGGGCCGACTGATTCAAGCTGATAGAAGAGCAACTTTGACTGAAATAACCACTTGTTACAACCGAGGTATGCAGCAAAGCATTTGTGAAGCCACAACACGCACAACCTTGGGAAGATGGGCTACAACAGCAAAAGACCCCACCGGGTACCACTCATCTCCACTACAAATAGGAAAAAGAGGCTACAATTTGCAAGAGCTCACCAAAATTGGACAGTTGAAGACTGGAAAAATGTTTCCTGGTCTGATGAGTCTCGATTTCTGTTGAGACATTCAGATGGTAGAGTCAGAATTTGGCGTAAACAGAATGAGAACATGGATCCATCATGCCTTACCACTGTGCAGGCTGGTGGTGGTGGTGTAATGGTGTTGGGGATGTTTTCTTGGCACACTTTAGGCCCCTTAGTGCCAATTGGGCATCGTTTAAATGCCACGGCCTACCTGAGCATTTTTTCTGACCATGTCCATCCCTTTATGGCCACCATGTACCCATCCTCTGATGGCTACTTCCAGCAGGATAATGCACCATGTCACAAAGCTCGAATCATTTCAAATTGGTTTCTTGAACATGACAATGAGTTCACTGTACTAAAATGGCCCCCACAGTCACCAGATCTCAACCCAATAGAGCATCTTTGGGATGTGGTGGAGCGGGAGCTTTGTGCCCTGGATGTGCATCCCACAAATCTCTATCAACTGCAAGATGCTATCCATATGGATCAATATGGGCCAACATTTCTAAAGAATGCTTTCAGCACCTTGTTGAATCAATGCCACGTAGAATTAAGGCAGTTCTGAAGGCGAAAGGGGGTCAAACACAGTATTAGTATGGTGTTCCTAATAATCCTTTAGGTGAGTGTACATTTACTCACCCTCATGTCGACTTTCTTTTTTTATGTGGAACATAAAAGAAGATGTCTTAAAGTATGTTGGTAACTGAACTATTTTGCTCTGTAAATATATCTAAATACCAATTCTGATGCAGCTTCTGAAAAAAAAACATGGCCTTTTTAGCCTAAAAGTTTGTGTAATAAATTCTGTTGAATCAAATAAAATATTTCTTTCAACAACAAAAAAATACTTTTTATAATGTCTACTTTAAATCATCTTTTGGGGGTAATTTCTTGGCTAAGTAACTACATTCTTGGCCATGTCATTAATTGGTTACAATTTTTAATCTCTTGACAGCCCTAAATAATTTAATATAATAATGTCCATACAGCTGTCAGTTTATATAATGTATATTTTATATTTTGATTTTATATTTGACATTTTAAATATATTATATATGGACATTTCAAAATATGTAATGTATGTCAAAATATATTATAATAAATATAACAATAGTATAAAATACTAAAACTATGCTGCCGTATAAGCTTTTTTTGAAGTTATTTGTGTTTATTTATTTATTTAATTATTTACTTCTAGGTTGGTCACATTTTCAATATAAGTATATTTTATTTACTAGTTAAAAGCATTTAACCGTGCTCTATTTTTGTGTTTTTTAATGCTAACATCAGGCTCTGTTTGAAATAATCTGAGTGTCTAAATAACCAAGTTGCTACCTGTGAACAGCATTTTAAATCACTATCATATGAGATTCCACGATGCTGCCAGTGTAGATGGTAACCAGCGAGTGAGCTCACTAGCGTTTGGAACAGAGCCACTGTGTATAGAATTGAACCTCTACACCCACTACAGCAGAGCATCTTGGTTTTCTGCTTCCTCGAGGCTTCTGGTCAGAGTTATTAGTGTGGGTGGGCAGCACATGAATCACGGCACAGTGAAAGCAGGCGTGGGTTTTGCCTCGGCTACCTTCCCCTTACAGTTCAATTATCGATTGGCACCATACAGCTGGCACCACTCCAAACATGCCCTGCTTTTAACTGCCCAGCTGAGTATACGGCTATATTCTCACTCTCTCTCTCTCTGTGTGTGTGTGTGTGTGTACACGCAGCTCTCCTGTATAAGTGTGAAGCTCAGAGGGACAGCTGCGGACTCTGTCTGAAGGCCGACAGCATGTTTGAGTGTGGCTGGTGTTTGGCTGATAAGAAGTGTCTCCTGAAGCAACACTGTCCTTCACCCGAACACAACTGGATGCACCAAGGACGGCGCAACGTACGCTGCAGCCATCCTCGTATCACAAAGGTAACACACGTCATGAAAGCCATCTTGGACCATAGATTTGTGGTGTTTTCAGATGAACCCTAACGAAATATAACACTCAACATGCAATGACCTTCGCCAACCCTTTTAGTCCATAATGTGACGTTTCTGACGGAAACAGGATAGTCAGTGAGGAGAATAATTATGATAGGGACTTTAGGTAGGCAGTAGATGACTTCTGCCAAAAAAGGATCATGTACAATAAGGTCAGGACCTTAACCAACATCTTAAAAAACAACAACAAAAAAAAACATTTTTATTATTACAGCAATTCTTTTTTTATCTTTATTGTTCGTTAATCTTTATTTATTTAGCATTTTTTTAAATTACTGCAATTATTTATGTATTTATTTTTATTTATCTCTATTTATGTTTGATTATTGATTCATTCATTTTTATTTTTTGCCACAATAAAATATAGACTAAAATTATTTCATTTATCTCATGTATTTACCGTTTTTAGAATTAAAACTGTATTTATGTATTTCTTAATTTATTCATATTTTTTCTATTTTTATATACCGTATATAAACCTTTTTTTTTCTCATTAGGGATCTCCTCAAAAGAGGTTTTATCAGGCTATTATGAAATTGGTCTCTTAACATACAGTATGGTTAAAAACACACAAAATAATCAATTCTCCTGAATGGCAGATATCCCAGACTGCACCTTTCAGAGTGTTGACCTTTACAGTTTTTTTTTATGTGTTTCATATCCTCCAATGAGAAACTGTCATCTCTGTCTCCACAGATCCGTCCCCTGACGGGGCCGAAGGAGGGCGGCACACGCGTGACCATCGAAGGAGAGAATCTGGGGCTGCAGGTTCGAGAGATCACACATGTGCGTGTGGCGGGAGTTCGCTGTAACCCTGCTGGTTCTGAATACATCAGCGCTGAGAGGTGGGTTCTAAGAAATACTATACACTACAAATTCAGCTTCATACTTCTCATGTCGCTATTTAAAGGTGCAGTAAGGGATTTCAGAGAAACACTTTTTAAACATTTTGATTTAAACATTTTTCAATCAACCCAAACAAACACACCCCCTTCCTTCATTGCTACGCCCCCAAAATGCACAATCATGGGTGCCTCTATCATATCTGAAGCGAAGCAAAATAATCATAAAGCTCTTGCCTGGTCATAACTCTTCTTTTCTGTGATATTCCTCTGACCTTTTCTCTTTTGTATTGTCTCTCAACCATCTCTGTTTCTACAGTCTTTCTTCAAATCTACCTATTGTTCACTCTTCCTCCTCCCCCATCATGAATGGACACGCCCCCTAGCTCTGATTGGCTGCATGTGTGTTGTGCTGCTCGGTCCGATCCACTTTCAACAGCGTTTATCAGAAATGGCTTACTTTGCACCTTTAATTTGAATGAGTTCGTATCACGTTCATGGACAGTGTTTAGTACAGGAGTGATTTCTGTGTTCTTGACCTGCAGGATTGTGTGTGATATGGAAGAGTCTCTGATGTCCAGTCCCCCTGGTGGTCCGGTGGAGCTGTGCATCGGTGACTGCAGTGCCGAATATCGTACCCAGTCATCTCAGATGTACTCTTTTGTGGTACGACCTCTACTTTTTAAGACATATTGGCTGTGTCTGATGAAACTTGAAAAATATTGTCTTATAAGGCAGTGAAGGGTGGAAGGCATCAAGACAAATCCTGTATGCGCAGTTCAATGATTGGTTGACGGAATAAATGCTGTAGCGGTTGGAAAAATTCGGTTAATGTCCATTTTCATTTATTCATTTTGAATATTTAATGGCTACAGTGCTTATTTGTTAGTTGAAATGGAATTGAAAAAATAAAATTAATACAATATTTTACTTATGATTTATTTGTTATATTTGTTTATTTATAATCATAATATTTAATTATTATGTCTATTTCTTTTCTGAAAAAATAAACGTGTTTATATATACTGTGTATATATATTTTTTTTATTCAATTTCATATATATATATATGTGTATATATTACTTTTTTATTTTTGTTTTATTTTATTCTGTTTATTCTGTTTTATATGAACTTTATTTATAATAAGTTTTATTCAACTTATGATTCCCTTTGTGCCAAAAAAATAAGCATTGTAATTATTAAACACTCAAACTTGTTCTAGAATATAAATGTGAAATGATGGTGCATTTTAAAGCAGTTTCCAGGTGGCTTCACACACTGACTGGCCAGTGAGGCAACTGCCTTCGATTTTGGATGTAGCTATTATATTTTAATCATTCTTTTTGTATCGATTCCCTTATCGCTGCTAACATTTTGTTTGTGGTGATTTACGAGCAGCTAATCAATGTGTATCCATCCTTTGAGACTCAGCCGATCCGATTTTGCACTTGAAACCGATGAATCGTTAGGATTCCCTTTTCCTACATCCTGTTAGCCAATCAAATCAACTGGTGGAGCCCATGTGATAATGTAGTTGAAGAGAAGGGGGATGTAAAGAATGACACAATTACGCCCTCCTCCCCGCAGAGGTTTAAGTGGTGCCCAGCAGGAATAGGGCATTAGTCTATTATCCCGAGCCCAGGAGCTGTACGCATACACACACACACACACACACACACGTATATAAATGGATGACCCTGCCTGGATTCCCTCAACATCTAATCAATAGCGTCCAGGCAGCTTCACTCGTGCAGAAGGGTAAAGCAAATGAAAACACGCACTCCGACCAATTACACAGGTATGCAACTAATTACTGCGAGAGGACGGCCTGACAGGTCCTGCGCCGAAACAAACGAGTCCTGCACGGAGCGAGAGCAAACAGGACATTTCTATTACAGTGATGAGTGTAATATTTTCGTGTAGTAACAGAATGGGGAAAACAAGTGCATGCTTGAGCGTCTGTATCACGCTGCATCAAGCTCCATCTGTTCGTAAGTTACCGTCGTTTCTCTCGTCCCGCTAGACTCCGGGTTTCAACCGGGTGCGGCCGGAGAAAGGACCCGTGTCCGGTGGGACCAGGCTGACTATCTCAGGCCGACATCTGGACGCCGGGAGCGCTGTGACCGTGCTTTTGGCCCAGGAAGAGTGTCTGTTTGTCAGGTGAGCAGCTTTTCTGTCAGCTCTTAACCGGATCTTCCAGCACGGATCACATCTGCGTCTCTCCTCGACATCTGCGGGATACAGTTGGACTTCGGAGGAAGCGAGATGTGTCATTTCCACATGAAATTAAATGAGCGTGCATGACTGTCCCCAAATACATCCACATGCTCATGTGCCAAGAAACATGATGCATTACTAGTTCTGATTGTTAGTGAACTGTGTGGTGATTAGACTGCAGTAACATCTGCTTAGAAGACATAAATTGTATAATGTTGTCAGTTCCTGGCCAGGAAGGAAAAAAGACTAGCATGTATTTCCATGCTAGTGTAGACTGGTGTATGCTGGTCTAGCCATGTGGACTTGCTGGTAGAGAAACCATAAAACTAAAAAGTAAAGTATATATATATAATAAAAAATATATATATATATATATGTATATAATTTTTTTATTCTAATTTCATTTCATATTATATTTAATATTCATTAAATATTCATCTAAAATAATTACTTCAGGCAGTTACATAATTACTACAAATAATTCATTTAAAATAATGGCCTGTAATCAACCAAAGAAAATCTTGGTCGACTGAATCTTGAAATTTTCGACTAAAAATGACGTTAGGAAAAAAAACCTTAAATGAATTAGCTGCACACTGTGCGCAGTACTTGGTAGCCTTGTTGTCCGCCTAAATGAATTATAAATAAACATAAAAAACTAGAAGGCTATTTGCAGTATATTAAATCGTTTTTGACTTAATTAATTTGCACTAAAATGAGTCTGACACACGAGTCTGTCAGCTCGGACAGCGCTGCATCACGTGCACCTGCGCAATATCATAGCCTATGATTTCCGAAAATAGTACTATGTTGTCAACTAGTGATATCGTCACAAGAACTTTTGAGGAATATGATACATAATTTAGACAATTGTTTTTGTCATATGTATTATAATAACTGACAGACACTGTCAGAAACTGACAATCATTTCAGAGACACGAATAGACAATTAACTTTAAAAAAAAATGCTGCCACACTGCCGATGTCTTTGTTGACATGGTAGAAGAGGACTGACTATGAAATAAATGCTCTCACAATTAAATAAATAATATTCAGCAAACCTTCTAGTAGCCTACTTTCTTCAATCTGTCTCTCTTCTCCAGAGGGTTGGGCTAATCCAAAAGAAGTGAAAACAAGGGGGGTGTTCTGAAGACAGACTGTACCTGTGAAACGGGTGCTCTGAAAACACCCCCATTAGCAGTTAGTGCTTTCACCTGATGAAATGAACGTGGCAAAAAATCGACCAATCAGAATTTTGGTCGAGCCAGAACGTATCGACCAATAATCGACTAATCGACTGGGAGATTACAGCCCTACATTTTTGCCAGAAATAAGCAGTGTAATTAGTAAACTCATTTGTTCTAGATCATTAAATGTGACATTATGGTGCCTTTAAAGCTGGTCTGAAAGCAGTTTTCTGACTGAAAAGACCAGCATGCATTTCTATTCTAGTTTAAACTGGTTTATGCTGGTCTCGCCATGTTGTTCATCAACCAAAGTCAGCTGGTCAAACTGGTTGACCAAAGAAGTCCAGCCCAGCATCCAAACCACAAACAGTAGAGGTCTTTTCAACCTGCTAAAAGCCTGCTAAAACAGCTTAGCCCTTAAATCGAAGGTGGTCAGCCTCGTCAAGTTGGTTAGTCTGGTCTGTTTTGATGGTTTTAAAGGGGATTTCTGTTTCTTTCAAATGGGAGACCAGATGGCTGACCAGCTAAACCCCAGATTGGCCATCCTGGCCGACCAAATAAACCATCTTAAAGCCAGACAAGACCACTGTAGGCTTGTTTAAGCTGTTTATGCAGTCAGGTTTTGATTCATTTTTCAAATTTGTAAAAAATAATGGTCAAAATTATGAAAATTGCTTCAAATATTTCTGGTTTTGTATAATGGAACTTTGTTCTGACAGGAGAACAGTGCGTGAGATAGTGTGTGTGACGCCACCGTCAGCATCAGGCTCTGGGGCTTCATCTGTCAAGCTGTTCATTGACAAGGCAGAGGTCACCAGCGAAACACGTTACATTTACACAGAAGATCCTACCATTTCCAGCGTAGAGCCCAACTGGAGCATTATCAAGTATGTTAACACAATCTCACACACACACACACTCAATGGCTCTGTTCCAAACCCTAGTGAGATACCTCACTGTCTGCTGTCTACACAGGGCTAATATGTCTTGCTAACTTCAAAACTAAGCCTAATAGAATCTCATAAATATATGAACTGAAACTCTCAGAGAACAGAAACTCGCTCACAGCAGTTTCCAATAGAGGATTAGCATATGCCAATGACTCAGTTGTCTAATTAGCTTAAAGAATGCATAGCAAGCTCAAGTATTGAGTGAAATATTTTATTTTTAATTTTGATGAAATGTAAATACCGGTACAGAAACTATAGTCAGCCTATTATCTTGGATGAAAATTTGATGCGATTGTTGCAATGGATTTACTAGAGCCTAAATGAAAACGAGTATTGCTGGTATGTTTTGATAGTGGCAGCACCATCCTCACGGTCACAGGAACCAATCTGCTAACCATTCAGGAACCTAAAGTCAGAGCCAAATATGGAGGAGTGGAGACCACAAACGTGAGTTCCCGACCAGCTGTCCTTCTCCTCTCTGCCCCCACCATCATTACGGACAGCCTGTTGTTTATGTGATACTACTTCTGCTACATAATGTCTGGATGTTCCTCTGCAGGTTTGTATGGTGGTGAATGAATCTGTGATGACTTGCTTGGCTCCGGGAATCATCTACACTAAACGTCAGGCTCCAGAGAGTGGAGTTCACCCAGATGAGTTCGGCTTCATCCTGGACCATGTGTCCGCCCTCCTCATCCTCAATGGAACTCCTTTCACATACTATCCTAACCCAACCTTTGACCCTCTTGGGAATGCTGGGATTCTGGAGGTCAAACCAGGATCACCCATCATCTTGAAGGCACGACCTTTGTCATAATCTCATCATCATTAAGTGACATTTTTCCCAGTTGCATTTGGGTGAATTTAATGTCCTAGTCATTTCTCACTCTGAGAGCAGATACTTTTTTTTGGGCACAATGCCAAATTCAAAAATGTCCAAAAAAAAAAGATCCACACGAAAAATTGTCCGATTTTTTTGGCCTATTTTTCGTGTGCAGATCTTCTTTTGTCATTTTTATTCAAATGTATTCATTCATCTGATTTGGACTAGTGTCTGGCGCTACGCTTTTCCGTTCTCTCATAATGCAATATTATAATTAGTGGTTCAAGCACGTAGTGCTGAAACCCTATTGTAATTGTAATTGTAACTGATAATTGTATTATAAATTATAAATCTATATTTTTATTATTATGATTTTATTCATTCTAAAAATAATGTCACTTTGATATAATGCAAGTTTTCAGGAGATTCAAATGATCCACATCAAGAGAAAAATTCAACTGCTCACTCTTTTTGGTGAATTGAATTTTCTGTGCCATCACCTGTAAACAGGGCAAGAACCTCATCCCTCCTGCTCCCGGTAACGCCCGGCTGAATTACAGCGTGATGATTGGAGAAACGCCCTGTCTGTTAACAGTCTCTGAATCTCAGCTGCTCTGCGATTCACCAGATCTGACCGGAGAACAGCGAGTAATGGTGAGGATCCTGCTGCTGTGACATTTTCCCATCATGCATTATGAAAACCTAATCTATAACGAGCCTCTCTTGCTGGCGGAGAGCAAAACATGCTCACCTCTCAATGCGCTGACTGAAAATTTACGACTCTGTGGTTGTTGTATATCAACCAATAAAGGTGGCAGAAAATGAATGGATGGCCATAAGATGGTAAAAATGCTGAATGTTTGGTTTGCGTGGTCTAAGGCATTGTGCATCTGATTTAATCAATCTCATTATAAGCCAATGCTGCATGGCCATCTTTTACCTTAATGCTAAAACATAAAGGTCAACTGGAAGTGGCTCACCGTACATTAAGTACTTATTAGGATTATAGGGCGAGCTGATACAAGCAATTTCCCACATAATCTGGCTATCTGCTCTCCTGGCAGCTCAAACAATTATTACAAACAGGAGACAGGAATCCTTCATAACCTTCATGAGCCCTGACATATGCTTAGAGAGAGCATTTGAGACAAGTTCAGCCCCTTTATTGATAAAAACAGCTTTCATTAGTGGTTACTCAGGAAATCATCACTATTATTATTGCTCATTTTAACAAACCCCTAACTCTACGTATTAAACTTTAGCATGTAGCTCATTCTGCACTGTTTGTGCTACAGACATGAATGATGTCTCAAATCATGTGGCTTTTTAATTAGAGGTGTCAATTTATTTGCATTAAAAATCTACATATATATATATAATCATGAATCAAAGATTCACACCTCTGAACTACTGTACATAGCACACAATATCATGCCCTCACCTTTGCATGGATATCTAGTGTTATTTGATTTTATTAAATCACTTGATTTTTTTTGCCAATACCATTTCCTGAAAGCAAACTTTGTCAGAGTAATTACTTTCAGAACTGATCAATAGCATCTCAACTGATCAATTCTAATGAAATCCAGGAGTGTCTTAGCTGTGGCATGAACTGGTGAAACCATACATCTCGATATAAGGTACGCATGAACATTACACCCCCTAATTCGCTCCGTTTGATTGATTAGCATGAGATCTGTGGAAACAAAGAGTACGTGCTGTATATCAAAGAGCTGATTATTCAGTTAAGTTCTAGTTTGTGAATCCATAATGTGGAGAAACACCCATAGAAAAGGGAAAAAAGAGTGTGAGAGAGAGAGAGAGACATAGTGGGATTGAGAGTGCCGGGATCACTCAACTAATGACTTGACACATATCGACAGCGCTCCAGGATTCACTTTGTTCCCCTCTATCACCAAGTTTCAATAATTCATGCAGCCACGCAGGGCCCGAGCGATCGCGGAAAGGTGAAACTCGTTAGGACAGATGGCTGGATGCCGCGTTTAATTGGTCCTCGAATAGTGCGAGGCTGAGCTCCCGGTACCACGCCTCGGTCGGACCCGAATCTCTAACTAGACCTCTATTACCTGCTGATTTGTACCTAATTGCCTTCAACACCTGTGCCAAAGTGACTTTTTGAAGTAATTTAATGTGGATTAGTGGTCACGGTGTCTAACGGAGGCGGGAAGCGATTGTTCTCTCACCGCAGGGTGAGGAACGCGACGTGAATGTGTCAAACAAGTGCATAATTCTGTGGTAATTCTAATTGCAAGCTGATTTCATTCAAGAAGAAACAGTGTGAGTGCCCTCAGCCAATCAAAAGCCCTCATTATGACCCACCAAAGTCGGCAGTGTGGTTAGATTGAAGGGCCTGTGCTCAACCCGTTACCCCATCAGGGTTCACAATAAGGATTGGCCAATAGCCCGGGGTCAGCGTGAACGGTTTGGTTTGTGATGGGGCCAGTGAAAATTTTGATTGGGCAAGTTAAAATGTAAACCACTGGGATGATTGGGCAAGTAGAACAAATGAGCCCTGCCCCATACTTTGACTTCTAATAGTTTCTTTTGTCTGTGCATGTAGATTCTCGTGGGCGGCTTGGAATATTCTCCCGGAACGCTTCACATCTATTCCGACAGCACTCTCACGCTTCCCGCCATCATCGGGATTGGAGCGGGCGGAGGCGTCCTCCTCATCGCCATCATCGCTGTGCTCATCGCCTACAAGCGCAAGACGCGGGACGCCGACCGCACACTCAAACGCCTGCAGCTGCAGATGGACAATCTGGAGTCCCGTGTCGCGCTGGAGTGCAAGGAAGGTAGGATTTCTGGTTACTTCAGCATCTGCGCTGCCTATAGCCCGTGCCAAGTTGTTTCTGACAGGTGTGCAGAGTGTTTTAATTAGCTACTAATAGTTTTAACCCATAGGATAAATCAAATGGAGCTGTGATGTATTATTTTATTGTGCGCGAGGTGTCCCGTGGGCCCCTGGCGTGCAGTTGTGTTGAGAACGGGAGCGAGTCGGAGGCGCTCTCACACTGCAGTAGCCTGGATTCTTGCAGAGTTTGATGCAGTCTTTGTGGAAGGATTGAACTGGGTCATGACGTCATACTGGCCTCATCCTTTGATTCCGGTTTATTCACAGCTTTTAAAGGATCTGTAGCTCAGGCAGACATGGTGCGGTGTTATTTTTGCATTTGTTAAAAGAATGCCATGAGATACTGGAATATATGCAACTTTTCTTTTTATGCAATTTTAATAAATAAAAAAATTGTGTCATTTGTCGGTAGGCATACTTTCCCAGAGAAGCAACTGAAACTGTTGAAACTCACGTATTCGTAGTGCTTTTTTTACCTATAAATATTTAAATATATACTATATATATATATATATATATATATATATAGCCATGTATTGTGTATATAACAGTTTTTTTAATATACGTTTTGAACATATTTGAAATAAATTATATAATATGTTTTTAAATTAACACTTACTTGCATTGTACTCAACTACTATGGAAGTAAATGTAAGTTGAGAACAGACAATTGTATTGTGCAGTAAAACTCAATTACAGAAAATGACTTTTTCATACTTTCAATCAGTAATGGGTAATATAATCTCGCAAGCCTGATTCCGTGATGTATGTAAAAACTGCCCAATTAGACAGGAAAAGAGTCTCTGATCAACATCAACAAAACAACCAGCTGCACTGAAAAGTTACAAAGGAAACCCACTAAATTAAACTCTTGTTTAGTTGATTTGAACTCTTCAATATATTTAAATAGTTCTTTGTCATTCACACAAAATAGCAATTTCTGCTATTGTTGCCAATGCCAGTAATCTCGAAATATGGTCAAACATCCCCTAGTATATCTGTCTGTGTTCAGTCTGATGGATGCATATCTCTGTTCTTTATTCTTCTCAGCATTCGCTGAGCTGCAGACAGACATCCAAGAGCTGACGAACGACATGGACGGTGTGAAGATCCCTTTCCTGGAGTATCGCACCTACACCATGAGAGTGATGTTCCCTGGCATCGAAGAACACCCGGTTCTAAAGGAGCTGGACGTAAGGGAACTTTTAAAACATCCTGGTTAAATGTATCTGTCCCCATGTGTCGTCTGTCACTCGCAAGTGCCAATAAGTAGGTTGCCACAACTCATAGACCATTTTCTTTTAATCCTTCTGCCAAAAAAAGAAAGCAAAAAAACCCCTAGATGTGCTTTAAAAAGATCCCCTAAGCTCTGAAGCTACGGTACTGCTGTCTCAGTAGTGAGCTTCAGAGCGAACGCCCCTCTTTCAGCATGCTTTTTAATTAAAACCTCAGGCAGAATGAAATCAGCAGCCCTGCAAGGCCCTGGTGGAATAGCCGTCTAGAGACGTGCCTTACCAAAAAATGTTTTGAAAATAGTCAGCAAAGAACAATTAAATCTCACCGCAGCTGAGCTTTTTTCCAAGTATGCATTCAGGCAACCATTGTTGTTGTACATGTTTCTCTCATCTCCTTCCTGTCTGCCTTTTCCATTTCTGTTTTTGTTCTCCTGCTTTTTCTTTCGTTTAATCAAATGCTCCCTTTCCTCTCAGTCTCCAGCTAATGTGGAGAAGTCTCTGCGCTTGTTCAGTCAACTGCTGCACAACAAGATGTTCCTGCTGACCTTCATACACACGCTGGAGGCTCAAAGGTCCTTCTCCATGCGGGATCGTGGCAATGTGGCCTCCCTCCTCATGGCTGCGCTGCAGGGACGGATGGAGTACGCCACTGTGGTTCTCAAACAGCTTCTGGCCGACCTGATCGAAAAGAACCTGGAGAATCGTAACCACCCCAAACTGCTGCTTAGACGGTAAGAGGTGGTAACTGCCTCATATTGTGGAACATGACCATTCAAATATCCTCCAAAGTTACTTGAGGATTCATCATCACATTTGTGAAAAAATGATATGCACTTAGCAACCACTCCTCATCATATCATTATCAAATGACCACTCACATAGCAACGCCTTTGCAACCCTCAGAACACCTTAGCAACTTCATAGCAACAACCCAGCAACCATCTAGAACGCTTTAGCAACCACATAGTAGCATGATAAAACCACTCAGAACACCCTAACATAGTAAGGCCATATTAATCCCTAAGAACATCTTAGCAAACACCTAACAATGTCCTAGCAACCCCTAGAACACCTTAGCAACTGCATAGCAATGCCCTAGAAAACAGCCAGAACACCATAGCAACTACATAGCAGTGCCCTAACAACCCCCAGAACATCTTAGCAACCACCTGACAATGCCCTGAAAACCCCCAGAACCCTTTAACAATTAATTGCATAGCAGTGCCCTTGCAACATCATAGCAACTGCATAGTAATGCCCTAGCAACCATTCATAACACATTATACCACTTAAGCAGCCACATAGGAGCATGCAAAAAACACCCAGAAAAAAGATAAACAGCATAGTACGGCCCTACCAATGCCGCAGGATACCATAGCAACGGCCTAGCATCCACCAAGAACACATTAGCAATCACCTAGCATTGCCCTAACAATGAGCTAGGACACTTTAGGAACCACATAGCAGCATGGTAGAACCACTCAGAACACCATAACAACCACCTAGTAATGCCATAGCAACCTTTTAGAAGACCCTAGCAACCACACAGCATCATTTGCATTTATGGATTGCTTTGTCTTTGCAGGACTGAATCTGTGGCTGAGAAGATGCTCACCAACTGGTTCACGTTCCTCCTGCACCGCTTCCTTAAGGTTTGTGACCTGTTTTCTACCATTAACATTCAATCAATTTTAATAATGTGCTATGTGAAGTCCTACATGAAAATGAGCCACAACCTCAAACTTCTCTCTGATTAACTAGCATCTTGTTTGCGGCAAGATTTTGGCGCGCTGAGGTTTTTGACAGGCTGACTCATCGCAAAGCCTGCTAATAAATCTCGCTAAAGCCTGCGCTCCAGATAGTGACTCAGGAATGCCACGGCTTCCACCCGACCCTGAAATCAGGCCTGTCGAGGTCATGAGGGCACTCGCTCAATCCCACATCCTGTCAGGTGTTCCAGTGTCCACCAAGATGGCCGCTGTATTAAGCTAAAGCTGATTGAGATGGCTATTAGCACTAACATCGGGCCCTTTGTGCATCCAGGGCTGGAATTGCCCTGTGAAATGTAGCGCTGGCCGGCCGCCTAGCATCTTTACGTTCCATCAGTGCAGATGTTAAAGTGGTTTGGCCACCATACAGGCCTCTAGAAGTAATTACCATGAATTGCCTCCTCGGTACGGCTCTATTGCTCTGCCTGGATGTGTGCTTGTAATGCATTTCATATATATTGTGAGCCAAAGCATCCACATCTGTTGAATACTGTATATTTATGTTTGTTTACATTACCATTTTACCAATCTTTTTTTTTGAGGGATCGCTGTAACGTTAGCGTCATATAGAACATATAAATGTTCTGCTCAATGGATTAATTCATCCAGGAATTAAATAAAAAAAATTGTATTCCTCCTCATATCATTCCAAACCTGTATGACATTTGTATTTATTACAGGGAAGCTAAACATCTTTGGCTGGTTTAAAACTCAAAAGGAGAAATCATATAATGAAAACATAGTGACCAAGGACTGTCAAGATACAAGACAATGCAATACAATAACAAATATCAAATAAAATATAATTAATTAATAAAATTATCAAATAAAATATAATACAATGAAGAAATCACCATCAAACTAGTCCAGTTATACATTATATTCTAGACTTAAATAAGCTTACAAAATAACAATACACTTTTTGATCTCGCCTAACCCCTGAAAATACGATCTAATCTATTAGATTTTTTTTTTTTATACCACATAAACCACTTCTGAATCCATACTTTATGAAAGCTTTCCCTGCTGAAAAACAGCTGAAATCAGCCTAGACCATTTTAACTAACTCTCCATGGGTAACAAATATTTGTTGACAGACTTTTAGGGCTTCATCTTGTGCTGTCAGTTCATGTCATCTGCATTTCCGCTGCATCGTTAAACTGCGTGAATTCAACATTCAAACGTGTCCGTTAGCGAGGGAATCCTGGCGCGGATCCCGTGACACACATCTGTTGTGTCATAACAGGGTCTAACAGCCAGACTATGAAAAGCAGACGGAGCCAGAACGCAGACAGCCTCTAAAAGCAATAAAAAGCTGTGGATTTGATGTATACATTAGGACTAAATGCATTTGACATAGAGTTCGAAGGCTGGTTGTTTAGAATTACTTGCTGTTAGGCGTGCAATGGATGCTGGGTAACCCTCTCCGTCTGCGTTAGAAGAGTGTGATTCAGGATGTCATGCTATAATTAATAATGTCAAGCTGATCTCGCCTAAGAACTAAATAATAGCCTCCCCTCAGTATCGCTGTTTAGTCATCAAACGTTTTTAAGTGGGTAATTGGAGACTTCTCCACACTTCACAAATGCCATCTGAAAAGAACCGTGATTGGCCATGTCTCTCCTTCTCACGGCCGCGCTTTCTTCCTCTGCACGCTCGCCGTCTTATTTCTCTTCTTTCTTTTTTTTTGAACGTTTGGTCAGAATGTCTTTTTTTGTCTCTCCTTTCATTGCGTTTTCCTCTGTATTTAAAGGTGCAATTATGCATTTTCGAAGTGTGTGGAAAATTACAGCTCGCTGTGATTTTATTGAATTGATGGTCTGTGGTATTTTGCACAGGATGTTCTTTAGTGTGTTCTTTAAAGGTAAAAGGTTTTAAAAGAGACATATAATGGAAAACAAGATTTTCTTGCTCTTTTGTAAATTAAAGCACTGAAGTACTAAATAGGCCGAGTAGAACAGGGCTGCACGATATTGGAAAAAAAACTGACATTGCGATATTTACTTTTTCTGTGATTATGAAGAATGTTCACCAGATGACTTGAATAGCTATATATGGAAAAATAGTTATTCTTTCTAGAATGAGTGGGGTGATTTTGTCATAGCGATATCAAATTTATTTCAATATATCGTGCAGCCTTAGGCAAGGCACCTTTATTTCCAGAGCACATTTAAAACAGCCACTGCTGACTAAAGTGTTGTACAATCTAACAACTTTAGACCATAAAATACATAAGTACATAAACTCACAGGAACACACAAATGAAATAAAAAATGTCTTCAGTGCGAGATGGTGGCACAGTCAGCATCAACCTGTTTGAAGACCTTAAGGGCTTTAGAACATTTCTGGTGGATAAGAAGATCTGTAACGTGGTGAGGAGCCTGGCCATTTAACCCCTTATACACATTCAACAAAACCTTGAACTTAACACGGTATTCAACCGGCAACCAATGAAGCGAAGCCAGAACAGGCGAAAGATGTTCACTAGTTCCAGTAAGAAGCCTTAGTTCACAACACGCTTCTGCTTCTGAAATTTAAGCACTGTTTTGAATGGAATTTGTTTTATATTCGATGTTTCGAGTTTTTATTCATAATTATTAACATTTGATGTCATGTGATTTCATGTAGTGATTATAATGGGTTTGAGAACTCATGGGGTTTTTTCTATCCAAGTGAACACTACCATTCAAAAGTTTGGGATCAGTAAGATTAATTTTATGTTTTAGGCTGCATTTATTTGATAAACAGTAATATTGTGAAACATTGTTACAAATTAAAAGAACTGCATATATATGTATATATATATATTAAAATGTAATTTATTCCTGTGATGACGAAGCTGAATTTTCAGCTTCATTACTCCAGTCTTCAGTGTCACATGATCCTTCAGAAATCATTCTAATATGATGATTTGCTGCTCAAGAAACATTTCTAATTATTATCAGTGCTGAAAACAGTTTATATTTTTGTGAAGAGCCTTATACATTTTTGTACATTTTTATAAATGTCTTTACTGTCTCTTTTGATCAATTTAATACGTCGTTGCTGAATAAAAAGTATTAATTTCTCTGGAAAAAATCGTATTGAAACCCAAATCTTTGAACAGCAGTGGATATTGTCTTTAGCTCTGTCATTTTTATGCAAGTTGTGTGAGAATCTATTAACCAGAATGTATTGTTTAGCCAATCGTAACAGATGTCATTTACTTTACATAAAAAAAAGTTTTAAAATACAGCTGCAAAAACAGCACGTTTAATTCTGTGGGTCAGTGAGAAAGTGGAAAAGGATCATGAACTGTAAACCTTTGGTGCAAGAAACCTTGACTAACATTATAAGTGGACTTTTGGGAGTAAATAAAATGCTACGAAAGTGTAGATTATGACCTCTCTCTCTCTCTCTCTCTCTCTCTCTATGCAGGAGTGTGCTGGCGAGCCTCTGTTTATGCTCTACTGTGCTATAAAACAGCAGATGGAAAAAGGTCCCATAGATGCCATCACAGGAGAGGCCAGATACTCCCTGAGCGAAGACAAGCTCATCCGACAGCAAATCGACTACAAGCAGCTGGTCAGTGTCCCCATGGTGACGCTCTCTCATGTATCCCATAATCCCTCTTCCTGTCTCCCAGCACCCCCAGCCTCATTGAAGAGAACTAGTGTTTGATTTCAGCTCGAAATACACATTTGAAAAAGACCTACATGCTTACAAATGTTTTACCTTTTCAGATGGTCCCAGCTAGATATTAAATCTATTAATACTAAATACTTAAATTAGTATTACTAATACACACTTTACCATGTCTTCCACATGTTAGAAAGTCCAAGATTTTGGAAGAAAGAACATATATATTCATATTTAATATTAGTCAATGCATCTGAATGAAGTATCATAGTGCAATATTTGTAGGTTTTAGTTTAATGTTTTATTCAAAAGACTATATCATCATGACATTGACTGCCGTTTTTATATTTCATATGTTATGATGGTATTCTGTCCCTATTTGCAAGACTAATGCAAGATTCAGTGTTTTTCATTTTTATGAAACGGGTTCTGATTCACTGTTTCCAGCATTTTCTTGAATATATAAAGAGTTAATATATCTAAAGACAGAACAGTGCCTCTGCTTTTATACATCATTTAAATCATCATTCATTATTTTTTATCAGTCTTGTTTATCAAAAACAATTTTGAACAAAAACTTTTTTGTCAAAGACTTCGTCCAGATCGTATTCAGAACGATGATCAAAACATAGATGGAGTCGGTGGAGTCCATCCACACGCCTAAAGCTTCACAGTCCTACACCTCTTTATGGGTTCGACATTTCATTCCGTAACATCAGCCAGTTTGGATTTATATGCTTTTGAAAGTCTGGTGATCATGTTAACTAACTTGTGCATAAACAATTTATATCCACTCCTGGGCTGTGTTCAAAATCGCCCCCTACATTTCCTACATTTGTCCACTAATATATTCCACTTGAAGGAGTGAATGAAAACGAGTAAATTCGGACGCTTTTGCATAATTTGTGTTTTGCGGTTTAATTATCATTTGCAGCTTAGCAAACTGGCAGCTCCAGTAGAGATGAAAAGATTTATCTTGAACTCTGAAGCTAGTATGAATAAACCTTAATAAAACAATGTAATAATCAATTAAAAATGAGTTTATACCTGCATGATATTACGCTGTAGGCCTCATCTTCTAGTCAGACGCTGGAATTCATTCGTCGCACAACTCTCACAGTGCATTATGGGTATTCTCTAGCTGTTAAGTGTACATCAGTTGTACACTCATCAGTGCATTATGGGATTGAATGAGTGCACTCGATAATGCCCACTATGGCTTCTGACACCACTACAAATGGCTGTTCCCTCCAATGGTGCCCTATTTAGGGCGGTTTCGAACACAGACATGGTTTACGCAGATTTTCTTTTCGCTTGTTTTTGGATCCGGAGATGCTGTAATCCTCAATGGCAGGGAAGCGTTGGAAAATCTCATCAATGGCAGGGAAAGAGTTAAGGTTCTCCGGTTCTCAGTTCCGAATCCCAGTTGTACAATGTTGGTATCCCTCATCAGTGTCCCATCGGCCCTTTAGTCCCTCCTGAGATAAAACCGACTTAAAAGCTCAAATGCCAATCAGACTGATGATATCAGGCCAGACAGGGTAAGTTATAACATTACTTTGAGAGCAGGGTTTGTCAGAGGTGCAATAACAGGGACAGAGGTTGAGAAAAAACAAAGAATGAGCTGATGTGTGTCTCGCCTTCATCTGACCTGATCAGAGCCTGTAATGACTGAAACAAATCTGAGAATTTATCATGGCATTCATAAAACAAACCCAAAGCTCAACAGACAGCCAGGAAATACAGCGGCTGATTTACCTCACATACACAAACACGACTACACAAAAAGAGCATATTTACTGTCTGTCTGTGCCGACAGAGATCTGTGCATTGATTTTAAATGGAACAATACGAGTCGACCAATGAATGAGCTTTAATCTATGGCTCCTCAGTGGTAGTTACAGCTATAGGACAGCTCATCAATTCCACAGTATTCAGGATAGATCAGCTTAAGGGAATCGATATGTAGCAGTTATTCAGCTGTCTTAGCTCTCAACCCTAAAGAGAGGCCCCTAGGGGCCGTCAGAAAAGGTCAGGCTCACCTGTGGCACAGCGTGAATGTTGATATGTTCATTAGGAGTGTAAATATTTGCTCTTGTTTCGACACATTTTGAATTATAAATCAGATTGTTCCAGTTCTGAATGCTGATTGGTCAATTCAGCTTTGCGTATTGGCTAATTAATTATGCATGCTCACTTCCACCTCATTCTTTGCCATCATCTCTAGCACACATTAGTGATGACTAAATTCACTTGTAGCTTTTAAAACCATTTTATTTGTTACAGTTATAATGTTAGTTATTAATTCTATACATTTTCTATTTATATTTCATTTTTAGACTAAATCATATAGAATAATAATAATTAGTAGTAGTAGTATTATTGTGTGAATAATAAACTTTATTTATTTGTTTGGGTATCAGTCAGAATTTTCACATTGATGCCGTCATAGTAATGATAACTAATTTTATTACATTTTGTAATCAATTTAATCAAGACATCAGTCAATCAATTTTTATATCCCTTAAAGTTCAATTAAATGTCATTGGTAGTTGATGTATCAAAAGTTGTTTAAATTTTTTTTATTTAATGCATAAGATTACATTTCTATAGAATATTTCATTGGCATTTGAGGTCTTAAGGCTGTTTTTTCTCAGACGGGAGTAAAGGGCCAATGGGACACTGATTAAAACCGGTTACATTTAAATAAAATAAAAAAAGATGCTGGATCTTGCATTGATCTTGCAAATGCGGACAGAATACCGTAAAAAAATATGGAATATAAGCATGACAGCAATTGTCATGACAATATAGCCTTGTGACAAAAGACTAAGTATTAGCAATACCAAGGTAAATATTAATATTAATAGATAGCCTAGCTAAAAACATCTGAAGAGGTCAAACATTTACTCTTCCTTTTACCATTAACGGCTCAGCTGGGTGATGAAATGTGGATGTGAACGTGCTAAAGGACACTAAAGTCACCTTTACACATTCTCTCATCTTAACACACACAGCCCGAGACGAGAACTGATCTTCATGTTAAGCTTTCGTAAAACCCTCATTTCCTCCAAGCTCCTAGTTTCAACCCAATCCGGTTCCTAAACCAGCGTCGGGTGTCCTAAATATAGCTGGGCTCCGTCTCTGGGAGAACTCCGTAATTTACTGTGTAATTGGGTTTTAATCACAAACCTCTCGCGTGTGAGCCGCGGCTGGAGGGAGGAATTGCCGTGAGCTAATGATCAGCGAGTAGCCGTGATTACGGATGCTCCGTCGCGCACCAGTGCCAGCTGCATTGTTTTAATCACACGATTTACGCGGGCCATGCGCACTAAAGGTCTTCTCATTCATTTATATGGACTGTTGTCACGGTGTGAACGAAGATATATCAAAGCATCGGCTTCATAATAAACGCTCGGCTCTTTAATGCAACTCAACCGCCTATTTATAAAGCTGTTATTTGTACGTGTTACTCACTTGGTAAGTGCTGAGGGCTGTTTTTTTATGGATCTCGTTTCGTTTATGCTACTGGCTGCATAAATGAGCTGATGCACACATTCTACAGCTTGTCTTATTTTTACATTTTGTTTACTAATGCTATATGGCTGCATGAAAGTTTTATTGATTTATTAAGGTTTTACCATAGTGATTATGGTACAAAAATGATATGCATTCATAGACTAAAAGAAGTAGCTAAAAGTTTTATTGGGACATTGTGGTATGGTTGTCCCATGGTTTGCTTTATTATGATTAATTTCGTGATTTCTATTAGAGTATTTAAATTCTGTACATTTTAACGTATTTGTTAATTCATTTATTTATTTACACCGCATTGGCTGAGTACATTGTTGCTGTTTTGGTCAGATTGCTTAAAACAAACAGATTAATATTTAGTTAGCAAGACAGAGACATTGTTTACACTTTTCATGGAAATCAACCTGCAAAGTTGTCTGCATGCATATTAAATGGATGGGAGATAGTATTTTAATATCAAAAAGATTACACATTTCAGCTTGAAGTATCTTTTACCTTCAGAAATGCCATCTGAATCCTTGTTTGTGGCCGGATCAATCACTTCTAGCCGTTTGTTTTTATCGATCTGTGACCGTTTTATCAAAAACCTGCGCGTTTCACATATTCTGAATACCGCTTTGCAGGCGGATAAATATTTCACCATTGACATAACAGTTAAAGTTGAGATGGCTATTATGATAAATCAGGCCGAAGCATGAAACAGGATCTCGATCAATCTTTGATAGGCTGGCAGAGCCGGGCCAAAGCGAGCTCCAGTCTCCCACTGTGTATAATCAAACGTGTCTTGACCTTTCTGCACACTCATAAGTCCATGTGTATGTTAGTGTGTGCGGTCTGCGTATTAGATTTTAATGGAGACTTGTTTTTGTGTTTTTGCTGGTCATCTTGTCAATCAATATTGTCGTGTTTTCTTTTGTTGTTAAATATTGTTCTCTATCTGTCTGTTGCGCTCTCAGACGCTCATGTGTATTCCTCCGGAGGGAGAGGCCGGTACAGAAATCCCTGTGAAGGTGCTAAACTGTGACACGATCACTCAGGTGAAGGACAAGCTGCTAGATGCTGTGTACAAGGGCATCCCGTACTCACAGCGCCCGCAGGCCGACGACATGGACCTGGGTAATATTATTAGGATCATATAAATCATGTAATGTTAATTCTATCTATCCATCTATCGTTCAACCGATCTATCTATCTATTGTTTTATCTATCATCTATATATCGCATGTTGACTACAACAGCATAAGTTTTACCTTCGCCACTTCATAAACATCATCATCCCAGACTAATGCGTTCATTGTCCTCCTACAGAATGGCGACAGGGTCGACTGACCAGAATCATCCTCCAGGATGAAGACGTCACCACAAAGATCGAGAGCGACTGGAAGAGATTGAACACGCTGGCGCACTACCAGGTTAAACAACGTTTCCTGGCAGCTGCTCCGTTATGTTATGCAAATTTACAAATGCTTGTCACGTGCTGTACAAAAAATGGAGATGCTTTTTTTTATAGTTCTCCTTTTCCATCTTAGGTGACAGATGGGTCTTTGGTGGCGTTGGTTCAGAAGCAAGTATCCGCTTACAACATCGCCAACTCCTTCACGTTCACTCGCTCTCTCAGTCGATACGGTAAGCCACAGTCTCTCGGATCGCTTTACGCCACATGATCCCTCGGCTTTAGCCATGTTTGTTTAATATATCACGGATAGCGCCACATGCAGCGGGTTTGACTCAAATGGGAATTCTTGGCTGAAATCAGTTTGTTTGAGCTCTTCAGTGAAAAAACCTTGTGAGCTGCCTAGCTGAACAGCAGTTTTGGACACCTTAGACATGCTCTCAGTGTCCTAGACTGTCTGAAATCAGTCACATACTGTAAGAGGATCCATTTCAGCCATAATGATATTTATGTAGACAATCCCCCCTTCTAGACAGTAAACGTTGATTCGGCTCGCTGGGTTTTGAGAGACAGCCATTAAAAAGATGAATATATTATGATTCAGAGACGATGAGTTTAGATGTACTGGCTAAGATTATGTAAAAGCAATGCATTAAGAAGTACATTTGCTAATTTGGATTCAATGGCGTTGTGGTGTAGAGAGCCTCCTGAGGACGTCTAGCAGTCCAGACAGCCTGCGTTCCAGGGCTCCCATGATCACCCCTGACCAGGAGACGGGCACCAAACTCTGGCACCTGGTGAAGAACCACGAGCACGCAGACCAGCGGGAGGGAGACCGCGGGAGCAAGATGGTGTCTGAGATTTACCTCACACGCTTACTGGCTACCAAGGTACATGAACACCATCCTGTATACACAGGAAACGGAGGTATTTATTAAAACAAAAGAAACAACTCAAGGCTGTTACAGTGTTTTACCATGGTTATACCAGGGTTATATCAGCCAGAAATGAAGATTATGTTGTTATTTACTCAGCCTGGCGTCAATGTATCAGAGGTTTGGGCTCTGTAAGATTTTCTTTACTTTTACGCATTAAATTGATCAAAAGTGACAGTAAATACTTTTACATTGTCTAAAGTATTCTATTTGAAATAAATGCTGTTCTTTTTAGACTAAAAATAATAGTACATGTTTCTTGATCCGCATATTAAAATGATTTCTGGAAGATCATGTGACACTGAAGACTGGAGTAATGATGCTGAAAATGTATCTCTGCATCACAGTAATAAATGACATGCTTAAATATATTTATATGTAAAACAGTTGTTTTAAATTGTAACAATATTTCAGTGTTTTTGCTGTAATTTCGATCATATAAATGCAGTCTTGGTTAGCTTTGAGACTTTTCTTACTGAGCCCAAACCAACAAGATGCAGGCTAACTTAAATGTGATTGTGTACCGAAGTAAAAAATGCGTTTTTAAACAATTTTGTAGTGAACTATTTGCACAACATGAATCGGATTGGTTTTAAAAATTTGGAGCAATCCATTTAATAAGAATCATTTGGCATTCATAACACTTAAGTTTCAAAACATATAAATTAAAACATCACAAATAGTGTTTTATTCAATAAAATGTATGTAAAAGTGCCTAGAAATTACTGATATGTCAGCAGAGATTTTATTGAAACATGTTGTAAACTGTTGTGTGTGGTGTTTTTAGGGCACACTGCAGAAGTTTGTGGACGATCTGTTTGAGACTGTATTCAGTACGGCCCATCGCGGCAGCGCTCTCCCGCTGGCCATCAAATACATGTTTGATTTCCTGGACGAGCAGGCGGACAAGAGACAGATCACCGACCCGGACGTACGGCACACCTGGAAGAGCAACTGGTGAGATCCTGAGCACTTCCGGTCTTTGACCTCATTTTCCGCAGCATCTGTTTAGATTGTTTACCGGGTCGCCAGGTCAGTTCCATTTGTTTAGTGAATGCAGTAAGCTCTCGGAGCGATTGGAAAATAATGTATTTGTGTGTGCAATTCAAGACAGACCACAATCACTAAAAAGCTTTTTGGATGTAATCAGATTTTATTGTATCTCTCTCTGTCTCTCTCTATCTTTCTATCCCAGCCTTCCTCTGCGGTTTTGGGTCAATGTGATAAAAAACCCTCAGTTTGTCTTTGACATCCACAAGAACAGTATTACAGACGCCTGTCTGTCAGTGGTGGCTCAGACTTTCATGGACTCCTGCTCGACGTCTGAGCATCGCCTGGGCAAAGACTCTCCGTCAAACAAGCTCCTCTATGCTAAAGACATTCCCAACTACAAGAGCTGGGTGGAGAGGTACGGACACATGCCTCAGAATAACACACACTTTATCTGACTGACCTGCAAGGATACTGACACTCCACTTTTAACAATAGTAATTGTAATTCTGTACTTGCCCTAGTAGGCCCAACTGATTAGATGCTGCCTAAACTGAAATTAATCAGTGTGATTTTCATTTTCCCCAGTAGATTAACTGCAAACTGTTCATTTACAATTCAAAGCAGATCAGTTTTAACCAGGGTATTTATGTGTGTTTTTCCAAGATATTACAGAGACATCAGCAAGATGCCAAGTATCAGCGATCAGGACATGGACGCCTATCTGGTAGAGCAGTCTCGTCTCCATGGCAACGAGTTCAACACACTGAGCGCGCTCAGTGAACTGTACTTCTACATCAACAAGTACAAGGAAGAGGTGAGACATGGGACATTTATTTACACCCTGTCCTGAGCGGTACACATTTACACAAAATACTAGCATTCAAGAGTCAAGTGTTTGAAGGGGTTTAAAGTATATTTGGGTTTTTCAATGTCATCTCAGATAAACTAAGTATTAAATAAAGCAAAATAAAACACCATCCAATGTAATATTCTTACAATAGGTATAATTACTAAATATTATAATATATATATAGCTGTCAAATTGATTTAATCGTCATTTTCTTTTTACATTAAAGTTAGTGTTTATATAATGTTTGTGTGTATATATATATAATATAAATATATATTACAGTATATGTAGAAATGTAATAATATATACACGCACATATATTATATAAATGCAAACTTTTATGTGATTTGACAGTGTGTGTGTACACTATTAGAAAGTATAAATATAAAATAAGTGCAAAAGAAAAATTTTATTTTGTATAAAAATCTCATTAATTTCTAGGCACACCAAATCTACAGAACTCATTTTAGGGATTTATGCAGAAGCTTTTAAATCCAAAAGTTTGTAAGAAACCATAAATCCCGGTAGTGGTCGCACAAATTGGCCTAACGGTAGATTGAAGATGCACATGAGATTTAAATTGATATGCAAATGTTGTTTCTGTGTCCGTGGTTTGATCTTGATGAATGTGCGGTGTCGTATATGATGAGGTCATTTATCATTGTCATTAGGAGCTCCAGTGAGCATCCACAAACACTCACGCTCAAAACGATGTTGAATATTGAATTATTACTTGAATTCGGCCTTCATCTAATGGCCTGTCCCTCTCTTGCAGATTTTGACAGCGCTGGACAGAGACGGTTACTGTCGCAAACACAAGCTACGACACAAACTGGAACAAGCCATTAACCTGATGTCTGGCAGCAGCTGAGGGCGGTGACGGATCGGACGGGACGGGAGGGGAAGTGTTCAGGGGGTTTGGGGAGGGTTGAGACTGAATTTATGGACCGACCCGTGTGAGATCGTGCACGGCTTGTGCTAGCAGAAAGTGAGGCTAAAACACTGGACAATCAACTTTAAAGGAACCACAGCACAGCATACAAAGCCCAATATTTTCCTGGACCCAGAACCTGTACGCCCAAACGCCCGCACTCCCTAATGACCGGACCGAACGCCGCTCGTATCGGCCTGCCTAACAAACTATTCAACACGGACTACTGTGGATCAGAAACATTCCAATGAGGAAAGGTGCACGTGCTGTTGCCTTGGAAGCTAATTTGCCAAGATAGTGCCATTGAAGAAAATATCCGACTTTCTGGGAGAGAAACGAAGCATCGTGTTTTAGTAGGGTAATCAGAAAACAATTCTTCATATCAACCTCCGAGAGATGCCTCAAGAACAATCGTTCGCAGGGGTGATGAGCTCCATTAACAGAAATGAAGATATTTATATCAGAATGAATCAATAATGGAGACCAAATATTTGGGGAGAACTGCATTATGGGTAGTGTTGAGGCCGGGCAGAATGGGAGGAACCTTCTCCTCCTCGTCTCGAAAATGCCATAGACCTATAAAAGCGCCTTTTCTCTCGTTTTCTTTCTTTTTTGTGATTATGGGGCCAAATGGACCTCTACTTGTCAAGAGGTATGGATCAGCATCTTTTGAAGCTTGCCTTTTTGTTGCGTCCGGATATGACTCCCCGAAACCCTCGCCAAAATGTTCTCCGGGATGGGCATTCATCCTTCGGGAGGCATTTTTGCGCCCTTTGCTTTTTTGTACACCGCTGTGTTACTGTGAGGTTTGGAGTGTTTACTCTGATTCTGTGGTTCTTCTCCAAGACTGAGTTTTGTCCCTTGATGACAGGCATCTTTAATGTAGTAGATCCATCTAGAGCAATAACTCTCAGATTTACTTGCAAGCCATGAGTTTAAGTTCCCTGTGTGTTCAGATTCACTGTCCTGACTCTAAATTTTCAATGTTAGCAGATGCAACTTATTGCTCCTTTTCATTTCCCTGTTGTTGTTCTGTCCAAATGGCAGCCAAAATGTGTTCACAATGCCAAGCACAACGAAGGGACGACTGTTCTACTCTGTTTTATCGCCGTTTCAACAGGCCAATGCAATTTTTGACACAGAGTGACAGTCGAAGTCCGCAGCTAGGCAAATCTCGTCCGCACCACTCTTCGGTCGTCCCCCGTAAGAACCTCATCGTGAACCACGATAAGGTTCCTGCTTGATCGATTATAAAGATTGTGTCAATTCTGTCTGTATACACAAACAACAAGGCCTTAAGTCATTTCCGCTTCTCTTTATCGGACTTTCATTATCTCCGTGGCGGCGGCGGCGCCCTCTGCTGCCTCAGAGGGGAACTTCAAACCGTTATATTCCAGGTACTCCAATTGTGAATTTCAAAGTATTCTCAGCTGTTTTTTTTATTCCTTGCTATATGTGGTTCTGAGTTCTGCCCTGTCTAGTAGCGAATCGATTGTTTTGTGTTGAGGAAAATCACCAACGAGAATGTACAGCATGAATAACTGGGCATATCTTGCAAAAAAAAACAAAAAAAATCTTTGCCTCATTATACATGTTCCAGTTTTAAACACAAAATACCTTCAGTCGATCACAGCCAGGACTACAGGGAGAACTATTTGCTTCATCTTAAAAATGAAAAAAAAAAAAAAACCCGAATTCACCAAGGTCAGTTCGAGCAAACAGACGCCCACCATAATATGTGATCATTAAAACAGTAGAGAAATCCATCGGGGCCTTATTAGTTAAGTTTGTTGATTTTGAATGTAGATATTTAATAACCATCAAAAGTGATCACGTACCTTTAAGTACATCATACGTCAATTGATTTTGCTGATGACTACTAGTCGTGACAAAAGAATAGCTTTTGGTTTAGTAGCTGTAGACCTCATCCTGCAGGGTTTTAAAACTTGGCCATTTCAACAAGCAAAATGTATCTGGATATTTTAAACCTAAAGTGTCATTGAATGTAATTCAACCTGCCTTCAGATTCAGCACATGGATCTGGATGGGGATAACGAGAATCTCAGTTCGTTTAGAGATGGCATCATCAAAAGCCACATTTTTGTTGTTGGAATTGTGAAGGCAGGATGTTTTGAACTAAATGTGGGGCTCATTAACATATGAAAAAGTTGCAGGATGATAATTAAGCAGAATCTTTTTGAACATTGGTTTGTTTTTTTTTGTTGGGGGAATGGGGTCAGCTCATGAATCTGGTTCCGTTCTGGCATTTCAACCTCTTGCAACACGACACATCAGGAAATATTGCCTGTTTGCCAAAGCTGCGTCGTCAGCAATGCAGGTGCGCAACCAATATCCGACGTCTGGACAGACCACTTTGAGAAATGAAACACAATCATAAATCTATGTTTAAAAAAAAAAAAAAAAAAAAAAAGCTGAAAAATAAACCTCAGTGGTTGAATTTTTTTGATTTAGCACCTCTTGGTTGAAACCACGCCGACAGGTTTACATCTGATTTTTCTATACTGTGAGTAAAGCCAAACGTACTGTGGGGGAAGTGGACTTAGCTTGGTCGCGTACATACTGCCTGTAAGATAACTCTTGACTATCGTTAAGTGCAACTGCCCACCGGGGTGTTTTTAGCCGGACTGGTGAAGACAGAGCTAACACTAACTACGCCTCGGCCGATAGCCATATATCAGAAATCGCCCGTTTCCTTTCGTACAGCAGAACTCAGAGCCAAATGAGGCGCTTTGCAGTTTGTTTTCGTGGTGTGGTGAAACGGCATACTTTTAAAAGCACCTGTAACTTGTGAGGAACGGAGCGGAGCGAGTGGAAAAATAACTGTGGTGTTTTTTCAGTAGATACAGTAGAAGAAAAATTGTCTGTTTTAGATCCATAACTACATTTCAGTCAATGTTCTAGTTATAAAAGAAGAAAAGAAAAAAACATTTTGTCTCAGATAAATTAATTCTAATTTATTTGTCGGTTTGTCTCTTTATCCCAAATGTTTTAATCAATTTTATTGTAACAGACTTGTTTACAGTTTCAGAAATATATGGAGTTTATTAACGTGTCTGGAGAGTTTGTGACTGACTGGTTGATTGGATGACTGGTTAATGGGCAACTGCTATGCCTAGTCCTTAATTCTATATAAATATATAAATATATTTTGTATAATTATTGGACTGAAATGTTTTTTTTTTATTATTTTGTTTAAATTATTGTTTTAAATCCATTTTTAATGCGTTAAGTAGTTTGAGGGAGTCGTGAAATGAGTCTAAAACGCTGGCTGCAATGAAGTGTTTTGTATATATTTGCACCTTTTTTTTACTCTGTGCAGGTTTTTGAAAGATTGGATTCTAACTTAATGTTCAAAGGACAAGCATGGTGTTTTTTTTGTTTTGTTTTTTGCCAATTAAAAAATATGTGGATGATGCTGTATATTTCTTGAATGTTTTTTTTTTTTTTTTTTTTTTTAATTGTTTTTGTATATATAATCATCTGCAAGGACTATTTTGTCTCAAGAGCTTGATGTTTTCATTCAAATAAAGACAAGTGTCTCAGTGAAACTTACGCAATCACTCCTGGACTCAGGAAACCTTACACTCTTTCTGAACGTGTACAGTGCAAGAACGCTGAAACAAATATGATTAGTACTTTTGTGCATTTTTATTTTCTTAGGAAACACTTTGTAATTAGATGGGCAATAATGTTAGATGGCACCCGATTGAGTTTCGTGATCACCTGCAGGCATGTGTAGGTCAGAACAGAGGAATATAGATGGAAAACAGCATATTTCAGTACGATGTGTCCTAATCGGACGCAACATGAGTTTCCAGTGACATGTTGTTTTACTGTCCACAATCAATGAAAGCAAAATTGCTGCATGATGCAGCAAAATCACAGCCAATCAGAACATATTTATGTAGGCCTTTATATTTCAGAAAACCATGATACACTACTATTCAAAAGTTTGGAGGAAGTCATTTAAAAAAAAAAAATCAGTTATTTTGTTGTTCTTTTGAACTTTCTATTCATCAAAGAATCCTGAAAAAAATTGCATCATGGTTTCCACAAAAATATGAATCATCGTGTGACAATGAAGACTGTAATGAGAGAGTAATGATGCTAAAAAAATTCAGCTTTGATCACAGGAATGAATTACATTTTAAAATAGATTAACAAAGAATTAATATAATATTTCACAATTGTTCTGTTTTGAATGTATTTTTGATCAAATAAATTCAACCTTTTGAGCATTTAACATTTCAAAAATCTATAATGATAATACATCTGCAGGTATCGATTAAGGGGCCAAGCACACTACCTGCAAAAATACATTTAAGACATTTGTAGGTGATTTTTAGGCAAAATGGTTAAAAAATTATGAATACAGTACAATCACTTGTAATATAATTTTATTGCTCATCACTTTTGAAATGAATGTGGTTGGTTAGTGTGTGGTGGACTATGACAGCAAAGCCTTGCAGAGATACCGCCTCAGTTCAGTTTGGCATCATGCCATCAAATTCGTTGATACATGATAGTTATCAACACGAAATCCATCATTTTTTGTCACCATGGTCCGAAGATGATCTGAATCAAATTTGGGATCGGAAAGGTTTTTTAACGTTTTTGGAAATAGTCGAATTTGGTCCAACAGTCAAGGAGCAGTTCGAAAAAGTACGTTTTCAAAGAAGAAAAAAGTGAAAGACAGCAAGTTTGGCCATCTATGACATAATTGGTATATTGTTCTCTGTATGGAATCTATCAAGACTAGTTTCATTACAATAGGCAAAACTAATCAAATATGTTAGCATTTTTTAAACTTCACTATAATTTTTTTAAACTTTTTGAGTAGCACCAGGGCATGGTGCCGAAGACATGAGTTTCATAGCGATACGCAAATGCGTTTGAATAATGTAACATTTTATGACAAAATTCAAAATGCCGACGCACAAAATGCCGAACAGGAACATTTTATATTGTTCGACTTGGTATGCCGCACTGAGAGTCCAATCTTGTGATTTTTGACCAAACTTTGCCACAAAACATATTCTATTTTTCATATTTCCTGGCTAGTCGTGGCACTGTGACGAAACTGCACACATACCCTCAGGTTGTGCTTGTGATGACATGGACCAACTTTTGTCTCAATCTGTTAAAGCGTTGCAGAGATATAGCCTCACATACAATTTGGCGTGATCTTCATAGAATTTGAAGTTATTTCACAACGGTTTTGATTGGAAAATTCAAAATGGGGGAAAATCTGCAAATTAGAGGGAAACATTTATTTTGTTTCTAGGCCTTGCAGTTGAAAAATTATTAGGTTAAACACAACTTTGGACAATTGGTGGCGAAAGATGGAGAGAATCAACATTTTTATGGTTGATGTGACTATTAATTAGATTTCATAACTTTTCCACAAGAGGTTTAATGGGCTGCAGACTCCCATGGACATGGTGGAAGAAAAAGAGATACAATAGGTGCTTTTGCATAAAGTGAAACTCTGTCATATCACCTCAAAATCTGCAACTCTCATTGAAAATAAAAGGCTTGTGGTCACTTTGTCATTGCAAATCACTGTAACTTTACCAGGGGTGAACCCGGCCTTTCACGATGCATGCTAACAAACTTATGTTAAAGTTGTCTTGTTTGCTTCTTCGTTAATTAGGACTGATCAGATCAAAGACGTTTAGCCACCGGGCAGGATCTGAAGCAGATCAGACAGAGACTTCAGTCTTGAGGTAATTACAAAATGACAGGTAACACTGTATACATATTCATACGCTAATTTACATTTTATTGGCTTAGCCAGCTCTTATTTTTGAGGAAGGAGGGATTTTTGCGAGTCAGGTCAAGCTAACATCTAGAGTCTTCAGCCCTGGAGAGATAAAGCACAGACTTTTATCAGTTGACTTTGATGGATCTCGTTGAGTTGAACTCAACTGCACTTTCGATGTCTTTGTCCGCTCTCATTTAAAAAGACTGCTACTGTTTAAATTACATTATTTTTGCCGTAGTTCTCTGAATGACGGTCTTTTACGGCATAATGACTGTTCTCTGTAAAACTCCAGTTCCAATGAATTAGTCGGAACACGCAGTTCTTGGAAGCATGAATTAGTTACATCCGATTATTCCACAAAATACGATGACCAGCGCAGTCTCCTGTTTTTGAAAGACGACAATCTGTCCGTTCAATCTGCTGTGAACATGTTCCATGATTTGTTTGCATATCAGTGGCGTATCTCCTTATTTTCTTTAGCCGGATGATATTTTGGAAAGATAAAGCATCAATAGTAGAATGTTTATGCCGCCAAGAAGGTGCAACATCTGAAGGGGATAAACAGAAAAAGCTGAGCGGAAGACCTGCTCCTGAGAACAAAAAAGAAAGGATTACAGAAATAGAGAGGGGAGGAAAAAAGCGCACAGGCAAAAGGCAGGCCGCCTCTGGGGTGCAGAGCATCTAAATAAATAATGCATACTGATGGGGGGGCTCATTAACCCAGCTCTCTCAATTCTAAGGGGACATGAAATGTGTTCCTGCGTTACAAGACTACACAACTGCTGCATGACACATTTAGTCTCATAAACGCATACCTACAGCATGCAAATACAGTCTTTAAGACGTAAAGAACTGACATTCTTTTCAGTATAGTTAGTAGTGTTTACCGAGGTAAGCATGACTACATTATTGCTCACATTCGAGGTGAGGGATTTGAATAAACCTCATTTAGGGATATAATTAGGATGACCAAACAACCTCTTTTTCTGGGAACAGCAAAGATAAAAAGAATCTTATATAAAGTGCACAATTGTTTTCTTTTTTAGTTTTATTTAAAGGCTTAAGAAACAAAACAATTTATAAAGAACTTTACATCTGTTCCTTGAGTTCTTTAGTTTTGCTTGAATATAGTGAGAAATGAGAAATGTTTGATTTTATAATGAGACTTTAGATTGCTCACGTTGGTATCTTGGCAAATCCAGGCATTTCCAGCCATTTGTGGCTATAAATTGAAATATTAAAGATATCTCAGTGATTTTTCCTTCCTATGAGCCTGATCCTTAAATTGATGAGGATGTTAAAAAGTTTGGGATTGGAAATGTTTTTTTTTTTTTTATGTTTCAAGGCTGCATTTATTTGATCAGAAAACACAGTAATCAAATATTATTATACAATTGAAATTAACCGCTTCCTATTTGAATATATTTAATGGCAAAAGCTGAATCTTGAGCATCATTATTCCAGTGTTCTGTCTCACATGATCCTTCAGAAATCATTATAATATGCTGATTTGCTGCTCAAGAAACATCTATTATTATTATCAGTGTTGAAAACTGATACTTTTTTTTCCAAAACACATTTGAGTAGAAATCTCTGGTAACATAAATGTCTTTACTGTCACTTTATAGCAATTTAATGCATCCTTGCTGTATACTTCTTACGACCACAATTTTTTTTATTTTTTTTTATTGAGATTTAGCAGCATCTTTTTGATCCTCTGTCACCAAATATCCAGTTTAGCTGTCAATCAGGTGAATATTCTCTCTCCACTACCTCGTGTGTTCAAGATCACATCATCAGGGCTCGCAGAAGTAGATATAATGTTGGTTAATTATTCAAAAAACACTCCCAACGATGTGATCGAAGCAGCCAAAGTGACCAAGAGGAGGAGAAATGACCCCATTTATAATCTTGAAAGCAGGAGAGGTTCATCTCAATAAAAAGGTCTGCTTTCATGCACTGTGCATTCGGGGCCGGTGTGAGGCTTTTTCCAAGGGCACCACCACATCTCAAATGGATCCTCTGCACTTTGCGTCTCCTCCATTTATTCAGAGCAAGATTTCAAACCGTACAGACCTGTCAGGATAGAAGGGGTCAGGGGACACTACCATAGCACTCCATCATCAGACGTCTAATTTAATCCCAATCCGGAGGCGTCAGACTGCTTTGGAACCACTTTGGAAAATTAAAAACTGCCTGTCCCTCTTCCAGTAACATCTTTTGGCTAACCTTTTGCTGCTTAGCCATTTCAAATGTTTTGCATTTCATTGATTTAGCTTGAATTTCTCTTGCCTGTCTCCATCTCTTCTTGCTCCATTGATTTTGTGATTAATGACGGTCGAACCTTGAGCATTGTTAGAGGTAACGTTACAGGTTTTTTTTATAGGTTTTAATTTAAATGGTTACATTTTGGCTACATCATAATATTCAAGATGCTTAAAAACAAGTACCCTAGGTTTAATTAATAATGCACGGTTTTGGCGAGTCTCACAATCTGAGAAAAAAATTCTTAAATGAACGTAAAGAGTTGGGAGAAAATCTGATGCGAGTCAGATCTGTCATGCATTCGGTCTTAAAGTGACAGTGGCCTAATATGCCTGCTGCAATCTGTTTCAATTATTTTAATCAAACAACAAAAGAATAAGAGATAGTCTACTGCTTTTGACTGAATACATTTGGTAGCTTCAATAAGGATTATTCTGTTTAACTTATGCAGTGTTGTTTTACATTTGATTATTGTATTTAGTTGCAGTCATTTTCTTACCTAAACAATATTGTAACTCAATGTAAATTTTAGGTGCAAATGCTTTACGATTGTATGACTAATCACAATTAATCACAATTAATTACAGAAAAATGTGTGATTGATTAGTTGATTTTTTAAATTGATTGACAGCACTAATATATACACTCACTGCCCACTTTATTAAACCTGTTCAACTGCTTGTTAACGCAAATATCCAAGCAGCCAATCACAAGGCAGCAACTCAATGCATTTAGGAATGTTGACATGGTCAAGGCAATCTTCTGAAGTTCAAACTGAGCATCAGAATGGAGAAGAAAGGTGATTTAAGTGACTTTGAAAGCGACATTTTTGGTGCCAGACGGGCTGGTCTGAGTATTTCAGAAACTGCTGATCTACTGGTATTTTCATGCACAGCCATACAGAGAACAGTGAGTGACAGTTCTGTGGGAGAAAATGACCTATTGATGCCAGAGGTCAGAGGAGAATGGCCAGACTCGTTCGAGCTGATAGAAAAGCAACAGTAACTCAAATAACCTCTCATTACAACCAAGGTCTGCAGAAGAGCATCTCTGAACGCAGCAACACATCAAACCTTGAAGCAGATGAGCTACAGCAGCAGAAGACACAAAGGTGTCACTCCTGTCAGACAAGAACAGAAACTGAGGCTACAATTCACACGGGCTCACCAAAATGGGAAAATAGAAGATTGGAAAAACGTTGCCTGGTCTGATGAGTCTCGATTTCTGCTGCGACATTCAGATGGTTGGGTAGAATTTGGCGTAAACAACATGGAAAGCATGGATCCATCCTGCAACATTTCAGGCTGCTGGTGGTGAAATGGTGTGGAGATATTTTCTCGGCACGCTTTGGGCCCCTTAGTACCAATTGAGCATTATAATATTGTTGCTGATCATGTCTATCTCTTTATGACCACACTGCAAATCACTCTAAATCTCTGTCAAAGTGAACAAGCCTTTACTTTTTAAAGCTTGTCCCCAACACTGTTTATGAACAGTAACAGGAGAACAGATGCCCCAAAATGGTATCCAGCCAGCGAATCATGTCTGATGACAGATTTGCCTACTCCTATTACAATTAGTAGGACTGTTGCATCCAATTAGGTAATTGCTTTTTAAAAAGTCGCTTGTCACAGGTATTCTCGCTCAATCTTAATAAGAGCAGCGCATTCTGCCCGGCATCAAAAGCATTCCTGCCTAATTCAAAAAATGAGCTTCATAAACAATTATTGTAAATTGCAGAAAGGGGAAATGAAAGTGAGTGACATTTTGTGTGAGTGCCACGAATGTCTCTGTGAAATATTTCTATTCAGGTCATGCAGGGAAACGTTCTTCTGCTCTCACAAACCAGACAGTCAATGAACCTTTTCCAGTTGCAAGGGCAACTGAATGTGCAAACCCAAAGGCAGGGGTGTAGCAATCATAAAAGTGGTCTTCATCATTGACATGCTGTTTATAACATTAATTAAGTTCTGTTTGTCCACTGTGTTTTTACATGCATGAATTCTGGCAGATGATTTATGAATCAATATTGTATTTAGGAACACGTGACCTTGGCATTGCTAGCGCCACTGCTAAACATCCGTTCACACCAAGGACAATAACTATAACTAACGTTTGTATTGTTCATCAGCTGGTAAAAGTCATTCTAAAAGTGATTCCGAAGTTATTGTTCCTTTGTCGTTAACGTTATAGCTGTGGTGGACTTTCCTATTCATAGATTAGAATAATTATGAATCTCCTCACACATCAACTGTTTCTTGTTTTTCACTGGCATGTCTCTTAGGTGTTGAGGACTAGTGCATCTTTGAGCCCACATTCAGTATTAGTAAAATACTATACTGTTAAACTCAGACACTAAGACTTTTACACAAGACATTGGAATTGGTGACTTGTAATGGAGTCATTTTCGCTGTAAGGTATTTCCACTTTTACTCAAGTATGGTGTTCAGATACTCTTTACACTTCTGCGCTCAGACTTTTCAAATAGTCTCTACATCCCTGACTCAATGACTATTGCAACAGAAAGACTATTTCCGTCTTTAGAAAGCAAATGCATTATCACTTGGGTTACATATTTATTTGAACCGACCTTGCATGCATGTTATTTTCAGATATTAAGAACAACAGCTTAGCTTTAAATACAGCAACAACAGTGATGGTTACTTGACCTCTAAATCCTGGCATTAGTAAGCGAGCGCAAGTGTTTCTTAAACACTGGATGCAGTTGAGAGAGCAGCCGAGGGTCCTGCAGGACTCTGACACTCTTATCGCCCTCCAAGTTCTGTCATGGTGGAGTCAATGAACCATAGCCTGAAAGAAGCCATTGCCAAATCTCTCCCCCGCGTGGTCCTTAAGCTAAGTATCAACACAACTACAGGTGCTGTTGAAGGACCCCGACCGTCCCCGCAGATCCATTGACCCACAGCCACAAAATAAATGAAGGTTGTACCTTGAAATCAGTGTGAATGCCTCTACGATCCAGCTAACTCTGCTTGAATTTACAGATAATTCATACAGACTTTTGCAGAGTCTGAAGTTTTTCAGGCTAGTATGATTACTGCGAGTACAGTGTACTGTTGTGGTAAGTGATGCCACTTTTTTTTTTTTTTTTACAGATTCACCAGAACTAAAAATTAAAGTTAGCCGAAAACCAAAATCGAAAATACATTTTCAATGAATAATTATGAATAATTGAGCTCTATTCTGTTCAGGGTGTTGTGTTTATCACAGGTGATTAACCAGTCATAGTAAAGTTCTAAAGTTTCATTAGAGAAGCAGACGGTTTTGTTCAATTATTTCGCTCTCCGATACAATTTTAGCCAAAACTTTATTTGTTTTGGCCGACAAAATTTTGTTGCATCATTAGTTGTGCTAGATTAAGTACTAGCGCAATAAGTTTTCAAATTGTCTATTGCATATTTTAAAAACAACATTGAAGAAACTTTTGTCACTTGCATCCTTTTTTTGTTGTTGTCCAATGAAATATGGCTTCTACAGTTATGGGTTATTATTTGGACCCTCTGTTTCAAAGATGGCTGTGAAAATAAATCTCAATTTCTTATCCTTTTGATCTCTCATTAAAAAAAAAAAAATCACAAAAATCTAGTTTTATTGAAGCTATCCCAGTCCCCTGACCTGAACCCTAGAAAATGAGTTGGGTGAACTGAAGAGAAGAAGCGCCAACATGGACCTGGGAATTTGAAGGATCTGGAGAGATTCTTTATGAAGGGATGGTCTCTGATCTCTTGTCAGGTATTGTCCAAACACATCAGGCACTAGGAGAAGAGTCAGAGCTGGTATCTTGGCAAAAGGAAGCTGCAAAAAGTATTAAATAAAAGGGTTCCATTATTTGTGGCCAACGTGTATTATTATTATTATTATAAAAGATCAAAAGTATTAACAATGCAGCAGGCTTCTTTGTTCATATTTACCAAGGGTGACAATAATTCTGACCATGACTATACTCTGGCTAAAGTCTTAATGTGTGGATATGGCTACTAGGATGTAAAACCTTGGTAAAAGTGCTCTTTTTTTGTTCTTTGCTGCAGGTCATATTGAAAGTTATTCAGAAAACAGGAGCAGAATTTCTGTGTAAAGCTCATAATGTATTTAATGTAATGTAATTTTTATGTAAATTGTCAGTGAATTTAATGCAACAATTTACATTAAAAATAGTTTTGCGAACAACTTTTTGAATAAAGGCCATTGTATTTTTTTATACAATTAAGTTTTTTGAATTTTTCGACCCTATAGCAAACATGGTCATCAGGTTTTCATCCTACTGTTTCATGTTTTCCCATTTCTGTAATGAGGTCCAGTGATTAATTATTTTGTCGTTTTAATACTAAATGATAAATATCATGGAGTATATTTGTGCTCCAATAAGCTCAGTGCTGAAAGCATAAAATTGCTAAGGAGATAGCTCTCATTTATCAATTAATGTCTTCTTGTAGGGCAGTAGGAAAAAATCATTATCTCTACGCACTTAGTTAATGTACCTTCCAGTAAGTGTCCAGTCCCTCGTATGGCCTTCAGCGTAATAAGGAAAAGGGCAGAATATAACCGTAGGACGGTATAAAACATTAGCACACAGGGTTTTTAAATGACGCAGGAAAATAAAACCATTTATCAGAGGGTAAGGGTATAATTGGCCTATCCACCAAATGTCTTCCCGTTTGATGAATTGTGTTGCACTTACTGTGTTTGGAGTTGGAGACGCAGTGATATTTCCTGCTGGCTGCTTGTGGTTGGCTGATCATTTTTAAGCCACTTTATAAATGGCTTAATTGGTGTTATTGCAATATCAGAAGCTTTGATAGCGGTGCTTTTTGGACTGGTGTGGTGTAGTCATTAAAACCCTGCAACACCCATGAGCTTTCACTGTTGTGCAAGGCACTTAACATCAGGTTACTCCAGGGGGGTTGTCCCTGTTGTAAATGTACTGTAAGTTTAAAAGTGTCTGATTAATGAGTGCTGCTTATGGCTGCGTTCGGAAAAGAACACTAGGATACTATTGACATTGGTTATATTAATAAGACATTGTTCAGATGTTGTATTTCAGGATATTTGTCAGGTTTTTTCCATTTAAAACGCTCTTGTGTGTAGGTAGGACTAATTTCTTATGCATCCCATCCCACGCTCCTCCATTGCTAATTCCAAAACGTAATTTTAGAGGTAATGGAGGCTTGAGCCATTGAAAGCAGAGTAGGCCTAATGCAGAGTAAATCGTCAGAGAAGCGCTGACAAAATGTTTATATGCGAGTGTGTCCGTGCTGCTGTATAATGTGTAGCCTATTTAAAGGGATAGTTCACCCAAAACTTAGCCCGTGATTTACTCACCCTGAAATCATCCTCCTAGGTGTAGGCTTTATGAAATTCTTCTTTCAGACGAATACAATCAGAGTTATATTTAAAAACAATCCTGGTTCTTCCAAACTTGATAATGAGAGTGAATGGCTGTTTGACTCTGGAAGTACATTAAAGCGCACTCATGATTAAAGTGCTCGACACGGATCTGCAGGGGTTTATTATAACTTTATTGACTAAATTAAAATAACTCAATTCACGGCAAAAGAGTAACGTTAACCCTAGAACTTGACGCACAACGTAATAACAACAATTGACGCCTGTCGCGGTTCAAACCATAGACATAATAGAGAGTAGACGCCCTATGGACCACTAATGCCTACTGGCGCCAACCCTGGCCGTTGGCCCAGAGAAAGCCCTGACGAGGCCCGGTCAAGCCCCGGAAGTGACAGTGGAAACGCGACTGGCCCTGGCAGACAGCTAATTTTTTTTTTGCAGGATGGTAGGGGAAGACTCATGAATATTCATTTCCTAACCGTCACTGGGAGTCTGATGACCTACCCCTAACCCCGCCCCTAAACCTACCCGTCACTGGGGGTCTGATGATGACCTACCCCTAACCCCGCCCCTAAACCTACCCGTCACTGGGGTTAAAACCAATCAGGGAGGACTTCCCTAATGAATATTCATGATTCTTCCCCTACCAATATTTTTTTCTTTAATACAGACATGCGTTTTTTTTTTTTTTTTTTTATAAAAATGACATCACATAACCCATATCGCACTGTCAGAGTTTATTCACACCTAACGTACGTATACACACGAGTTTTAAAATCAAAATTTTTAAAAAAGAACAATACATCACGGTTGTTTAAACCAATGAGCATTAAGCTGTGTCGTCAGCAAGTCGTTTCCCATCATGCTTTTGATCAGCGTAGTCGGTGGAGAGCAACTGCGCACGACTGCAGAATCCGATACGTGCGCCTTGCGGTCGCGAGAGTTTTTTGACATATCAGCATGACATCAGAGCAAGGCAGAACGCTCTCAGACACATTTCTAACCGGCATGCATCTCGCGGTGATCACCGGTGATCGGTTCTTCGCAGATTTTGCTCATCTCAAACAAGCCTATTGTGTCATGTTTATCAAAATAAAACTGATTAAAAAACATAGACCCCGCTACATCATTTAAATACTATAGGCTTATGTTGAACTCTTGCTGTGTTAAGCATAAAGTATTAAATGGAAACGTATCTGAAACGTGTGTATTTGAAAAATATTGCATTTATTTCACTTCAGCGGTGGTAAAGTAGCCTATACAAACACGTGAGCGGTCGGTCACTACGGGAACCAGAAAGACTTCATGTCTCTGTTTGCAGCTCCTCCACGCCTGCACGTGGCAACTCTCGCCGATCGGTTACATCCGGTGTTGTGCCGAATTTCGACCGCCTGCCAAATTATTACCCCCCTCGTTGAATTCCTACCCCTCCCCCACAAGTAATCCTAAACCTACCAATGCTAGGGGGGTAATATAATTTGGCGGGGGTCGAAATTCGGCACAACACCGGCCGCAGCGATGGCCAGACAGTGGAAACGCGGCTATTGATAACCATTTCAAAATTCAAATTCAAACAATAGAACGTTGTTGCTACATTACCTTACTATATTGCAATTCCATTCCACAAAAGTTTCTTTATAGATTGTTAAAATATTCTTCACAAAAAAGAAGAAAATGTTTTTTGGGGGAATCAAATGGCATTCTGTGTTGGCATTGCTGCGAAATCCCACTCTGGAACCTATATCTTATGAACTCGTGCCTGTAACCCGTATGAACTCAATTTATAATACTTCAAATTGTGTCCTTTTTAGACTTTGGCAGCATGAATCACCATCAAATTTCATTATATGGAAAACAGAAGCTTGTACCTTCTACCTAACATCTTACATTTCATAGAAGAAAGAAAATAATAGGGTTGGAATAACATGAGGGTGAGTAATTGATGACAAATCTGTCATTATTCATTGCATTTATTCCATATAATATATATATATGTGTGTGTGTGCTATGTCCTATTTCTATGACTCACAGTAGACCTACTTAAATCCAGAAAACAATTGGTGCTTTTAAGATTTCAATTTCCTTTAGAGATGTTTTGTGTGTGTGTGTGTGTTTCATTTAGCTCTACAAAATAAATTATACTCAGTCACACTTCAAGCATGCATTTTGTAACAGTTGCTAACAAGTTTCTAAATAAGGACTACAATTACCACAAGGATGCGAGTTGTGTGTGCTTAATGAATCAAACAACAAATATGTACCACCAGAAGTTTCATAATTTACATTTAATATTTGACTATGTGTAATTTGTTGTAGAACGAGACACTGAAGAAGCTCTGTTCATATGTGGTCATTTAAATTGTCCCCTGTCATGTTATGCTTGACGTCAGTCAGGACAAGCGTCATCATTGCGTGACGAATCAGAAAAATCCAGGCTAGGGTTTCATGCTAATTTCCATCTTTTTCTATTGGCCAGCACCTTCTCTTGCACTACCTGCCTTTGTGTGTGCAAAATCCCCTTACATTTCCTGCAGCAGCTCATGCGTGTTTACATAAGAGTCTCAGCCGTGTGAGGGACCCGGAGGTCATTGGATCAAGGTGTGTCTGCCGAGACCACTTCAGGGTGCCAGCCGTCGCCACCAATAGTCGCAGGTCTAATTAACCTAGTAGTGGCGTCCTGACACGTCTGAATCTGGATCGGAGTTCCAACAATATGTTTGGTGTCACCTTAAAGATTAGCGCCCATCCGCTTCGAAGTTCGGATTGTGCTAATCGCCCACACCCTTTGATGTCGTCCTCCTCTGAGTGTGCAAACTCTGGGTAATAATTGAAACCATCAAAGGCTTTTGCACGTAATCCCTGACTATGGCAAATCCCCTACTCTGCGTCTCACCCTCTCTCGCTGTCTCTCTCTCTCTCTCTCTCTCTCTCTCTCTCCTTAAACCACAGCAAGAAAAAAAATAGGGGCGTCTTAAATTAATGTGCTTAGCTTTTCCATCAAGACATGACAGATCTTTGCAAATTATCCCTTTGAATAGGTCACGGTTTCACAGTTCTTCCCAGCTCCAGTTTTTCACTCGCTCCCCTCTCTGCTTTCTTTTCCCATTCCTCTTTTCATATTTTCTGGGGATTCATTTGTCACTTGAACATTGATTTGAGAGCACAATCCATTTTTTGTTCCTTTAAAAGCATTAATACTCTCTGGATTTGTCGGAGAGAGAGGAAGACGGCACTGTCTACTGAACGTCTTTTGTGATTGGAAAATTTTGCATGATTAATAACCTAACGACTGAAATGTGCTTTGACAGGCACAATCCTCCTGTTTGATCTCAGCTGGCTTATACTGGGCTATGACGAAACACGTCAATCATTGTCAGTTTTTCATTATATAACTCTAATGCTCATGCGTCCAGAGCACATCGATTTGTAAAGTCTTTGGCGTGGATTAATTTAGCAAAAGTTTTTGCTCTAAGAAGATCTTTAATGCAAAGAATCTTTAGAGATTTGTCTTTAATGTTAGTCCTCTGTAGGGAAAGAGGGAACAAATTATATATTTTCTTCAGATGTGAACATCAATACATTATCAAGATATGTTATTTAGGAGTTAGTTCAACCAGAAATGAAAATCACGCTGTCGTTACAATCCTGTGTGACTTTCTTTACGTTAAACAAAAGGAGATGTTAAGAGAATGTTATAATATATATATATATATATGTATAGAATAAAAGTAGACCCGTGCACTATAATACAAATCTTCTAAACCATATAACTGCTTTTTGTCAAGGAACAAATTCAAATTTGATTGTTTATATTAGCCTACCACATAAAAGTTAGGGGTCGATAAGATTTTAATGTTTTTTGAAAAAAGTTGCTAATTAGATAAATAAAAAAAACAGTAATATTGTTTAGTATTATCACAATTTAAAATAACTGTTTTTATTTTAATATATCTTAATATTTAACTCATTCCTGTGATGCAAAACTGAATTTTCAGCATCATTACTCCCGTCTTTAGTGTCACACAATCCTTCAGAAAATAAAATTATTTGAAATATCAGGATTATTTGAAATAGAAATTTACTTTACAGACTTAACAGTCACTTTTGATTCATTTAATGCATCCTTGCTGAATAAAAATCTTACTGACCCCATGCTTTTGAACAGTAGTGTAAATAACATATAGCTGCAGTAGAGGGGAAGATTTAACTACTTCAATTTTAGTCTGTTGCTCACACAAAGCTTCCGAAGATTTAAAATAGGGCCCCAGTCCCTTTAAGCAAATCAAATTAGTAATATACCTTAAAAAAAAAAAAAAAAAAAATAGCACAACAGCATATTCATGTTTATTTTATGACCCAAACCATTGCACCCTCTGGTTGTATTACACACATATGCACAGCACTGACCTTTTGCACTATATTAAATATGGGTCATATTGTGAATAAACCAAGACAACCAACACTGTGCTGTTGTCCCACGTCACCCATGACTCATTTATCTCCGCATCCCTCCTACATTATGTGTCACACTGGTGAGCTTTCTGAAATTGCATTTTCCTAATCCTTCATTTTGAAAGCCATTCCCCCAAAACCTCAAGCAATTAGGATAACATCGGGCAAATTTATCATCATTTTCAGCTTGAATATCTTACTGCGAAATGTGAAATAATGATGCTGATTATTCATGAAAAGCTCATTTCAAACTGCATCTCAGTGTGTTTCATCAGTGTTATCTTTCACATCTGCTTTGAAGGTAGGCCTGATGGTCAAAATCAGAAACGCATCGTTTTAGCATATCTAATATGTTAGAAACAGAAATGTGATTTTAGCAAGACCTATCCTGTTCAATTATTCCAAAGTCCTTTCGATGTGTTTATCAACTCATTTCAAGGAATAGTCCACCCAAAAATTGTAATTCTGTAAAACTATAACAAGCCTATATGCTGTTATATTTTACTGTGAAACACAAAAGGAGAATTATCCAGAACCTTCTCACAGCTCTTTTCCATACATTGACAGTTCATAGTGACCACATCTGCTCCAAAAATGACAAAAAAGCACCATAAAAGTTGTCCGTATGTGGTACATATTAAACTTCTACGAAGATGATAGGTTTTAATCTTTTGATTTTCCCTCAAATCTTTTCCATATATTCAAATGGGCTGAAGAAGTTATTTTTGCCAAGCAGGATTGGTACTGTGACTTTTATAGATTATCATTTAATTCCAGCTGAGACTTTAAGGAAGATATTGGTTGACTTTAGAATATTAGAACACAAGTTGTTTGGACTACTTTTATAATGCATAGGATAAAAACATCTGCTTAAAGGGATGGTTTCTCATTTACATAGAGTTGATGGGCTCCATTTACTTCCATAGAATGAAAAAAAAATACTATGGAAGTCAATGGGGTCCATTAACACTCTTTCTTCAAAATATCTTCTTTTGTGTTCAGCAAAAGAAAGAAATTCATACAGGTTTGGCACAACTTGAGGGTGAGTAAATGATGACAACATTTTTATTTTTGAGTGAACTATCCCTTTAATGTAAATGCACAAGGGTGAGTGGTTAGACAATCATGCTGGTTAATTAAATGAGTCAATATATTTGTTCGTATTGCTAAACTGCCATTTACAAATGTCAATCACATGCTTGGCTACATAAGTGCATTGATTGTACATTGCAAAAAGGAAACATACAGGCACACTGTTTGATGGACACAAGGCTTTGAATGGACCTGATCAATAAATGGGTAGAGAAAGATCCAGTTCCTTTCTCCTGTCTCGCCTCACAATAGGGAATCGCAATAGTATGTCTCCCTCAATATGAAAACAGTCCACACACACAAAACGTCCTTTATCATCCTAACTCGACGACACAATGGCCCTGCTCTCCTCTCTCCACGCTGGCGACTCAATGTCAGCTCTCTTCACATCTCCCCCAAAAGCTGTTTCCAGCACCTCCCCGACATTTCCATAATCACTTCATCCGTGCGATGTGATCGGACTCGCATACAAAAAGGAAGACATTAGCCCCGATTTGAACTGCTAAAGCTTTGCCAGAGCGAAGGGGCTGTTTTGGGCAGATAAGAGGTTTTGGCAGGACAGCGACGGTGGAAAGCAGTGAAAACTCAACTCTGCTGCGCTCTAGCCCACTTATTATTATAGCTCCTGTAAGAAGAGCTGTTTTCCTTTCCTCAGACTTCATTTTATTATTCATTCCTGCATTTATTTTGTGAACGGGGTGGCACGGTTTCATTTTATTGTATTAATTCAAGTCGTGCTGCTTGTGTTGAGGTGCGACTGAAAATCAAAACAGGCTGTTTTCTGTCATCGTGGCTAGATGTGCTTTTTATGGTTGGCTCTGTTGTTTTGAATGAGTCAGACAGTGTAGTTTCTCTATTTTAGAGTTAAATCTTTAGATCTCGAGCGTTAAACACCGAACACATGCTGCTCGCCTAGAGCACTGCAGTACGTATTCTGTCAGAATATCAGACTAACACGCTGAGCTCTTATTGTTTTTTGCTAATGTTTTCAGTTGGTTGAATTTGATAAATTTGTTGAGTCTTTAACTTCATGTTGTTTTTCTTGTTTTCTACATGCAAAAAATGTTTTCACATTGGGTTCGAATGCTTTGTCTAAATTTTCCTTTCCCTTACGAGTTTCTTAAAATTTTGATATTTACATTTATTTTCACATTACTTTGGATAAATGTTTTTAACCAAGACTTCTTACCTCGATTTTGTAATTTTCTGTTGTTCTAGACAAAATGAGTTCCAGGCTTTCATTCTCTTTAGTGATTAAGATGCAATTTGGTATTGCGTCAGATGAGTCTGTATTTAAGCAAGACATTCGGCCAAGTGTGTTTTCACACTCTCCCCAACTCTAGAATAAGTGGATTGAGGATTGTCATCAACAAAAGTGAGCAAAAGTGGCCACTTCAGACAGATTACCTGAGTGCCATCTCGACGACCCTTGGATCTGCGATTTCAGCAAAAGCGGAGGAGAGACCAAGAGCTATTTCTCCTATTTCTATTTCTTTTTGAGCATTAATGGATTTTTCCATTGGCTCTGTCATGTTAGAAACATCTGGCTCTATTGCTGGGCAGTGAAGCATTATAGTAGCCGCGGCAGGCTGTCAGAGTCGACTAGCGGTGCGCCGTGGCCTGCTGGAACCAGTCATGGAGATGGACAGAGGCAGGTGTTCTCAAACACCTCAGTATAATTGCAGTTTCCATTGTCATCGCACAACCAGAATCTGCAAAAAATTAATGCGACTAAGAAACCCCCCCCCCCCCCCCCACACACACACAAACTTTTCTTTTCCATTTGCTCTTTTTATTTTTTATTTTTTTTTATAAAAATCACCATCTTAATTAAAATGAGTTATTCCAGATGGGTAGCAGATTGTGGTATGGAAATAAGCCAAGTAAGCAGTAAACACAGCTATGTTAACAAGACATAACAAATGAATATTCTCCAACTAACATGCACTCATGCGCTCGTACCTGAAATAGGGTGTGACGGTCGTGTTTTAAGACCTCAGCTTTGGGTTAAGTGTCTGGGACAGTGTGGTTTGGTTCTAGAATAGGCGGCGGCCATGGAAGATCCATTTTATTTTTGTCTTGCGTCCTTATGTATTAAAAAGGAAGAGGCTGTCCTGGTTGTAACATCAAAAAAAACTCTTGTGGTCTTTACCTGTTTTTATCAATAAACCGAAAGATACATTGATATAGAGATCAGGGGCCCTACTCACAAAACATTGTATCTTACCACTAAGAGTTACCACTACAGTTAAGAGTTTGAGACCAACTTTTACTAAGAAATAAAGAGAAATCTTAAGCTAAAAGGGTGGGGTTGACCCCGTTTCTATGGATGATGTCAACATGTTTACTAACTTGATTGGCTAATGGGGTAGGGATCTCGGTCAGTGATTTAATTATAGAAATATTGCAGAACGAGGTATCATGTTGTAGGCTTATTTTATCATTTAAAACCTATTTTACTTGTTAACTCTGTTCGACCACTTGTAAGTGTGAACTTGTGAAGAAACTGCAACAGGTAATAGGACATTTATTTATTTATTAAAGATTTATTTTTATTATGAGAGGACAGTGAGTAGACAGGAAGTGAAGTGGGAGAGAGAAAGAGGGGGGACGGGATTGGGAAAGGTCCACGGGCCGGCACTTGAACCCGGGTCACATGAGCTGCCCACAAGGCTATCAGCACAGACGATGCGACATTATTTTTAACTTGACCACAATCTTTTACTCTCTGGTTTTAGTGCTAAAATGCTTTATGAAAGACTCCTAAAAGCAGGACTGACACTACTTTTAAGAGTTTCTCAGCTGGGTGCACACTGAGCGATTTATAATAGTCCTTTACGATTGTTGCTTGTCAGACTGTACGAACATGATCATCGCTGTCACACTGTAAGATCTCAGTGGTCATTAATGTCAGACTGGACAGTCAAGACGCATTATAAACGTACGCACGCATGTTCGGTGACAGGTATTACTTAAAGACATCTTCTAAACGTTCATTTGACATCTGACAGGAAACGTCCTATACGTATTGCAGATGAGCAAACACTCGTCTTCCAGATGTAGGCTAAACACACATCAAATAGACGTCTCCGTGATGTAGCCTACATGTGCTATCTGGGAATGTTACTTTTGGTCATGGCTTGTCTTGAAAAACGAAGACAATTTGAGGGTCGTTGAAGGAGAAGTCACACTGCAGGATTGTGAGTCAAATCTTCTGACACTGCCAGAATTTCGGTTCAAATTTGATCGCTGTCGGTGAAACTAGTGATCACAGACGTCAGATTTTAGCCTATAGGATCAGATCATCTTTTAGCATTTGCAATATTTGTCTCAGGCGGTCAAATAATGGCCAAAATCGCACAGTGTGCACCTGGATTAAATCGGCAAGTTAGGAGCTACATTTAGCCTTAAGATGTTTTGTGGATACGGCCCCAGGTCTATACATTATTTATATAGCTTATACCGGCGTCAAATTCTTTGTATGCTTTTTCAAATTTTTGTCTGTCTGTCTGTCTCTCTTTCTATCATTCTATCTATCTACTGTGTATTTGTACACGTTTGGATTTACAAACATATACACACACATGCCAAATGTGTGTATGTATGTATGTATGTGTGTGTGTGTGTGTGTGTGTGTGTGTGTGTGTGTATGTGTGTATAGTATATATGTATATAAACAGCTCTTGGTGGAACATTAAATATCCTGAAGTAGGCTATTGCGGTTTCGAAGGAAAGCACCGCAGGCAATATTAAACATTTTCAAAATGGTCTGCCAGTTATATTGCTCAAAATTAAATAAAACAGGTAGGATTACTGCAAGGGGTTGACATGCTGATGCACATGATTTTGACCTTTATTTCTGAGAGTTGAAAAATGCTTGCTTTGATTTTCTGGGACAAGACTTTCGGAAGAATGTGACCATAATTTGACATTTTTTTTTAAGTTCTTGTAGATTTGGGAAAACACCCGATGTGTGATTCACAGGCAGACATAGACACGAACCACATAAACACGTGCTGGGAAAGCAGACACTGCTGGTCTGACCTTTCAACCGCAGTTAAGTGGACTAGACAGTTCAGGTGTCTGGAGCTGTTAGCGGTAATCCAGGTCACGCTGTGCATTACTTAAGGCGTGCCTTTCCACATCTGATTAAAAACCTCTCCATTAGATATTCACTGCATTAGCTGTGGCTGTTCTGGTGGTATGCATACACTTTCAAATCATGCTTCTGGGGGCTGCTGCATTCTAATTGGCCAGCAGAACATTTCCACTGACCAATCGGAGAGCTCACTTGCATTCTTTGCCTTGGAACATCATGACAACACGTCTTAACTGGCAGACCATTTTGAGATTGTTTAATATGTAATTGCCTGCGGTGCAGTAAATTGCTTTCTCATGGTTCCTTCGAAACCGCAATACTTCAGGATATTTAATGTTCCACCAAGAGCTGTTTTATTAAAGCTGCTGTCTTTTGACACCAGCAGAATGTTGTTGTTGTTGTTGTAAGCACTTTCATTTCATAAAAGCCATTTGCACTATGTAAAAAAAAAGTGTGATGAAACATATTTGTGCACTCCCCTTGGATTCAGACTACAGCTGCTAAAAGTCTCCAGGTCACTGGGACATTTTTCCCCCTCTGTTTTTATGTACAGTGAAAGGCTTTCAGGAGTCTGTCTCATTAGTTTAGGATAAGGATGGATAACTCTCAGTGCAAATGGCCTTCTGTTTCCTCCCCTGCGCTGCTTTGGAGTGCCGAGGTTGATCGTTTTATATTCTTACTGTGTGATCTGGTTGTTGTGGTGTCTGTTTGAGCCGGGTAGTAAATCATGCTGAGTGAATGATCTTATTTAACATCAATAAAACATTCATCTCTAATCACTCTCCATTCATCTGATAATTAGGGCAGGCTTAAGCTTCTTTGCCAAATGCCATTATCATTACATATAGAGACCATGCAGGCAATAATTTTGTGACTGCCATTACTGTAAACATATATCTATTGTGCTTAAAATTTCGAGAAGGTGTAGAAATCATTTTGATTCAAACCTTTTTGTGGAAAAAGAAACAGTCATTGCTACTAAAACAATTGATATCAAAAGGTTTCTCAAGTACGTAGGTTTAAATAACTAGGTTAATTATTCAAATATAAAATAATAATTATACATGATGATGAAATAATGATCATTTAAAAAAAGGTGCATTTACTGCGGTTTGGAAATGTGTCTTACATCACTGTTAAAAGGAGACCTAAAGTGCCCCCTACGGGATTAAAGTGTAACGGCGTGTTCAAATATTACAAAACACAGACAGACAGACAGATTGAATAGTAAATCTATAATAAATGAATTTGAATCTTTCAAATTTAAAGAATGGATGCATGTGTATACATACACACATCTACTTCAGCATAAGGTAACATATTCACATGTCCTACCCCTTATTCAGAAGACCTATTGCATTTGGTACAAAAGTTTGATTTATTTCTATAATTGCTTTATTCTATAACGATGAAGATTTTAGTTTAAAGCATGATTCAAAGGGTGTGTTGTCTCTTGTTATAGCCAAAGCTTTTCTCTGAGCAGCAATTTCATTTAATTGATGGACTGACTTTTGCTTGGATCCTTTGATTTTACCTGCCATTCTTGTAATTCTGTTTAAAGTTGTATGAACTCTTTGCAAAACAACCTGACTCTTTCCATGAATAACCTCTGATTTGCTTTCTTAAAGATAAGATCCACATTATCAGAAAAATGCAATTTACAGTCAATCACAGTTCCCAAATAGTTAAGTCTTCACTGAGTCTTCACAATTTCAACAGGTTGATCACATAACATTATTTTTGTTTGGGGCTCTGGGTAATTTAATTATTTTGTCTTACCCGCATTTATCAATAAAGAACTCGCTTCACACCAGTTTTCTAGTTTTTACACCTGCTCTTCATCCTCAGAATTTACACAGTCTTTCCATACAAGTGCCATGTCATCTGCATATTTGTATATCATCTATCTGCATTCTTATTTCATTTAAACAGAGAATAACAGAAGTGACAAAACACATCCTTGAGGTGCCCGAGTATTTAAAAACACTAATATATATATATATATATATATATAGAATGAATTTAATTTTATTACATTTAATTGGAATATGAAATGAAAAATTAATAACTTAAACTTTGATATGTTCCTCACAGAAAGCTATGGGACAAAGTGACTTGGCTCAGACTGCTTTTCTCCACAAATGTCCCCCTTTTAGTAAAAGAACGTCTTATTTGTTGGTTTGTCAAATTATTTATTTGTAGTGTCCAAAATCACAATCATCCCATGATATTCAGATCCATGAGCTCATGTAGCTTGCCCCATTTGAGTTTTTTTCTTTCGTAAACAGAATTGATTGAATTATCAGTTTGGGACAGATTTCATCATGTTGACTGCTGGTCCATGCATAAGCTCTTTCCATGAATTAGAGGGGTCAGCGTTTCTGTCTGATCAGCGTATCATTACAGTCAGTGGTGGAGATACTCTGTTGTTGTTCTTAATTTATGGGGCTGTGTGATTTTGTAAGATTGCTTACAAAGGGAATGGCAATTGATGGCGAGCGTTCAAAATTTAAATCTTTTCTCTTGGCTCTGTCCTTTTCTCTGTATATCATCCCTGTGACAGATTCACAACATAACACGCAGATCAGTTTGTTTATTCCATGGTGTAATGAGAGCAGAGATACAAGAGATACAATTACTATTTACTTCATTTATCCACTGTAATATCCTATTCTATGCCATATTTGTTCTTGTAACGCACTGGTTCAGCTTGAAGTGACAGTCCTTACAGCTGACAGACAGTACTACATGGCTAAATGTTGCGTTCTGTCAAATGCATGCATGCTGTTATGCGTCAAATACAAGTAGACGGGGAGTAGAACACTTATGAAAACACGAGTTGTGAAGGAGCTGTTCTCCACCGAGGGTATTTTTACAGTAGCAGCCCACTGAAGTGTAGCAGCTCTGACAGAAGGCTCACTCACAGCGGCGCATTTAAAGCACAGGTGTGTTTCAGAGTCTGTGGCTGAATCCGAAATCACGAAATTACAATCCCCTTTGTTAGTCCACAAATACAGTTCACTTGAAGGAGTGAATGAAAACGAGTGAGCGAATTCGGACAGCCGTTGGTTGAGCGAACATCGGATGTACACTCGTTATTGCGGTGCAATGTGGGATAGAGTGAGTGGACTTAATAACGTCCACTATGGTTTTGACACCAATACAAATGGCTGTCGCCTTAAACAGTGCACTATTTGAGGGTTTGAGGGGTGATTTCGGATTCAGTCTATGTCAATCCTGACAAACACAGTGACCACGGTCAGACCAACGCATTCTCATCCCAAGGCGTAATATTCTGACACTTTGACAAAGCGTCTATATCGAACGCGCATGGCACCCTTTAGCGTCAATATAACACGCAGAGAGATGGGTAGGTTTAGGTATGGTGTAGGGTTAGGGTTAGACCGCTAGGAGGCGCCTTCTGACCCATATATTTCGGCGTCTCATATTGACGCTAAAGGGTGCCATGCGCGTTCGATATAGACGCTTTGGCAAAAGCGTCATTATATTACGCCTTGGGATGAGAACGGGCTGGTCAGACACAAGTCAAAATCATGTCATGTTTGTATTGTTCCAAACCTGTGATTTTTTTTCTCTCACAAAAGAAAAGGTTTAGCAAAATACTCTTTTCTCTTATGAAACAAGCAAACAATGATGATTGTCAATCAGTGTTTTTTAGTATCATTGGTATGCCATTTTTGTTCATATTTTGAATTAGATTTTTTTTTTCACTTCAGTTTAAAGTTTCAGAAATTTTGTTGTGCTTTGCCATTTTTAATCATTTTTTATTTTTAAAACGTGTAGTTTTTCTTCATTTTTATTTATTTATTTTAGTTTATTCAGTTTCAGTATAAACACAAATAAGGCAACTGGCTGGCTGAAATAAAATAAGTTTTATTTAAGATAACATTTATTTATCTTTTCAAAGAATGATTTTTCTTGCCAATCTCCCATAAAAAAAAAAAAGTCTGGTCTTAAAATCTGGTCCTCTCAAACATTCATTCTCATTTGCATATAATTGAATATGCACATGAAGACACAAGTTTATTGTCAATGAGGCTGAACACGATTGATTCTCACATGTCCCATATTTAAATTTCTTTAGTTTTTTTGTTTTTTTTTTCAGTTTTCGATGTTCACAGAACCTGTTCACTTCTTTCATTATTCACATTGCTCTTTGTTATACCCTCTCCTTTTGTTTTGGAAAGAAACCAAGTCATAGGGGTTTGGAACAATATGAGGTTGAGTAAATGACACAGGTTTCATATTTGTTGATTTTTTCTTTTTCTTTTTTTTTTTTTTTTTTACAGAGCCTCAGTTTACTGCCAGTGGATTGTCAGATGGTCCCTAAACAGAAAAAGTTAAATGAAATAATTCAATGACTCTCAGGGAAAATGAAATAAAGCATATTTTAGAATCAAATTCATATTGAGCTTAGCAGAAATTATTAGATTAAACAGAGATTGAACATTTCAGTCTATTGACATTCATGTCAACATTGTGTAAAATGTTAGCAATTTCTTTGTGTAAAATTGTAGCAATTTCTTTATTCAAAATGGAACGTAACCCACTGTCTCATAAACAGTTTTCAGCTGTTTTGTTTGTACTTTTGGTCTGATTATGCAAGTTTATTTCTGTCATCCAATCTGATTGACCAAGCAGTGGAGGACAAATATATTCAAGCAGTGGAGGACAAATATATTCAAACTGTTCAAATGTAGTCAGAAATGTTGTTTACTATGTTATAGTCTTGTGAATCGTTGTATAAAAGCAATATCATATCAATATCCTCATGTGCAGCCTGCAGGTAATTACACCCATGTGACGTCTCCTCACCTATACTTGTGGAGTGATTCCCTTCATCGTCTTCCCCGCAGTGGGTTTTCTTCATTAAATGACTCACGATGTTAGTGGCATTAAAGGCTCTCTGGAACACAAGACACCAGCGATAATGCTGCAGAATCCAGTGATATAAAATATATTTAAATGGCAAACAGTGAACGCTACGCTACACGTAAGAGCAGAAGAGTCTGTTTAATGTTAAGAGGTATTTATTGCACTAAAACTAAAAGCCTGATAGTTACAGCAATTACAGCATTTGCCCTTTTAAAGGTACAAGCCATAATTGCATGGCAGGGCAGACTTTCAGAAGTCGAGCAACAACGACCAGCGTCAAATAATAACAAAGCCTCCATATGCCGCTAAAGTAACTCTAGCCATACATTTACAAATGCAAAGTGTTGTTTCAGCCACAGAGTTCACCTGACACAGGTCATGTAGAGCTGATTCACACGTCACACATCTTACTCAAGAATCGTCCACTTTATAACTAATGCAGTGTTCTCAAATGGTTTTGTTTCAGGATGCAGATTTGAACTGGTAACACTTTAAAAAAGGGTGCACTAATATGCATGAATTCATGCTTAACCAATGCACAGATAATCAAGTGTTAATGTAAGACTCATGAAGAACTAAACCATTAATTTATGATTACTGCATCAGCAACTAATAAAGAGTCTAAATTATTAATGGATTAAGTAACATATGAATTGCTATGAATTAAATGTGTCATCATTTATTAATTCCTTAATAACATATAGTATTAGTGTAAATTAATGTTAATTACCACAATTGGTCAAAGCTATATACTTCAACTTCCAGTTGTCTGCTTTAATTAATCATTAGCTAATGATTTGCAAATGTATCATTATGTTATGACTTTACTTGTTGAGGCACATTACTATTAACTAATTGTTAAGTAATATGTCATTATGGTAATGGAGATTGACATCCCCTCTAAAGGTATGTGGGACAGTTGCACAGTGAATGCCATGTCAGAGAATGTGTTTGAGTAAGTTGGGATGCACACAAATATAAGCACACCAGATTAGCCCCTTTCACACCGGGTAGTTCTAGGATCTAGCCACTAGGGCGGTTTCCCGAGAACTAAATGTTCCCCTAGGGCCATTTTCCTGGTTGTGACTTTTATTTTGACGGCCAGAACGCCAGAACGGCAGAGCCTGAGCACACAGCGCTCCCATTCTCAGTTTTCATTAGATTACAATCTGTCTAACAGTCCTGTCTAATATTAGATATAACTGTTATACAAAGAAAGTAAACGGTTTATAAAAAAAGTATTTGCGTTTGATGGCCAGTGTTGCTAACTGAGCAGAAAGGTCCATCTATCACTGTTAAAAATGTGAGGTGTTTCATGTGCGTTCAGCCAATCAGCTTACACTCACGTCACTGGTAATAATAATAATAATTTGTTACATTTATATATATCTGGGACCTCAAAGCGCTTTACAAGGAAGGGGGGAATCTCCTCAACCACCACCAATGTGTAGCTCCACCTGGATGATGCGACGGCAGCCATATTGCGCCAGTACGCCCACCACACACCAGCTTACTGGTGGCGAGGAGAGTGATGAAGCCAATCAGTATACGGGGATGATTAGGAGGCCATGATGGACAGAGGACAATGGGCAGATTTGGCCAGGATGCCGGGGTTTCACCCGTACTCTTTCAAAAGACATCCTGGGATTTTTAATGAGCACAGAGAGTCAGGACCTCAGGTTAACGTCTCATCCGAAGGACGGTGCTCTTTGACAGTACAGTGTCCCCGTCACTACACTGGGGCGTTAGGACCCACACAGACCACAGGGTGAGCGCCCCCTACTGGCCTCATAACACCTCTTCCAGCAGCAACCTGGTTTTCTCATGAGGTCTCCCATCCAGGTACTAACCAGGCTCAGCCCTGCTTAGCTTCAGTGGGCAACCAGTCTTGGACTACAGGGTGATATGGCTGCTGGCTGCAATGGTAGTTCCTATTGTGCTGGGTTAGACCCTATTCTGAAGCAGGAGCTAATTTAGTTCCCCCAAACGGTAGCCTGGGAAAATCCCGACGAACTTCCATCAAATTTGAGATTAGCTCAGCAAGTCAGTCTGGCCAAGAGCCCTTTCAAGCCCATTTCCAATTTTTCCAAATCGAGGCACCAATCACAAACGTTGAGGCGGGCTTTACACGATGACAATTGCTCTGATTGGCTTTGTCTATCCAATTGCGCCCAGAGGCATTTGAGAGATGTCCGTTGGTGACGGCCCTTTGGAAACGGGCTGTGAATGGACCTTCAACAGACCCACCTCAGGTGTCAATCGGCATTCCTAGAACTAAAATTGTTCTCAGTTCCTGAAGTGCGAACACACCAAAAACTGGATACTTCTGCCATTAGTTCTAGGAACTATGAAAAGGTTAATCCGGTGCAAAAGCCCCTAATCTGAACCATCAGAAATAGAATATGGCATCAGTTTACTGTTGGGGTTTTGTTGTGTTGTGTTGTGTAGCGTCGCTCCGCATCCAGTGTAATATCACAGATCGTAATGGGTTCTATTGTCTTTGTCTGGTCTAGACACAGTGTTAGAAAAAGCAGTGCCAGACCGCATGTTCTCAGTGTTCTGCCTTTGTAACCCAGACCTCAAGCTTGTTCTGACATATTTCTGTGCAAGACACTGTTCATCTGGCATAGTGGAAGTGGAAATTGAAATCCATGGCTTAGTGTGGATGTCAAAAGCAAAATGACATATTACTTAACAATTCATTAATAGTCATGTGCCTCAACAAGTAAAGTCATAACATAATGATTAATTATAGAAGGCAACTGGAAGTTGAAGTACATAGCTTAGACCCATTGTGGTAATTAACACATTGATAGTATTAATTAATGTTATTAAGGAATTAATACATTATGACACATTTAATTCATAACAATTCATATATTACTTAATCTATTAATCATATAGACTCTTTCTTGGTTGTTGATGCAGTAATCATTAATTAATGGTGTTCATGAGTCATGCATTAACACGTGGTTATCTGTGCATTATTTAAGCATACATTAATGCATATTAGTGCTCCCGTATTGTAACGTGTTAAAGAAGAACTCAACCCAGTCAACCAATCAGATAAGAACTGGTGATTTCTATTATTTATGTGTACAATATGCACCAGACGGTCTGTGTTTCGCGATCATGTTTTCTTCCCTGTTGTGACGTATATCAGAGTCAAACAAATGTGTGGGACTACTATGGAAAGCACAGGATTGTGGGATATCAAAGGCAGCGAAGGATACATGCTGCCTTCAAAAACACATCAGATGAAGGTATCTCATGTGACAGGAAGTGAAGCTAACATTGGTGCCTTGACTTCCGTCTTCCGAAGGCAGCATTTTTAAGCTTTCGGATGCAGCCGTCATTGCACGAGGGAGGGGGAAGTTATTTTAAATGAAGATTATGAGGGAACATGAATTTTAAAAAATGTGCACGGATAAATCATTTATTATAAATACTGCAATATTCCATAAAAAAGAACAAGAATTGTCAACTTTGATTTTATGATCATTTTATAGTTCATCACTCTTACCTTCCAGTGACTCTTGGCAAAGTTTTTCTGAATCTGTGCTGACACTGAGCCATGGATGTTCTTGTCCAGAGCTGCACCTCCTGATATCCTGCCACGACAAAACTATATTCAATTAAAATGAAACATGTATACTACCGTTCAAAAGTTTGTCAGTAGTTTTTTGTTTTATTAATATTAATATTTGTATTCAGCAATGCATTAAATTGATCAAATGTGATAGTAATGACATTTATAATGTTGCAAAGGCTTGACATTTAAAATAAATTCTGTTCTTTTGAACTTTGTTCAACAACTGAATTCAATGTTGCTAATAATAGGAAACATTTCTTGAGCAGCAAATCAGCAAAATGATTTCTGAATGATCATGTGACACTGAGGACTGGAGTAATGATGCTGAAAATTCAGCTTTGCATCACTGGAATAAATTAGATTTTAAAATATAAATACATAGATCCAGGCTTCGTGGGCGCAAGAGACTTCTTTAAAAAAATAAAAATTCCTTTTTTTTTGTTTTTTTTTATATTACTGACCCCAAACTTTTGAATGTTAGTGTTCACTAGAACACATACAACTTATATCATGCAACATATAGCATAGCATCTAAGCTTTCATGGGAGAAGAAATCTGAAATGAGATCTCTTTTATATCTCAATTGTTTCTCCTAGACTACAGAATTAAAATTAAAAGCAGAGCAAATGGGGACTGTAAAAGGGATAGTTCACCCAAAAATGAAGGTTTTACTAGTTTTACTGTATGGCAACAGTTGTCTTGTTTTTGTCTATTATTAGGCCTCCTAAGGAACATTAGAAACATCTCAGACAAAGATGATGGGCAGAAAATTAAACATAATCGGAAGCTCAAAGGACTCTTTTTGCTGAGCAACTAAAATGTTCTCCTGGGTAACTATAATGTTATACAAGTACCACAATAATCCAGTGCCATTTCCCTGAATGCATTCCTCTCTGTTCCATTTTATTTCCGCAATGAAAATCATAATTGTTTTGTGCTTCTATAAGATCTTATACAATCTCAGCGTGATCTGCAGGTTAAGAGACATCTGTTTATTCTACATTTCATAATCCTCTTCTTGTTTGCGCACTCCCTCCCACAGATGTGACCCAACTCTTCATCTGTTCTTTAAGGACAGTCTCTCTTTTCAATGCTGATCAGCCCGTCCGCCTCTTTCCTGCTATTTATGGACTCACCAAGGATGCTGCAAGGCCTGGTCACAATTGAACCTCTTCACTGGATTCTTCTGCAGTAAGTGAACTATGAAGTCTTTCGCTGAAGCATTAGTAGGCAGGAAGAGGCAGAGAACACAAGAAGATCAATACCAGTTAATGTGGCCAGCATTCGACGTGTTTAGGGCTGCATTATAAAACATTCTGCATTAATACAATGGGAGAAGTTTTCAAAACCGTATGTGAAAGCTTTAATGCTCCAATTCTGTTTCATACCATAAAATTATTTCCTAAGCAATTGCAGAAATCAAAACATTGGTTATAATTCATATTGAACGACATGCTGAGAAAACGATGACAGAGTTTTGATTTCTATTCCTTTCAGACATTTAAAAATGTATATGTATTATTATATAACTGTATAATATATGCATAATGCAAATGCATTATCTGACAAAATATCAAACCAAGAGGCATTTACTTTAACTAAAAATATGTGCTTTTCAAGTACATAATTTCACAAAAAGAAGTTTGTTATATAGGTTTTAAATCATTAAGCAAAACATTTGTATTAAAAAATATATTTTAGGGCCACATTTTAGACATTCATAACCCTTTCTCCTCAGTCCAAATTTCACTACATTTTTGTAAAAAAAAAAAATGAATGGCATTAGTTTTTGAAAATTTCCCAATAGTATACATAATAATCTGAAATGTAAATAAGAAATCTCAGATATAAATATGGCATTATGCGTTATTAAAAAAAAACAATACATTGGTCTGACATATTTTCACTTAACGATACTTTTGGCACAGACCAAGAAAATATTAAAATGTGTCCATTATACGGCCATTTGGACTGAGGAGGCTATGAATGTGATTTGGTCATTTATTCTGTACAGTACACTCATAAAGGTTCTTTATAGGCATTGATGATTCCATAAAGAATATTTAACATCCATGGAATCACTGCATTACACACAAGTTTCTTTAAAGTGGAAAAAGGTTCTTCGTATTATTAAATGTTCACCAAAATGAGAACCAACAATGGTTCTTCTAAGGCATCTCTGTGAAAACCCCCTTTTGGAACCTTTATTTTTAAGAGTGATGAGAGATTAGAAATTGTCATGGTCATACCGGAGCAAGAGATGTCGTCCCAGTATGGTGAATCAAATTCATATTCAGCCTTTATGATCAGCTTGTAGAGTTGTGTGTCGTTGTCATCGTAGAACGGAGGATAGCCACAGAGTCTGCCAGAAAACCAAGAATGCTGATATATACTCTCAGTTCTGTACTGTGCTTTTTATCATACACAGTTTATACATGTAGAGTGAGCAATATTAATCCATCACTCACAGAATGAACGTAATCACCCCAATGGCCCAGAGATCCACCTCTTTACCGTACGTCTTCTGCTGTAGAAGTTCAGGAGCTATACATATAGTGAACATTAGTCATACGTTACAGTCAGTGGAAAAACTTCAGTGGTTTTTCTCAGCACTTTAGTTTCAGAAAGACAACATCTTTGGCTATATGGGGTCCTTTAGGTCATTCTTTGGAAATTAAAGAAAGTTCCTGGTGTCACATTAGTGCATTTGTTGTTTTGTGCATATTATTTGCTGTCAGACCAGATTTGATTCTGTATGTTACTGCACAATATATTAGTTCATAATCATGATCATTAACTGTCTCTCTTACCAACATAGGCAGGTGTCCCACAGGCCGTGGAAAGAGTCCCCTGCTCTTCCATTTTAGACAGACCAAAGTCACTGATGACAATTTTGGAGTCTTCTAACGGAGTCTCATACAATAAATTCTCTGGCTAATGGAGAGAGAACTTATTATGATTGTAATATCCACTCATCTCCATGCAAAGCACCCACAGTGAAAGGCTGGAATTAAAACTATATCCAACATACTAAAGGCTGATTTATACTTCTGCGTCGGACCTACGCCGGTGCCTCTGCGCTATATACGCGTTGGTTTTCATTTATACTTCTGCGTCATTGTCCGCGTTGACGCGCAATTACTCATGCAGAGGGAGCATGTGAAACCCGAGGGAGGGGTTCTAGCAGACCAATCACAGCGCTTGCGTCCACGTAGAATTGACGCGTTGTTACATTTTTGGAGAGGTGCACGTCAGGGTACGCCGTAGGGTGCGCGCGTAGCTACGGCGTAAGTTCGACGCAGAAGTATAAAATGGGCTTAATGCTCTCAAAACATTACCTAAAAAGATCCTCATCATGAGTGCTCTGGAACTAAAAGAGTTAAAAACAGAGACTAAAGTGTTATATTTTGTTCTCAGGTACCTTTAGGTCTCGATGAACAACACCCAGCTGGTGTAGATACTTCACCGCCTGCAGAACCTGAGATATGACCCGACTGGCATCTTTCTCTGTGTAACTGCCTCTCTCCAGAATCCTGTCCAGTAGTTCTCCTCCTGTCAACCTGCGGGAGACACTGACCTCAGTACATCTGTCCATCTATCTATCTATCTATCTATCTATCTATCTATCTATCTATCTATCTATCTATCTATCTATCTATCTATCATTTGTTCGTTTTACCTCTTGTAACCACAGCCACGTCCAAGTGATCTGAGGGCGCGGACGCTTCATGGCTGTGGTTACAAGAGGTAAAAACTATATAAATACTGTTCGTTTTCTCACACAAACCGCTCGTTTCGTGTCTTAGGCCATCAATGTGTACTTACATTTACGAGTCATTAAATCGTGTTTAATTTGGACTTCTCTGTGCATGCTCTTTGAGGTGGTGACCATAGACCTGCATTATATGACTGACAGACAAGAACGGTTTGACCTAAAAATATCAAAATTGAAACTACTGCGGAAACAAAGACATCTACATCTTGGATGCCCTTGAGGTAAGCTAAAACATACCAAAAATTCATTTCAAAGTGACCTATCCCTTTAACTACAATATTTTCATTTCTCACACTTTGGTTCACTCACAGTGTCATTACCAAATACAGTTTAGTAGGAGTTTCGAAGGTGTCCTCCAAAGACACAATATTTTCATGATTTATTCTGCAAAGAAATCACAGGGACATAAAAAAAGCATTTTGTTACCAAATCAGAAAACACTTACAAAGTCATACAATTTAATCAATCCAGAGCATTTTGAAAAATCACTGACCTACGTAAAACTGCAATCTCATTCTCCAGCATGGATTCTTTCCCCTTCAGCGCTCTCTTGCGGATGCACTTGACAGCCACAAGCTTCTGGGTGGATCTGTGCTGAGCCACTCGAACCTCAGAGAACGAGCCCCTGAGACATTATACATTTACAACCGTTATAATGACTTTTGTTCTCAATTAATGGTTAATGATGGGTTTGAGTGCCATGAGCACATTGTGAAATCTCATGAGTCTTAATATTTTCTGCTTGTAGACGACAAGTCTTTAAATGTGTTTGGTTAACTAAAATGTTAAAATCTACTCAAGTCATTACGTGTTCAGAATACTCTTAAATATTGAATACATTAGTCCGTGAGGAAGGAAAACTCACTCTCCCAGTTTCTCTTTCATCTCATAAACAGCATTGATGTCATCTTTCTTCCGAAGATCTCTCAATAGAGGCATGGTAATGCAGGGCAGGTGTGAGCTGCATATTATATACATAAACACACACAACACTAATATGTATACATGCAAATTTGAACTGAAAATCACCAGCCCATTCATTTTTAAGCCTGAAGGAACACATTTTGCATGCACTCTACAGCAACAAGCACTAAAGAATATGCTTTTCATTACATGCAAAAGCCAAATGCTGATTCCTTTTGCAGATTTCAATGACTAGCAATGAGATTTGACAGATTTTCTTTTCCGTCACTCAAGCTCTGCTGGGAAAACAGTTTGGAACACACTCCTTGACGCTATTAACACAACGTCTTATTTTCTACCAAAAACACATCACTTTTGACATGCTCCTGACATGTCTACAAATAAAGGAATATTTCTCATTGAAAGTAGATCAATAATCAGTGATATTCTCCCCAAAAATACCCTTTAGAAAAGAGATCTTAGCAAAACCTCAATTACCTGCTGATTGCTGCTGTGAAAATCTGGAAGGCAACAGTATCTGTTCACGTCACCAAACTCCCAACAGCCTCTCTGCTCTTTAATCGAAAATCACATTCATTTTACACTGATGACCTTGAACGCCCACATGCTTTATAGAAGAGAAGTTGACGTTGAAAAGAGATTGACAAAAGGAGAGTAGGCACAGAAAGCAGAGAGAGAATGTGGTGGGGAGAAAAGGATCAAGAGAAAGAAGTAAAAAAAAAAAAAGTCATTGAGATAGAGGGGTGGGCTGGTCAAACTACAACAGGCCCCTTAAGACTGCTTCAGACTTCCTCAAATGTAATGCTTGAATGTACGATAAGGACGGATGAACATTGTCTCCAGGAGATATCCTATAGGCTACACATTAATGTGCTCAGCTGCACATTAAATAAGCATTCTTCATCATTACAGTCAGGCTTTGCTGAACTGAAAGTGCTAGTTTGTTTGAAAATGCCTTGAGATCGCCAGAAGCCACTGTCTCTGTTTACATTATTGAGGCTGTTTTCAGTAATGCTCACACAGATCCAGAGCTCTCGCTGCTCTCCTTGTATGGGCACAGGAGTTTTCCTCTCGAGTATTATCATTCCTCCCATCTGTGAGCACTGTACACACACTCACTCATAAACCCTGAATGACGGTTACTTTCTCACCTGCTGTGTGCTTTGGGCTTTCTAACAAGATATCAAAGGTAAATAGGTGAAACGTGACTTGACATTAGTCATACACTACATACTGAGACATCATGCCAGGCTTTTACCAAACAACAAATGAAAAGAATATGGCATGCATTATTAGGCAGAATATTAATCAAATCTGATTTGATTTGAAACATAATTACAGTGATGAACTGTATTTGACCTTTTAAGATTTTTTTAAGCTACAAACCATTGTAAAAGTCTTGGCATAGGCATCTCTTGTTGATGAACGTTGCAACAAAGTAATTGTATTTCTCATATTCCACTACCACATGTTGAAATAGAGAATGACCACTAGAGGGAAGCCTTGATTAACTTTAATTCCATAATAAAGGGCCCCTATCACTATTAGAGAAAATTATTGTTGCCTTGAGATTATAATAAATGTCTTATAGTATTTTCAACTTTTTTCTTTTTTTTTATATATAGAGAGTGAAGGTGAAGGGAGTGGAACACGAAAAAAAGATCATGAGTCATATCGAAGCATATGCATGCTTCCTCTATAATTCTAATGTATATACACAAACACACACACACACACACACACACACGCACGCACAACATGTCAGGGTTCACGATCAGTTTATTTTTCTATATTTTTGATTATACAGAAAAAAATATGACTGCATTTGGTGCAGTTACATAAAAGTTACATCAATTACATAAAAACATAGGCCTAATTTGATACTGAAAAGTAAGACTGACTGCCCCTTGCCTAACTCGTAGTGGGTCATATTAGATCTTAAAGGGATAGTTCACCCAAATATGAAAATTACCCCATGATTTACTCACCCTCAAGCTATCCTAGGTGTATATGACTTTCATCCTTTTAGACAAATACAATCGGAGTTATATTAAAAAAAAAATCTGAGCTTTATAATGGCAGTGAATGTCCGTTTCTGTTTTGAAGTCCATAAAAGTGCTCCACACGGCTCCGGGGGGTTAATAAAGGCCGTCTGAAGCGAAGCGATGAGTTTGTGTAAGAAAAATATCCATATTTAACACTTAATAAAGTAAAATAACTAGCTTCCGGCCAAACAAACACTTCCAGCCAAGCTTACACTTAAGTGTAAGCGCAACTTATGCGAGGAATGCGACGCCACACTACGCTGCTTCCGACGTCACAAGTTTTGCGTTAGTTGCGCTTTGGGCGTAAGTAGACTGCGTATGTTCGTTTGGCCGGAAGCAAGAATTTTACTTTGTAGCGTGTTCAATATGAATATGTTTCTTACACAAACTCATGGCTTCACTTCAGAAGGCCTTTATTAATCCCCCGGATCCGTGTGGAGCAATGTTATGATAGATAGATGCACTTTCATGGACTTCAAAACAGAAACGGCCATTCACTGCCATCATAAAAAAAGAAAAAGGAAAAAAGAAGAAGAGAAAATCGTGTTTTTGTCAAAGACTACATCTGGATCATATTCAGAGCGATAATCAAAACACAGATGGAGTGGATCGAGTCCATCAACACCTCCAAAGCTTCACAGTCGTATCCTGTCGACATTTCACTCAGTAACATTAGGCAGTTAGGATTTATATGCTGTTTAATGTTGATGATCGCGTTATTTTACATATGCATATGGTTACATATGAGATCGCCTGTTTCTGCATCTTCTTCGCATGGGTTTTGATCAGAAGATTCAGTAATCTTTCAAAAGATCTGTAATTACATTAATGGCTGATCATAGTGTTAAACAGTCTATTGTGCTGCTGCCCCTTTAGGATTTCTACATGCAATTAATCTCTGTTATGATCGGCGTACCATTGCATAACAGTACTGTGTTGTTCTCCAGAGTAAAATCCTGTTTTTCATTATATAGGCCTATTCCCTTTAATATGACACACACTTGAATCTTTAGTTGGTGACGTTTGTTGAGTCATAATTCTCAAAACAATCAGTGTTGATGCTATTTAACCTTAGAACTGAATGTTATGTTCAGAGTCCACAGAAAGCTACACCTCTGGCTCTTTTATCTTGTATGATGCTGAACAAGATGTTCATGATCCCCCAGCAGTCACAGTACAAATTACAAATATGTTTTATGAATATTATGACCGTGATGTTCTCAACAACCTGCTTAATTTTCTCAGATTGTGCTTCAAAAAAGAAACAGATTTATCTAAATAACATTTTTCAGTTCCACACTGACTTTACACACACACACACACATATATATATATATATATATATATATATATATATATATATATATATATATATATATATACACTCACCTAAAGGATTATTAGGAACACCTGTTCAAGTTCTCATTAATGCAATTATCTAATCAACCAATCACATGGCAGTTGCTTCAATGCATTTAGAGGTGTGGTCCTGGTCAAGACAATCTCCTGAACTCTAAACTGAATGTCAGAATGGGAAAGAAAGGTGATTTAAGCAGACGCCAGACGGGCCGGTCTGAGTATTTCACAATCTGCTCAGTTACTGGGATTTTCACGCACAGCCATTTCTAGGGTTTACAAAGAATGGTGTGAAAAGGGAAAAACATCCAGTATGCGGCAGTCCTGTGGGCGAAAATGCCTTGTTGATGCTAGAGGTCAGAGGAGAATGGGCCGACTGATTCAAGCTGATAGAAGAGCAACTTTGACTGAAATAACCACTCGTTACAACCGAGGTATGCAGCAAAGCATTTGTGAAGCCACAACACGCACAACCTTGAGGCGGATGGGCTACAACAGCAGAAGACCCCACCGGGTACCACTCATCTCCACTACAAATAGGAAAAAGAGGCTACAATTTGCAAGAGCTCACCAAAATTGGACAGTTGAAGACTGGAAAAATGTTGCCTGGTCTGATGAGTCTCGATTTCTGTTGAGACATTCAGATGGTAGAGTCAGAATTTGGCGTGAACAAAAAGTGTAAAAAAGTGTAATGGTGTGGGGGATGTTTTCTTGGCACACTTTAGGCCCCTTAGTGCGAATTGGGGATCGTTTAAATGCCACGGCCTACCTGAGCATTGTTTCTGACCATGTCCATCCCTTTATGGCCACCATGTACCCATCCTCTGATGGCTACTTCCAGCAGGATAATGCACCATGTCACAAAGCTCGAATCATTTCAAATTGGTTTCTTGAACATGACAATGAGTTCACTGTACTAAAATGGCCCCCACAGTTACCAGATCTCAACCCAATAGAGCATCTTTGGGATGTGGTGGAGCGGGAGCTTCGTGCCCTGGATGTGCATCCCACAAATCTCCATCAACTGCAAGATGCTATCCTATCAATATGGGCCAACATTTCTAAAGAATGCTTTCAGCACCTTGTTGAATCAATGCCACGTAGAATTAAGGCAGTTCTGAAGGCGAAAGGGGGTGAAACACAGTATTAGTATGGTGTTCCTAATAATCCTTTAGGTGAGTGTACATAAACATTTTGAATATATAAACACTTGAATTAAGTGTTTGCTTTTGCAAGAGACGTTTTGCATCTTATGTGCGTTTTTGAGAAAACATTTGAGAAATGGAGCCATAGTTTCAGAAATTGTGTAAGCAATTTAAAAAAAACTGTAATATATTTTGAAATGTAATTTATTCCTCTGATGCAAAGCTGAATTTTCATCATCATTACTCCAGTCTTCAGTGTCACATGATCCTTCAGAAATCATTCTATGCTCATTTACTGCTCAAGAGACATTTCTTATTATTATCAATGTTGAAAACAGTTGTGCTGCTTAATATTCTTGTGCAAACCTTTTTTCCCCCTCAGGATTCTTTGATGAATAGAAAGTTAAAAAGAAGTATCTTATATTCTGGTCTCCAGATATGACAGATCTCTCTTTTTGTGATGAAAAACAAAAATCAATTACCAACCACCTTGTAATATTGCTATATGACCAAATATAACTCTTAATATTGCTATGCAGCATGTCAACATAGGCTACATGATAACGCTGGCTAACTTTGGATATTAAAATACTTACTTAACTTAAGCAGACAGCTATAAGAAAAGCATTTGTGTAAACACTGACTCAGCCAATGGCATAAGTTCAGGGCGGGACTATCTGTTTGGCTGACCAATGGAAGACAAGGGGAGTGTTTTGCTATTGGCTCAGGAAATCAATACTTCTGAATTCATTTTTAGTGAATCCAATAGGCTCTATGCCCAGCTGCACTACTTCCTGAACTTCAGCCAGCTCCTTGTTTCCTGTCTGCCATTATTGGACAAATTGATTAATTCAGGTGTGCCTGACCTCAGTAGTCACGGCAACAATAATCAGACACACCTGAATTAATCAAGTTTGTCCAATAATGGCAGACAGGAAACAAGGAGCTGGCTGAAGTTCAGGAAGTAGTGCAGCTGGGCATAAAGCCTATTAGTAGTGCTGATGTTTGTCACTTGATCATTGATGCAGAAAATGCTCAGTGCCAAAACTGAAACTATTATTTTCATTTCAAGACAGGAGATACTGTTTTACAGGAAATGTAATTATAGAAATGTCTGGAAAGGTCAGACTGAAACTTATAAGAGAAGTAAAAAGTTGTTCTTGTGAAAGTCTGCTAGTAAACAATCTTGCGCTGTGGATAAAGCGGAAGGCGTCACAGTAGCTGTGAATGGCTATATTGATTTTTGTGCCAGTCCTTATCTGTGGCATACTAAACTTCTGACCTAAATAGGAACAATTTGTTCCCCCAGCTGTTTACTTTTATAAAGTAACACTGTAAATTACAGCCAATAAAGTGGGCACTGCATGCGCTGTAATTGCAAAATGATTTGACAAACTTTATGTCTTGACTAGTTGTAAATATGTCTGATGTGTTTTGATAACCTCATTAACTAACATTGACTCAATGTCTGTATGAATATGTGAATAGTCGTCTTTCTACACTGGCACTATTTTTGTTTTGTGGACATGTGACATGTGATTTCCCAGACGTGTTGTTAGTCATACAGAGAAATCCTCCAAGATCATTACTCCATACACTATAAATGCAAAAGTTTTGAGTCAGTAAGATTTTTGTATCTCAAGTATCTCATGTTTAACAAGTTTTGAATTGGAAAAAAAGTCTTCCTGTGATGCAAAGCTGAATTTTCAGCATCATTACTCCAGTCTTCAGTGCACGGTCCTTCAGAAATCATTCTAATATGCTGTTTTGATGTTTAAGAAACATTTCTTATTATTATAAATGTTGGAGAATAGACATTTGTGCTGCTTAAAGGGATGCTCCTCTCAAAACTCACCCTCAAGTGGTTGCAAACCTGTATGAGTTTTTTTGTTCTACTGAACACAAAAGAAGATTATTTTGAGGAATGGGTAACCAAACAGTTGATGAGGTCCATTGACATTGTATGGAGGGAAAAAAATACTATGGAAGTCAATGGGGTCCATAAACTCTTTGGTTACCCATTCTTCAAAAATAATCTTCTTTTGTGTTCAGCAGAACAAAGAAACTCATACAGGTTTGGAACCACTTGAGGGTGAGTAAATGATGACAGAATTGTCATTTTTGGGCGAACTATCCTTTTAATATTTTTGTAGAAACCATGAAATTTTTAAGTTTTTCATGACATTTTTCAGTAATTTTTCAGTGGTCATTTTTCAGCATTTATTTGAAATGGAAATCTTTTGTAACCATATAAATGTCTTTACTGTCACTGTTGATCAATTGAATATCTCCTTGCTGAATAAATGTATTAATTTCTTTCTTCTTTTTTTAAGAAAAAAAAAAAGAAATATTATTGACCCCAAACTTTTGAATGGTTGTGTACAGGATACAACATTTGTCATGGTTGAAATGTTGTATCATTATTCTACTGTTTAATAAGCGTGTATGTCAATGCCGGAGCAGTAGAAGGCTGTGGGGTGATGGCCAGGCTTGGGTTATGACTCCACGCAGCTGCTATTTCTAAGGCGCTATAAAAAAGGGCCATAACCTTTGCAGGCCAGCTGCTTCTGAAGTCACGGGGTTTATTCTAAACTAAACTTAGATAGATAGAAACATAAAAGTGCAATCGTATAGTGAACCAAGGTAGCTTACTCCGTTCGGCTTTAACAATGACTTCTGCGCACATTTTCTTTTTTTTTGAAGAGGGCTCCAATGTGCAGGGCACTTTTTTTTGCATGCACTACAATTTCACATATAGAACCCCAAATTTAAAATATTAGTAAGGTGTAAGATGGCCCCTACTGGGGTAAGTTGGTCCCCTACCTGGGGTAAGAAGCCCTCCCTGGATATATTTTACAGAATGTACAAATTACTTTTGATATAATTATTCTTATTAATAATTCTTATTATATTTTTAAAGTGTAATTAATATAAAATACTAAATCAACTATTTATTTAAAATTTTATTTTGACAATTTAGTAGAATAATTGAATAGCCGATGACAGACAGCGCAGAATCCCAGTAAAAGAGATTTATCTGAAAGGGAATAATATTCTATGACTTATGTACAGGCATATGAATATTTACATATTTAATTGCTCATATTCTAATTGAAGATATATTGTTTTAAAAACAGTGTTAAATCAAATTGAACGATTTCACTCAATTAAACTATAGGTTTTAATGAAAGCAAGGATGTCTGAAATGTACTTCTAATTCATGGAAATGTTAAATATTAAACCTATTAATTATAATAAATATTACATTTAAAAAATAATAATAGTATGGGGGAGGGTATCATTTTTTTAAAATCTTTTTCTTTCAAATCTAATATGATATAAAACTTTTTTTCCACACATCTTAAAACATTAATGAGTCCACAAATCTCTAATTGACCAATAGACAAAAAACCTATGATACATAATACAATGTCATAGATCACTATTTTTCAGAGACACAAAATGAGATCACAAAATTAACCTCAAAACTGTTTCGGTTGACTAAATCTCACAAATGTTGATATTCAGAAGAAATTACACAATTAAAAATAATGTAGCCATACATCAAATATGCTGAGATTCAATTTTGTGAAAAATGAAAGTGGGGGGTGTTCATCTTACACCATGTTACCATACATTTACTTGCGTTTACATAGAAACTAAAAAGTACAATATTAACGTTTTGACAGCATCTAAACATACAATGTTGATTATTGACACAGCATCTAAAACGTATGAACAACTTTACAGATGTACAAATAAATTCTTATGAATATTGAAATCCTGGCATTAACATTTTGATTATATTGTATTCAGCTGTTAGGCTATATTAATGGCATAATGTTTTCTACCGCACTTGTTAAATTCAGTTTATTCATTTACTTAATATGAAATTATAATGTTTTCTGCTTTCTGTTCTGTGACTTCTTCTGCCAACTCATTCCGAAGGATTATACAGTATAATGTTAAACAAGACTTTTTAAAGCCTTAAAGGATTAGTTCACTTTAAAAAAAAACTTTTGCTGATAATTTTCTCACCCCCATGTCTTTCTTTCTTCAGTCGAAAAGAAATTAAGGTTTTTGATGAAAACATTCCAGGATTTTTCTCCATATAATTCAATGGATCCCAAACGATTTGAGGTCCAAAATGAGAGTTTCAGTGCAGCTTCAAAGGGCTTTAAACGACACCAGACGATGAATAAGGGTCTTATCTAGCGAAACCATCGGTCATTTAAAAAAGAAATAAAAAAGTTTACGTTTTATAAGCACAAATGCTCGCCTTGCTCTGTTCGTGACGTCACGTAATACACAATTATGTTGAAAAGGCCACGCTTCTGTCCTGACGAAAATTTTCTTTTAGCCTTTTTAATATTAAAACACCCAGGATACGCACACGAAATGGGCATTTAAAGGATAAACTGACACAGACATTTGAATATGTGTATATGGTCCTCTTTCCTTACATTTGTAAACACTGACTCGGTACGAGCAAGGCGAGCATTTGTGCTATAAAACGTAAACTTTTTTTTTTTTTTTTAAATGACCGATTGTTTCGCTAGATAAGACCCAAAATGATCAAAAATGTAATTTTGATACAATTATCAAAAAAGAATCAGTTTGTTGATGGACATGCACTTGTTAATGCTGATGGTGAGGAATTACAGTTGCAACATCTCAAAACTGAGGAATGATCGCTGAGGAACCTCCTGCTCGAGTTGTCCTTGGTTCGGGTTGAATAACTTCTTCCAGTGTTTCTGAAATATAGAAACAGAGAAAGAATAGAGAAAGATTCACTCATTGTTAGGCCTACTTTGTGAATAGATAGGGGGCTGAGCAATTATAGCCTATATAGGCTATTATATATAAATACTATTAATAAATGAGCAAAACTTGGCCACTCAATATTTAATATTCAATTATTTTAATTATCACAATTAAATCCAGGCAAATTCTTTTTAATCTATATGTGGATGGTCTTTCGGTGGAATTAAATGAGTGTAAGACTGGATGCCTGATAGGTGATAGTATCATTAATCATTTGATGTATGCTGACGATGTTGTTATTATGTCCCCGTACAGTGCAGGCTTACAACAGTTGCTTCGAATTTGCTCAAGCTATATGAAGCATGACATTAAATTCAATATTAAAAAGAGTGTTATTATGATTGTTAAAGCTAAAGAAGACCATAAACTAAATGTTCCCTCTTTTTATTTAGATGATCAAGTTTTAAATGTAGTAAATAAAGTAAAATACCTAGGTCACATCATTAAAAATGATTTAAATGATGATGATGATGTGCAGCGCCAGTGCTGTAAACTGTATGGGCAGGCTAATATGATTGCTCGTACATTTTGTATGTGTACAGATGAGGTTAAAATAACTCTATTTAGGGCATACTGTACTTCTTTATATACAGCCCACCTTTGGTGTAAATACTCTAAAGCAAAGATGAGAAAGCATTCAATGATGCATTTAGAATTTTGCACCCAAGATGGTCAAGTGCAAGTCAACTGTTTGTGGTTAATAATGTGCCTATGTTGAATGCTGTTTTAAGAAAATGTGTGTGTAATTTTGTATGTAGACTGATTGTTTCAACTAATAGTATTATTAGGGTCTTAAATGACATTTCATTGAGTGATACAAGGTATTTTTCTTGTTTTTGGAAGCATTGGAAAGAAAGCTTGTATGTCTTTTAATATTATGTTTGGGGTTTGTTTGTTTATATTTGGCTATATATGTTGTATGTTTATATGGACCCATGGGTCTGAAATAAAGAATTAATAGCCTAATAATTATAATAATAACAATTAAAGTTTTATTTTTACTAAATTGAACAAGCACAACATTCAGCATTGAATAAAATGTTCTTAAATATGTAGCCTATTATTAATAATGTTCTTTCAACATAATATCTCGTTATTTCGACATAATATGTGTGCGTGCAACAAGCACGATGTGCATTTGTAAATCCGGTGACACGCCTGCATGGATTAACTAGTGTTTTCTTTGTCAGCTGCAAAGATGAAGTTGAGAAATTCACATAGGCTAATGGATTACATAATCAGAGAGTAGCCTATCTTTTTTATAGTTTTGAATTGTTTCGTTTAAAGACATTTCAAGCTTTCTAGATATATTTCTCATGTCTGTGAGGCATAAGCATGAGTTTCAGTTCATTTATGATGCGCTCCGGTTCACGTGCAATACAAGTGACGAGCCAGCGCCTCCATGTCATGATTATAGGCTATTGTCTGCTATATTTGCTTGTTATTTATTAAATCCAGGCATTTGATTGATGAAAATTGTATTAAAATTAAGATACAATTTACACTAATTGCGAATTTACACCAATTTACACTAAAAGCGAATTGCGAGCTATTCGCTTTGCGTGTCGGAATGTTCGAACCCTAGATCTTAATTTACGAGTAAAACCTATTTAATTACATTTTAAAAGACCCAGTCACTCAAAGATTACCAATTATTTCAGGAAATAAAATACTAGCCATATGCAACTCTGTTAGTAGGCTATGTGTACATTATTTATCTATGACATCATATTGATATTCATACTGGCATTTATTTTAAGAGAGAAAGTCATCACACACGTGTGTGTGTGTGTGTGGTGGATGCTTTATTATCCGACGGAGCATGCTTTTGGCTGCTTTATTTTGTACCCGCCAGCAGATGGCGCTGTTTTCAACACTCTCGGATTTTTAGATCTGCTGTAGGGAAAGCCTCAGTGCTTTATGAGGCTTCATTTCTCCATCCCACTATGACTGACAATGGAACAACTTCTTGTTATTCTTTTGGTTATTTACCTACAACATAGCACCTATTGAATCAGAAGTCTTTCACATTCACAGTTTAACCATGGTGAAATGATTCTTATTTGTAGCTGAAATTGTAATCAAAATAATAATCAGACAAATATGGGGGGATTTATAGAATATTATGACTGACAGTTATTTTTCTGTGTGGGCCTTTAAAGTTCTTTAGTTAACTATATTAAATAGTTACACTAAAGTACTAATATGCACATTTTAAGGGCAAATAAGGATTCTTTCTGACAGTATTTCATATTACGTATAAATAGAACAAGTTGTCCCTTTAACACCGCCACAGTGACAAGCTGTTGCACATGTAAAGGAACATTTTTTGTAACTCAACCAGTTCTTGCCCCTGTTTATACCTTGGACGGGATTTAAATGAGGGATATTGCGATGTGTACATTCCCGGAGGAAAACTCATACAATTGAGTGAATCTGCCTTTGGATTGACTTTAAAGCAACATTACACAATAAATGAAGTTGAAAATGTAAAAAATTATAGTGGATCTTATTGTGGCCAAGTAAATGAACAGCCTATGGTAAGGAAGAAGAAAGATGGCAGGAAGAAGCTATTTTAAAGTTTAAAGCAAAGCTGTCTAATTTTAACATATGGTGCGGTTTGTGTTTCACCTGATGTGCGAGTCAACATGAAGACTGTAAATTACACTTATGACCAGAGCTTCTTTATTTTACTTCTCCATTTTTTTAATCTCAGGCTTACAATATAGTGTTTGTTCAGAGTTGTGAAAATGACCATGATGGTGTCAGGTCAGATTTGTTCAACAGTCAAGTATAGGAATTCGGATTGCTTTACACTTTAGCATGTTGCTGCAATACTGTTGTATTGTGAAACTTCAAGGCAACACTAATATAAATATATATACTGTACGTACGTTGCATAACAATTTCCTGAAATTGTATGACACTAGGTTGAGTTTTTTAGCATTGGGATGTCATGATTGCAGTTGAATAATGTATGTGTCAAGTTGATTTACTTGGTAACACTTTACATTAAGGTTTATTAGTTAACATTTGTTAATGTATTAACTAACATGAACTAACAATGAGCAAAACATTTGTTATAGTATTTTTTTAATATGTGTTAATGTTAGTTAATAAAAATACAGCTGTTCATTGTTTGTTCATGTTAGTTCAGTGCATTTACTAATGTTAACAAATACAACCTTTGATTTTAATAACGTATTACATTTTGAAATTAATACCGGTATTAACTAGATTAATAAATGCTTAAGAAGTATTGTTCATTCTTAGTTCATGTTAACTAAGGAAATTAACTAATGTTAACTAATGAACCTCATTGTAAAGTGTTACCGTTTACTTTATAAATGTGAAACATTTCCCAATCATATGCCCTGGAGTCAATCTATGACTGCTACCATGTTGGCTCATATGAGGAAAAAAAGTTCACACCACAATGTTCACAATTCACTCATCATAGAGATAAGATGAGGAGTTTTCTTCGAACCATCTCAGGGGAATAGCCTTCGCAGAACGTGCCGCTGTAATTTGCTAAATTTTTAGGGTCAATACGATCCAGAGATATTTACAGTATGACTCACTCCAACTGTACATGTGTGGTTTTCTTAGAATTTGGGTTTCAAGAATCTTATAATCTATTAAAAAAAAAAAAACGGTTTTGTGAAAATGTTAGGCATGTCATTAGACAAATCTGACCTTAGCTTTACTTTATAATCCCACAAGGACAAACTGTTTTCACCTTTAACAGCCTCAGGAAAAACAACAGAGACACTGCACTCAATACCAGCAACTGTCTTTGGTAGAAAATAGCCTTTACAAAACTGACCATGGTATCCAGTTTCCACCAAAATACCACAGTAATTCACTAGTTATTGTTACTACTGTTAAGATAGGGTATAGGCAATTTTTCATATAAACACCTTTTGTTATAGCCTACTGGTTGAAACTCTCTTCACATCCTGATAGCAATCAATAATAGAAGTGATCTAAATATTAAAAAATATAGCTATATATATATACTGTATCTTCTGTGAAAGTCTCAGGACCAAAAATGTTCTTCCAATCATTGCAGTCCGAATGCAACGATGTCCTGTACCTGTCTGTCAACAGATGTCCTGTACCTGTCTGTCAACAGATGTCCTGTACCTGTCTGTCAACAGATGTCCTGTACCTGTCTGTAAACATACAGATGTCCTGTACCTGTCTGTCAACAGATGTCCTGTACCTGTCTGTCAACATACAGATGTCCTGTACCTGTCTGTCAACATACGGATGTCCATACCTCCATGGACCATGCTCGCGTACACATCACACGTCATCAGCGCAGTAAGGTAAGGGCCGTTACATAGTCAACGCATCGGTACGCATACGCGTCCGCAAGGCTACGCATCGCTACGCTTCGGCCGCCATTATGCGTCGATGCGTAGCCAAATGTGTCGTCCTAGTTTTTGATACGCGACGCACCGATGCACGCAATACTATGCGTTGTCGGTGGGGGCGATATTGCAAGTATTGTACATTAATTCAAATATTATGTTTACAGAAGAAGGTGTGAATACAATGGCGGGCGAAGAGGAAATATTATGCGAGCTTATGCGTATATACATCCGCATTTATATGACAGTTCATCGGCGCCGACATCCTAAAGTAGCCTACTGGAAATGTACTTTAGTCCAGGCTTCGCATGGGAAGCACCAGAGGCACAAACCATCCTGGATCCTGATCTCTTCTTCGGTTTAAAGAGCGAACATACCACCACCGCCTATCTCTGCGCTGCCTTTGTTGCCGCCGATGTAAAATCAGCAATATGCACTCCTCTTCAGTTGGCGTTTTGATGAATATCACTCTACTAATATCACCCGACTCTACTACCCCCTGTTGCGTGAGCGGTGTATTGCATTTCACGCATCGCCCGATCTGCTTGCGTCCACTGTTTAGACTATGAAAGGGAGCGCGTCGCTCGCGTAGCTTGCTCGCGTTGACTATGTAACGGCCCTAAGGCTGTGCAGAGTTGTGGACAGACAGTAACAAAGAGCCACAAACAAACAGCAGCCGCCTTTTACAGTTCCTCCTGAAACAAAACAAAGAGCTGCTGCGTTCACGTCATGTTGTAACCTGAAGGGGTTGCAACAACGCCCTTCAGCCGTTACTTATTCACGATACAGCACAGCCTCTCGTACCTAATGCCGTGTTCCAGTCAACCTAACCCGTGTTTTTCCAACCTTATACCTAGTGTTGTAGTACTCGAGACCGGTCTTGGTCTCGAGACCGGTCTCGAGACCACTTTTTGATGGTCTCGGTCTCGTCTCGGACTCGACCGCATTTGGTCTCGGTCTTGTCTCGGTCTCGGACATTGAGGACTCGCGATTTTTTTTCAAGACCAGTCAAGACCATAACTGTGGAACTATCACTAAATTGCCAGTATATTGTCTCATTTTTTTTGTTAACATCCTTGCTTTTATTGGATGTAAAACGATCGATGAGTAATGTAGACGAACTGCTGCGCGTGTGACAGATAGAGAGAGATCGCGAGCAAGAGCGAGAGAGCGCCCCGGTCGCGCGCGCGCACTCTTTCTCTTCGGAGCCAGGCGAAAGTATAAACAAGGGTTCGCCATCTCCTAAGCGCCGTCTTGCATGGCACATATTAATAAAAATAAATCAACATGATGGTAAGGTCGGAAGACCATAGTTTCATGTGGAGCATTCGGATATTTTTTCCTGAATTACCGCTGGTTGTGAATTGTGCTAAAATACCTTTAAAAAAGGATTGTTGTAGGTTTAAAAACAACATAACTTTATGTATTGTTTATAAAAGGCGGAGAAAAGTGAAGACTTTAGTGATGAACAATGAATAATTGTTTTACATTCTGTACTAAATGATGGAAGTCACCCAGGAGTTTTGAATAAAGATGGTTACGTTTATTTCAACTTTGAGTGTTTAATATCTAGGCTATGTATTTTTATGCTAATGTGGATCTTTCAGATCAATTTGAGAAGCTCTTTTGATCATGTTTCACATTTTTTTGTGTCATGTAATGTGGGGCGCTGGTCTTGGTCTTGGTCTCGGTCTCGCCCTCCCTCGGTCTTTGTCTCGACTTGGTCTCGGCCCCTAAAAGTCTTGGTCTTGTCTCGGTCTCGATACACTCTGGTCTTGGTCTTGTCTTGGTCTCGGGTTAGGTGGTCTTGACTACAACACTACTTATACCCGTGACGTCAGAGCTCGTAACTGGGAGTCACGGGTTTGACCGCCGTTCCAGTGCACTTTCACGGGTTTAAGGTTGGAAAAACACGGGTTACAGGTTGCCTGGAACGCGGCATTATTGCTTACTTAAGAGATGGCAACTCGTGACGTTCAAGTGACAAGTGAGAACTCTATAAGTTGTTTACGTTTATTATTATTGTAATGCTATGCTCTTTAAGACATGAGGTAATTTAACGTCGTCTCTCGTGGCGCTTTGCAGACTCTGCTCTGGCTGTGTGTTCATGTGTTTTGAAGGAGGCGGGGCTTTGGAGACGCTCTGAAGGAAGGGTGGGATCATGTGCTTTCAAAGCCATAGCTTGTTATTGCTAGCCTCTCCGACACTGTCTACTCTGCCTTTAATCCATCATTAATTAACATGGATCGCATACAGTGTAAGAAACTTCTAATTACCATAATTTTCTTGCAGTAACAATAATTAGTAACTGGTAAAAGTGATAAAACCGAATGATGTCTATATGTCTATATATAGGCCTATATATATATAGGCTATATATATAGCCTATATATATATATATATATATATATATATATATACATATACATATACATATATACATATATATATCAGTGATTCATGGAAGTTTGTAATTTTCCAGATGGAGCAACAGGATCTCCTGTGGTCAGACGGAGGCTTATGTACTTTGAAATGCAAAAAAAACAAAAACCAATGGGTGTATTTGATGAATAATAGTCATCACGGTATGGGTATGTTTGGAATGCCATACACTACTGACAGACTTCCTGGATGTGCTAAAAAGTCCCTTCCCTTCCGCTGATAGCTGTCTTTCTAGTCCCAAAAGACAATCAAAAAATAATATTAAAATGAAAATACAGTTTTTTTTACAGTTAAAATTATGTTTTATATTATTTATATAAGCATTTTTTTATTTAAGGTTGATGGATAAGCATATTTCATGTGAAATGTAATGAAATAATTCTAAATTAATTTATAATAATTTTTTTACAGATTTTTAATGACGGGTAATGGTCTTTTTTGCCCCACCCCCCTATTCCAACCCCCCAAATCTTTATCTTTATGTAACAGTTTTTGAAAACAAGTTGTTTTAAATTATTTTTGTAATTTATTTTTATCTGTTAGGCCTATCTAATTATTTTGATTATCCACTTTTTATCTGCTTATTTTGTGTGGTTCTCATTTAGATTTTTTGCAAAGAAAAACTATTTTATATAGAGAGAGATATATATATTATTGTATAAGTATGTATACATCACATTTTACTGCCCTTGATTTATACTGCTTAGCCTACATGTGAAAAAAAAAAGTGCGTTGTGTGGCGATCAGACTGCACTGAAAATCTATCTGATCTCGCGCAGCGCACCAGTGAGCTAGAATCGCACTTGCTGTGTAGTATGCAGTATACAGTGTGTAGTGTGCGGCGTACGTGAGCTCTCCATTCCCTGTTTTCCTTAAGCGGGACAGAGGGGGAGGGATGAGCTTCAAATGACGTTACCGAGCCCGTTAAAACACCAAGCGGCTTCGCGCGGACGCATCAGACAGTCAGTCACACGCAGAGGGACAGCAGCAGCCGCACCTCCTGTAGACACCGAACAGCGTCTCATTTATACATTCTGGGTGTTTAATACCGATGAGAACAATGGTCTGAAGAGATTTAGGCGATCAATTCGTGAATGTAATTCCATTACATTCATCTGATCCGCGCGCGCAAAGGGCCGCTTTGGTTTTACCGTCTCCGCAGTCGCCTTCTCTCTGAGAGATTCACGTTCCCATGCGATTCTTCAGACTCACCTTTAAGTGTTTCGTGGATTGTTTTTGAAGGTGCTGTTTTAAATCGGTGTCTTTTTTCTTTTAAAGTCTACTATTTATTTTACAAACGCGCTTTTTGATAAAAACGAACCAACAAAACCGTTGCCAATTTCGCCGAGAAAATCAAACTGCCAACGGGGAAAAAATACATTAGGCTAGTTAAGAATAACCCAGCTGATTTTATTAAATAAAAGGATAAAGGACCAGTTCCTGTGCACCTAAAGAGGAACAAAAGGGACATATTGGTGTAAAAGAAAACTGAAACTGACTTAACGTTAGTCCAAAAACAATAAGAGATCAAATATTTATTTTTGACTGCTGATTTAAGCCCTTCTCGAGTCTCGTGAGGAGGTTTATTTGCTTTGTTTACACGAGAGATGGAGAAATCCTCTCTGGACGCAGACTGCGCCCTGAACATGGTCCTGGTGGAGGAGAAGAAGGGCCATCTCATTCCCAATGGAAACGCGCATCAAGGCGTCAATGGGACCCTCAACGGGGGACCCGTATCAGCGGCCACTGGAGCCATGTCTGCGGTGGAGAAGAGGCAGGGTTACCCTGAGCGAGAGACCTGGACCAGACAGATGGACTTCATCATGTCCTGTGTGGGGTTCGCCGTGGGTCTGGGGAACGTCTGGCGCTTCCCGTACCTGTGCTACAAAAATGGTGGAGGTAAGACTCTCTGCAGCAGCACATTCAGATCCCTTTGGATGAGACGTCACTCTTCTGTGACGTCACTTGCACGGTGGAAGACACCTCCTGTGTGTGTGATCTGACTCATTCATTCATTCATTCATTCATTAATTCACTCCGTAGCTGCACAAAAATGGCAAATGCAAACAATACCTTAAAATAGTTAGCTGTGAACATTGTTGTTTCCTGTTTAACGTCCAGTGATTTAATGTTGAGGGCTATTTTGGTGTCATCAATGTTACCATTGTTCGCTAGTCATGATATAATTATTAAATGAAGACATTAATATTCATGTCTCTGTTAATAATCTGAATATCATTGTATTAGATAAAAAAACTAAAAACAAAACAAAATGGCAAACACCTAGGCTAGGACAAACACACTTTATCAGCAAAGTTTTGCCTTTAAAGTTGATTAGTTGGTTTTTAATGATAAAGCAATAGATATACTGTTAAAAATGGCTTAGTTCTGAGAAAAGCATTATTAGCATTATTTGTTTTATTCAGTTTAAATACTACTTGGGGGGCCACTAAGTGACTATACAGAATTAATTAAAGTTAAACTGAATAAGTTTATTGATATAAAGCTGGTGTGTTTGTCAAATGTGTCTGTACACCAGTTCCCCATGACTTAGCCATAGACAGTAGAAGTGCGCATAGTACGTGCTGGATCAAATGTTTGTAAGATGATCCAGTTTGGCTTTTTCTTTTCACTCTAGACTATAGTGTCTTAAATCAGCACTCATTAATTGCTGCACACTCTGCGTGCACTCTAGTATTGCAGAGTGGCAAATGCAGCTATAAATGGATATTGAAGGTGAAAATGCTCTATGAATGCAGTGCATGAAAGCACAAGTAGAGGTCACACATTTCTATGCAACCATTAGAGGTCACACATGACCTGACAAATATAGCTTTAAGATCAAATTCAGGGTTTTATCTGACAAATCTTGGCTGAGTCTTAAATTTAAGTGTATATAATTGAAAAATGTATGTTTGTGTGTGTGTGTAAACAATTATATAAATAATTTAATTTAGCTTTAGTGCAATTTTAATTTGGCTAACAACATGTCTTTATTAAACACAAAGGTGCCTATGATGCTCAAAACGCTGTCTAGGCAGTCAGTTTATTAGGCTTTGGGACACAGCCGTTGTCTAAAAATAATAATTAGTTACATTGATATAGTGCTTTTCTCTGCACTCAAAGTGCTTTACATATAGAAGGAGGGAATCTCCTCAACCACCACCAATGTGCGTCATGATTCACCTGGATGATGCGATGGTATTGCACCAGACCACCACACACCAGCTTATTGGTGGACAGGAGACACTCAGTATATACTGTATGAGGATGGTTTGGGGGCTGTGATGATGGACAGAGGCCAATGGGCAAATTTGGCCAGCATGCCAGGGTTAAACCCCTACTCTATTACGAAGAACATCCTGGGTTTTTAATGACCACAGAGAGTCAGGACTTTGGTTTAACGTTTCATTTGAAAGATGGTGCTCTTTGACAGTATAGTCAGTGTCCCCATCACTTTACTGGGGTGTTAGGACCCACACAGACCACAGGGTGAGCGCCCCCTACTGGCCTCACTAACACCTCTTCCAGGAGGAGTCCCATCGAGGTACTGACCAGACTCAACCCTGCTTAGCTTCAGTGGACAACCAGTCTTTGGCTACAGGGTGATGGCTGCTGGCTAATGACGGATTCGAGTAGCATTAGTAGTCATGGTGGGCCTCTCATCATTATCATCACTGTTTCGCCATTGATTCTCTTTTTTGCTCTATGAGTCATCTTCTGATGGCTATAGAATGTGAAGGCTGAGTCTGCGTAACACTTTAAGACCCCATTAGAAAGAGATCCATTGTGTTTGCCTGAATGACGAAGCTGTCTCCCTGTGTCCCCAGCACTCTGGATGCCGTCCAGCATTTGCTGAATGAATGGCCATACTTTTTTGTCTTGATGTATGGGGGATTAGGAGTGTAACGGTTCATATTACTCACGGTTCAGTTTTTATCGCGGTTTTAGGGTCACGGTTTCGGTAAGGTTCGGTATGTGTTATGGGAAAAATAAGAACAAATTATTCAAATACAAGCAACAGCACAGCTCTTCAGGTATCTAAGTGTATTTTTCAGGTTCAGAAAATGTATAATGTAATCAAACGTAAAACAACATATAATCTTCACTGTAGAAAATAAATAAAGATTAATCATTATAAAAGTTACAAAAGCTATTCAGTGAAGAGCAGTGAGTGATTTCCTTGTCTTTTGTTGTTTGATTAACATTAAAAACATGTTTCGGATGAGGGCGCGCACACAATCTTCTCATAGAACGCTCAAGTTTTTTTTCCGCATCTTCTTGCGCTCGAATGTTTAAATTGGCAAGGATTAAACGAGTTTAGTTTAAACACAAATAGCAATGTGTGCTGTTCAGATCTCAGCTGCGCTAACATAGCAAGCTTCCAAATGTTCATTTCTCTGTGAATTCAAATGAGTCTACAATGTTTAAAGTCCAAAGGCATATATTTAATTTGGGTATGTAATTTCTTGGATTTGGGTTCCAAATGGAGACGCAAGTTAACAGGTTAAGGTATTAGTTGTGTTGTTAAAGCTTATTTATAATACTGTTGAACTTGACGGTGTTTTCTCTCTCGTGGCAGTGTCAAAGAAGCCAGAGAAAGCCAGAGTCTCAATTGTTGTAATTGTTGTATGCAATGGTGTGACTCATTGGCTAAAAAAGAAAGCAAAACACAAAATAAATACTTTAAAGATGAATTTGACTGCTAAATGTTTTTTTCAAAGTTTCTATAGATATCGCGATATATCATTACCGTGAATTCTTTTGGCCACGATAACCGCGGTGTGAAATATCTGATGTTGAGTTGTGTTAGTGGTGTTGAAACTCACGGTTGTGGTAAGGGTGTGACTTTTCCGAAGCATGCTCAAAGCGGTTGACCAATCACAACACACTGGTTCAGCCGACCAATCAGAGTGCATTGCGCTTTTCAGAAGGAGGGGCTTTATAGAGACAGGAACTAAACAGAGCGATACTGACAGACTGGGAAGAGAGTGCTGCAAAAATGTAAAATATGTGAAAAATTATGTTTTTTGAACATTTAAGCATGAAAACCTATTCTAAAAACAAAATCAAGACTTTGTAAAAGAGCATAATATTTCCTCTATAATGAAAAATTACCTTTATTAAAGATAAAGTCAAGGATCATTTGCACATCATTAGCCTCATTGTCGAACCCTGATTACATTACAGTACACAGTTGCAAATCACTTTACAGAATAACTTGCTTAATAGCAGCATCCTCGCTAGATCTTAATTACAGAGAATGATGAGAAATGACAAACCGAATGAATATAATGCTAATCTGGATAGTCTCCCACTATCCTTGGGAAAATTCCAATATTGTCCTATTCACTTATAGACTTAAAACCATCTTGTCAAGATGTATAACGTTACGCCGAATATGTGAACCTTAACAGTGTCCATGTCTAAAAGCAGTGTTTGTCTTTGGCACTGCCCTGAATCCCTGTTGTGAGCGAAATGTCAAGACTAGGTCAATGTTGTGTTAGCACTTGGGTTGCAATTCTATTTGGTCTTGATGGATAACTTGATTTCATTGTCTTCTGGTTATTTAGATAGAGAAGATGTCAGTGTGTTTTGGATCTGAAATCTCCCCCACCTGTGGTAGAGGGGAAAGGTGATGGAAACCGACTGCTGGGAACATTTCACGAAGACCATCAATTCTTCCGAAAACAATAAGTGATTCAAATAAGACATGCCAGCTTGAGAAATATGAGATGCATGAGTCTCTATTGAGAATTGGCTGACTCTTAGAGTCAAATTCATGCTCAAATACTTTCTTTACCCCCAACAAGGATCTCTAAGGTAACAGAATTACAGTGTCCTGGTACAGGTTTCCAAACACAATGTGTCGTCTTTGTCTGTAAAACTGACAGGATCTTGAATTGTTATGCCAAATCAAATCAGACCTCTCAAAGACCAAAAAGGTCCTGCTGGCAAAAGGAGAGTAAATACGGATCATGTCACACATTCTTTTACTCAGTGTTCACAGGTTGAGTCTGTGAGATACTTGTGATATTTACCCACTCTCAAAAGACAAATTTAGCCTCAGGTCAAATTCAAACCCATGGAATCTTTTAAAATTGTTCTTTCGTAAACATTTATTTTTTTTAGCTCACCCAAAAATGAAAATGATTATTTACTGTTATTAACCTGTATCACTGGAAGGAGATGTCCGAGTTTCTCTTTTTCATACAATGAAAGTGAATGGTGACCATGACCCGGCAAGACTTTTAAGGCCAGATTTTCATAAATAATGACTTGCATTTAAGTCTATTACTCACAAAAAAAAATATGGTAACACTTTACAATACGGTTTCATTAGTTAACTACTTTAGTTAACATGAAGTAAGAATGAACAATACTTCTACAGCATTTATTAATCTTAGTTATTTTCAACATTTTCTAATACATTATTAAAATCAAATGTTGCATTTGTTACCATTAGTTAATGCACTGGGAACAAACAATGAACAGCTGGATTTTTATTCATAAATATTGTAACAAATGTATTTCTCATTGTTAAGTAATGCTAGTTAATATATATGAACTAATGTTAGGCAAATGAGACCTTATTGGAAAGTGTTACCAAAAAATATGTATATATGACTTTGGAAGACTTGAAACAGAGTGCATGAATTTTATGTACTACTTTTATGATGCTTTTATGAATTTGTATGCACTTTATCTTTGAGATCTACTTTCATTGGAATCAATCAACTTTACAGCCCTTTTTGTGCTCCATGCAAGATAGTTTTTTTTTAGTTTTAGTAATTTAATTATGTGCTTTTGACAATTTTATTACTTTTTTAATGTTTTTTATTTATCTATAATTTATTTTGATTTCAGTTTTAGTAATTTTAGTATATTTAGTATATAGTATATTTTTTTCTTTTTTAATCTAATATTTATGTTTAATTTTATTTCAGCTTTATTTACATTAAGGAAAATGCTTTATTTTTAGTTAAGAACAAGAACAGTGATGCAAGAAACAAAGTATGCACAAACAAAGCAGATTTGGAACGACTTAAGGATGTGTAAATAGTACATTTTCATTGTTGGGTGAAAACGTAATTTAATATACCGGGTTAATTGCTAAAGCCTCAAGGAGAGTGTTTCTCTGCGTCCCTCCATAACTTCAGTTGTTTGTATCTAGAGACTTTGCAGTTTTTATACATTGTTGCTAATCTGTTTCTAGCCAAATCACTCGTGAGCTAATTTATTTCCCATAGACCTCACAAGAGATTTCTCCACACCTGTTAGTTAAGAGACCCCCTCTTGTGTTAATCTGTAGGTCAAATCTCTTATAGGCTATTTGTTAATGTTTGCAGTTTGATACCGTAACAATTTAAGATTATGTTATGTGATAGCAAACTGCAAGATTTTATGGTAGAGGTCATAGGTCACATTAGATGCCTTATCAGTTTCTTTATACAGCTCTGCAGTCAGTTCAGCGAGCTGCTCACTCTTCTGTCTGTGCTGCTATCTAAGGTCACAAATCTTTCATTGAGCTGTTCAGATTGACACTGTGGTGTCGCTAACTCGTATACAGAATGTACATGTGAGATGCAGACACAGTCCAGTCTTTCTGTTGCCAGGTTACAGCATATAGCGGTGTATCAGAGTGAGGCCAAGCTGAACAGAATGGTGGCCACATTGTAGATTTATGATCTCTGCAGTAAAGCCCTCTGCCTGTCCTTGGCTGATGGGGGTAATACGGTCTCACAGCCATTCTAAAATCTCCCCGATCTGACAGTCTTTAATAACAATCTGGCATTGTGATTGTGCTTCAGCACACAAACAAAACAAATAGTTTTATCTTCCTGGTATTAAAATTATTTTGAGGAAATGTCACGCAAGAAACATTACACTGTATTGTTTGTATATATGCAGTTTGTATATATGTATTATATATATTTATATTAGGGGTGTGAATCGTCACTGGTCTCACGATTCAAGAACCATTTAGAACAAACCCTAAAAGCACATGAAGCTGTCAAGTGTACTTAAAGGGTTAGTTCACCCAAAAATGAAAATGAAGTCATTAATTACTCACCCCCATGCTGTACCAACCCCGTAAGACCTTCGTTCATCTTCGGAACACAAATGAAGATATTTTTGATTAAATCTGAGCGCTGGATCACTGCTACATAGGCTGCCTAAGGGAATGAAACTTGACGGCCCAGAAAGTCATTAAAGAAAATGTTTAAATATTCCATGTGCCTACAGTGGCTCAACTATAAGTTTATCAAGCGACGAGAATACTTTTTGTGCGAAAAAAACACATAAATAACGACTTTATTCGACTATTCCATTACTTCCTTGTGGGCCTTGAGACGAGAGTTGAAGAGATTTCCAGAACGCATGCGCGAGAACTGAGAAGAGGACGACTACTTCTTGTTACTTGTTACTCAGTTCTCGCGCATGCGTTCTGGAAATCTCTTCAACTCTCGTCTCAAGGCCCACAAGGAAGTAATGGAATAGTCGAATAAAGTCGTTATTTATGTGTTTTTTTCGCACAAAAAGTATTCTCGTCGCTTGATAAACTTATAGTTGAGCCACTGTAGGCACATGGAATATTTAAACATTTTCTTTAATGACTTTCTGGGCCGTCAAGTTTCATTCCCTTAGGCAGCCTATGTAGCAGTGATCCAGCGCTCAGATTTAATCAAAAATATCTTCATTTGTGTTCCGAAGATGAACGAAGGTCTTACGGGGTTGGTACAGCATGGGGGTGAGTAATTAATGACTTCATTTTCATTTTTGGGTGAACTAACCCTTTAAGTTACAATAACGCTCAGACACACTCGCTCGCACGCACACACATACAGCCTCGTACATACACACGATCGCGCACACTCGCAGCCTTGTGCGCACGCACACACTCAAGCTTCACACGCTGTCAATTTTAAAATAGTGGGTGCATTTTTTATTACTCGCTTTTGTGTTTCGCCTCCCTCCGCCATTTTACGCTAGCGCGAGTAGTGCGTATATAATAAATGACATCAGAGAAACGTCAGTAGGCTGTTATCGATTATGGTCTATGACTGTATCGATGCAGAATCGTCCACGTCGCGATAAAATAAGGTCATGTTATTCATCTGCAGCAATATCTGGATGCCTTTGTACATATAAGGGTTTTTGTGGAAAGTCATATGTTTTATTACTCCCGTGAATCTCACTTATGGACTTTCTGTGCGAGGGCGCCCTCTGGCTACAAGTATGAATGAAACATAAATTACACGTGAGCATTATGGAACACATCACCCTATTTATTGGATTATTTATGGGTCATAATCATATGTGTACAACTCATTTTTAAATATCATGATTATCGCCATACCCCTAATTAATTATTTTTTTTATATCACAATGATCATCAATACCAGTAAAACTTTAGCAAAATGTAATTTCCAACATTCCCAAGACTACAAAATGAATTAGTTTCAAATTCCTATATTGCAAATGACACTTAAAAATGCACATTGTTTCAATGGTTCTGTTTGTCAATGGTTAGGCGTGAGAAGGCCAGTGATGCCAGCACACCAGGACATGTTGGCGGATTGCCGGACTGACATCACTTCCTCGCTCCACATGGACGGGCAATTAAGAAGAGCGTCTGTTAATCTTTTAATCCCCTTTTTCTGACTGGGGCCTAACCGTGGGTTCTTTAGGGTTCAGCCATTGTGTATTAGGTTCTCCGTAAATTCATCTTCATGTTATTTCAATATGTTGTCAATTTTGTTGTTGGGCTTAGTAGTTTTAATAATCTAGGTGCAATATTGTTTTAGAGCATTTATTAGGGATTCTTGCTGAGCACCATCACTACTGCTAATACTTACAGTTAGGGATTTGAATAAACTTTTAATAAAGTATGAAACCTTAAGTATGAAGCATAACTTTTCTTGATTAATACCTCAAATTATGCAAAACTACGTACATTTTCATTTTTTTTTTCCCAAACATGAGCCAAGCCTTGTTTTTCTTATTCTAAAACAAGTATGATCATGTCAGTTGACAGTTTGTGAAATCATTGTTGTTGTTGTAGTATCTTAAACAAGGTGATAAAAACCATCAAAAACGGGATGAGTTTCAGGGCTGAGAAAGAATTACATAGAAATACTAAATCATAATAATGAGCCTTTAAAATATAAATTAAGTTCTCAAGCGCACTCATAAAGCTTGTAGAACTTCTATAACTTGTTTGTTCATGGCTGTTTGATCTGATAGAGTCATGGTGCGTTCTGTTATAGCCAATGAACCGACTCGGACCTCGGATATGACGTCACGTCCACACTTCAAGCGTTCTATTATGTTTTGCGCGTCCGAGTTGGAGAAAAAACATGGACGCATAAATTATTATGATTAAGAGTACACCATATCAAAACGCAGCCATTTGAACTTGAAATGTTCACTTTATTTCATGTTAATCTTCTGTTAGCAACCCTAGCCACGTTAGTAACACCCGTTTGAAACCAGGCTTCATTCAATAATGCACTCACGACAACCGATTCCCATACCCACAGGAATTTATACGGACGCAGTAATACGAGTGATTAAAATGGTCATTTGAAATACCAAAGTGGTTCAAAAACAATGAAAACAATTCATACTTGTAAGTTTACAAGTCACACAGGGCGCAGCCATCTTGATTTCCGTAACGGTATTCTTGCTCGGTGTCCTCACGGTTGTCCGACGTCCGAGAGGAGAAATCCGAGGAAAGGGGGCGTGTTGCTAGGCAACGTCTGTCTTCCGATTCGGATCTCCGAGACGGATAAATAATAGAACGCACCATCAGTCTGTGCTGAATTTGCTTATCACTAGATCTCGCAGTAATGTCAAACGCTTTCTCACTGGATCTCTCGGCACTGTTAAGTAACATTATTGCGTGATCGAGATCGCACCGCAAAAGTGCGGCGTATTTGAAAAAATGCAGCCCCCGCATAAATATGCGTACTTTGGCTGATTATGCATTGAATTATGCTATCGCATAATCGCGTTTTTCTGGAGGGACTGTCAAACGAGAAGCGGGCTTTCGTTTTGTTTGCAGTTTGATGTTTTTCATATGCAACAGAAATGGCAGCTATATACAGCATCTCTAAATAGATCAGTGGGCAGCCCTAAAAAAATGTATAAGTAACATGAAGATTGATCTTATCAGAGAGCCCACTTGATTCTCAAGTGTTCCTTGTCAGTATGTAGGTGCAAGTGAGAGTCTTTACCAAAAAGCCAAAAAGGGACTAAACTTAAAAATGTACTTATTAATCCAACGTACTACTTTTTTAGAATAGTGTTTTTCTTATTTGAATGCATGTGGTTCTAGCTAGCCGACAATACATACTGATGCTGGAGACAAGTTGATTTTCACCTGGTAATACATGCAAACAATATCATTGGCTTCTGAGTGGAGTGAGCCATATGTGTTGACAGAGCGTCCATATCCATCTGTTCTGTAAGGGGAGGTGTGGGAATCTATATTTATAGCCTTCCCTCATTACCCAAGAATCCAATCAGTTCTGCCTGTGTTTTAAGGGCTGCTCGTTAGAAAGGAGTGAAAGCGCTTCCTGGGTGTGCTTTACAGGGTGATGCGAACTTCTCAGCGGGGCTTCACATGGCAATTTCGCTAACTGGCAAACAGGTTTCAGCACCATTGCGATTGCTAACTCTAAATGCATTTTTAGCCCATCCAGAATAGAAAGCTTAACATATTTTTCTCAGACCTGAGGTGGCTGTCTAGTCGTGAGCTAATGGAAGTTAAGTAAGGGATAATGTACTGTCAGTATACAGTCATTATCGCAAAATACTCCGGCATTAAGTTATGACAACAAATGTTTTGACAACAAATCTTTTTACATAGCTTCAGCTCATCAAAATAAGTTACATAATGTTCAACTTTTTTCTAAGTTACAAGATTCAACTCATTTTTTAAGTCAGTTTAATGTAATTTAAGTTTAAGTAAGTTGATTCTGTTTAAAAATTAAAGGCAGGAACTTTTAAAGTGTATGTGGCTACTCGGCAAACAAATAAATAAATGGGCATGAAATGTTGATTATCATTTATTAGCTTTTCATTATTTTTATTAGCTTTTTATTATTTTAAAATTAAATTAGGTCCCTCCCCCCCTCTCCCATGTTTCCTCTCTAACATGTACATCTCTGTTGGTGGCGTTGTTTGTGAAACTGTACATATGTAAATTTTCGTCTACTACAGTAACTATCATCGCTTGGATTACACCTCATGAATGTTATTTTTTCTCCAATGAGGGAGAGGAGGGGGCGGGATGTGGGAGGACGAATTACGCTACAGCACTTTTATTATTGTGCTGATAGGCTATAGCTGAGCGGACAGTGTCAATCAATGTATTGGAGAAAACAGTGACCATAACTGTAAAGAAACAAAGGTTATGGTTAAAGGGATACTTCAGGATTTAGCATTAAGCTTTGTATTAGTAGAAAACCTGTAGTATTTTCGAATTACCGTGCTTTCCACCCTCATATCCCCCTGAGACGATAGATTTATGTATTTTTTGTCTGGAAAAAATCCTCAGATGACGCAAAAATCATCATTTTGCATCATTGGAGGATTTTTTGGCCAGAGGCTAAAAACTACAGCCAGTAGTAGGGTCTGTCCCGCATGTTCTCAACCCGCCCATAGAGGGTGGGATCTCACTCACAGAATGTACACATAGTGTCAGCCATCTTTTTTTGGAAGGAATTAATTCCGATTGGTGAATCTGAGTGTAGTGTTACATGAACGCTAAACAAGTGATCGGTTTATGTGCGTTTTAACATTGCTAAGAAAATTCCCGCTCCTCCGTGGGAGATACGAGACCGGTGCGTCTCACAGGTGTCGCTCATCGTCAGTAGTCACTCACGCCACCGGCCTCGCGTCGGTCTCCCGCGGCCCTAGCCTCGTCCTGCTCGCCACAGTAAACATAAGGAATGGCGACTGTAGAACGCAAAAGCCGGATTCCCAGACATTTTGGGCGATCTCAAACTCGAAATCCCCGGCAGACTCATCACGGAGACTCACTAGTAGCCTAGACTTGTTGTTTAACTACTGCGCTCTGTCACCGGTAGGCGTGGCCTCCTAGGGCAGCGAAGCAAGTGCATTGTGGGAGTTGTTGTCTTTCATCCACATAAGCCAAAAATACATTTTCTGGCTTTTCTCAGTCTAGAAAGCTCCAAATGCAAAAATAATTTTACATTTCTTCTACATAAATGACCCATTTTAAATACACATTCATCTTTCCAGAGGTGAAGTATCCCTTTAATTCGTTATGAAAAAACGAATAAGCCCAAAAAAATCATGGTTCGTGATCTTTATTTCACAAGATTTAGCCCAAAGTCACGCATCATAAGCAGACTTGGCAACTCTGATCACAATCTCAAAAGTTTTTTTGAAAGAAATTAATACTTTTATTCAGCAAGGATGCATTAAATTGATCAAAAGTGACAGTAAAGACATTTATAATGTTACAAATTAAGAAAAAAAACATTTAAAAGTAATTTAATGTGAGTACAATAATAATTTATTGTTAATAATTAAATAATTGGGCGATTTATATTTTAATTAGTGACGCACCAGGTAATACCCACATCAGTTCTAAATAATAACGAAAACAATTCTAACATTCTAAACAAGAGATCTCAAGCAGAAAATGCTACATCAAAATGGCGATTATCAGTTAGTATTACATTTTGGGAAGATGTCAATCCCAATGTGTACCTCTGGTGTACCAACTTCCTCTTGAATTAAATCGCTAATCACCATTAGGAATGAAACCCTTGGTCTTATGCACTGGAAGAGAAAGAGCTGAAAAGATTCCTCACTTTTCTGAGAGCATTACATTGAGCACACGCTGATACAGAGTCAGGAGCTCTATGCGCACGACGTCAGCCACTGCAGTACGCGCAAGACTGTGTGTGTGTGAGTCACGCTTGTTTTATTCCGCTGTAGCTGCGTACGTGTCCACGCATTGACCCGCAGTCACATTCTCATGCATCATCCGCTCACGGGGCATTGCCATGGTGTTCTCTTTTGTTTGCAAATCAACCCGACACTAGCCCACATATGCATATTTCCTTTTTTTTCACAGAGGAATAGACTCACATAGCAGCTGTGGTCTGGAGATCTGTGCAGCACATTGTGTTCGGTGGCTTCCTTCTGTAGGCAGTTCATCAAAAGGCTTCTTTCTGAGTCACGAGTCCAACGAAAGCTGTTTTTTTTCTGAATGGAAGCTGGGCAGTGCTCCCAAAGAAGCCACTTCATTCATATCAGTGTTTTTAAATTAGCAACAGGGGTTGTTGTTATTTTATTTGTTTTAGATGATCTGGCTTGCATTAGTTCTGAATTGGCCGTGTAGCAGCTAGCCTGCAGAGCTAGCATTATGTAAGCATGTCACTTTGTATAGCGGCGTCCCACTCTGCCTTTTTTTCCACCGTATCCTTTTTTATCTCTGTCTGTCACACGCACCCATCCTCCCCTGCAGTCACCTCGCCGATGATTGGCGGGTGACGTCATCAAGACTTTCATTGAGCATGCCAGCTCTGTTTTCAGTGGATAATCTGCATCACACCGGCGACCAACCCCCTCACTAAGCCGCTACTGTGGCTGTCAATCTCAGATCAGTCGAGCGAAGGTTTATTGCTGCCGACGCGTCAGCGTGCTGCCGCACAGGCCGCATGATGAATGCTAATGCTGCCAGCAGCAGTCAAATCCAATCTGACGTGCCAACATGTGAAGGTGTTGTGCACAAATAGCAGATAATTCACTCAGTTAAAATGGTCACCTGTTATGTAATTCTTTAAAGATGTGTAAAATGCAATCTCGCGTTGTTTATTTGGGGTTAATTTGGGGATATGCATCATGAGACTACCGTTTATGTTTCTAGGTATTATTTTATTGGACATTGGTACATTATGACATCTTATGACTCGAATGAATGGAAAATGCAATTCTTTGTTTTTCATATCAAGTGGTTGACCTTCAAATCGAGCCTTTAGTACACATTTCTTGTCTTATTGTGAATGATTTGTAAGTGCATGTTATCCTAACAATTATTCCTATTCTTGCATCAAAATGCAATAACTTTATGTGAATGTCATTCCATGTTGTCTTTAACATCCCTCTCTGTCATTCTCTATTGCTGTGTGTTCACAGGAGTGTTCCTCATTCCCTATGTGTTGTTCATATTTCTGGGAGGCATTCCGATATTCTTCCTGGAGATTGCGCTGGGTCAGTTTATGAAAGCTGGAAGCATCAATGTGTGGAACATTGCCCCTCTTTTTAAAGGTTTGCTCTACATCTTTATGCATTACCTTACTTTTTTAGGTTATTCCTTAAAACATTGCACATGCATTCTTTATTTAAAGGGATAGTTCACCCAAAAATGAAAATTCTGTCATTATTTACTCACCCTCAAGTTGTTTCAAACCTGTATGAGTTTCTTTTTTCTGTTGAACACAAAAGAAGATATTTTGAAGAATGTTGGTGACCAGACAGTTGCTGGACCCCATTGACTTCCATAGTATCTTTTTTTCCTACTATGGAAGTCAATGGGGTCCAGCAACTGTCTGTTCACCAACATTCTTCAAAATATCTTCTTTTGTGTTCAGCAGAAGAAAGAAACTCATACAGGTTTGAAACAACTTGAGGGTGAGTAAATTATGACACAAATTTCATTTTTGGGTGAACTATCCCTTTATTTAAGTTGAATTTTATAGTATATATTATCATTTGAATCCTATTATTATATTATAAATTAAAATAGAACACATTAAAAGTAGCTATTTTCTGTGTAGTAATATTTTGTATTCAATAATATATAAATGATAAATGGTAACACTTTATTTTACGGTGTCCTTCTTACATTATGTTACATGTACTTACCGTAGTAATAACAGTAAATTATGCATAATTACATGCAACTAACCCTCAACCTAATCCTAATCCTACCCTATCCCTATAGTAAGTACATGTAGTTACTTAAAATTACTTAAATAAATAATTACACTGTAACAAGGACACCTTAAAATAAAGTGTAACACAAAAATATTATATATAATACAATATTTTATATTTATATAGAAAATATTATACTTTCGTATCGCCTAATATAATTTGTACATAATATATATATACACTCACCGGCCACTTTATTAGGTACCCCATGCTAGTAACGGGTTGGACCCCCTTTTGCCTTCAGAACTGCCTCAATTCTTCGTGGCATAGATTCAACAAGGTGCTGGAAGCATTCCTCAGGGAGTTTGGTCCATATTGACATGATGGCATCACACAGTTGCCGCAGATTTGTCGGCTGCACATCCATGATGCGAATCTCCCGTTCCACCACATCCCAAAGATGCTCTATTGGATTGAGATCTGGTGACTGTGGAGGCCATTTGAGTACAACGAACTCATTGTCATGTTCAAGAAACCAGTCTGAGATGATTCCAGCTTTATGACATGGCGCATTATCCTGCTGAAAGTAGCCATCAGAAGTTGGGTACATTGTGGTCATAAAGGGATGGACATGGTCAGCAACAATACTCAGGTAGGCTGTGGCGTTGCAACGATGCTCAATTGGTACCAAGGGGCCCAAAGAGTGCCAAGAAAATATTCCCCACACCATGACACCACCACCACCAGCCTGAACCGTTGATACAAGGCAGGATGGATCCATGCTTTCATGTTGTAGACGCCAAATTCTGACCCTACCATCCGAATGTCGCAGCAGAAATCGAGACTCATCAGACCAGGCAACGTTTTTCCAATCTTCTATTGTCCAATTTCATTTCGATGAGCTTGTGCAAATTGTAGCCTCAGTTTCCTGTTCTTAGCTGAAAGGAGTGGCACCCGGTGTGGTCTTCTGCTGCTGTAGCCCATCTGCCTCAAAGTTCGACGTACTGTGCGTTCAGAGATGCTCTTCTGCCCACCTTGGTTGTAACGGGTGGTTATTTGAGTCACTGTTGCCCTTCTATCAGCTCGAACCAGTCTGGCCATTCTCCTCTGACCTCTGGCATCAACAAGGCATTTCCGCCCACAGAACTGCCGCTCACTGGATGTTTTTTCTTTTTCGGACCATGCTCTGTAAACCCTAGAGATGGTTGTGCGTGAAAATCCCAGTAGATTAGCAGTTTCTGAAATACTCAGACCAGCCCTTCTGGCACCAACAATCATGCCACGTTCAAAGTCACTCAAATCACCTTTCTTCCCCATACTGATGCTCGGTTTGAACTGCAGGAGATTGTCTTGACCATGTCTACATGCCTAAATGCACTGAGTTGCCGCCATGTGATTGGCTGCTTAGAAATTAAGTGTTAAGGAGCAGTTGGACAGGTGTACCTAATAAAGTGGCCGGTGAGTGTACATCACATAATATCTAGACCTTTTATTCTGATATATTTCAAAATTATATACATATTTTATCACCACAAAAATACCATTCTGTAGTTGAAATCAAATTTGACTCTATTTACTGTCCGAATTCATGATTCATCAGTACATGTTATATAAGCGATACTGTTCACCTGAAGGGGTTTATTTTTAACTAATTCAAGTTAAATGCATTGCGAGTGCTGTTTCATGCTGTCTTTTACTGGTTTGTTTTAGGACTTGGCTTTGCCTCCATGGTCATTGTGTTCTTCTGTAACACGTACTACATCATGGTACTTGCCTGGGGTTTCTACTACTTAATAAAGTCCTTCAATTCCACGCTGCCCTGGTCCACCTGCAACAACCCCTGGAACTCAGTGAACTGCATCGAGATCTTCCGCCACTCCGACTGCCACAACGGCACCATTGGCAACTCCACATTTGGCAACATGACGTGCGAAGAGCTTGCTAATGGCCGTTCCCCTATTATTGAATTTTGGGAGTGAGTGATTGTTTTTTAAGCCATTCATTTCTCTCTGCAATATTTGAAATGCCTTTGAAATAAGAACCACTCTTTACAAGATGTATGTGTTTTTCTTGTTAAAGTTTAACTTGCTTTTATTACTTGGACGTTGATTTACTGTTAACTAATCCAACATGTTAGAGCCGGTTTAAACACAATTCGCTCACTGCCTATAATGAACCTGTGGCATTACATTTGGTCACGTGGTGCTGCCTGTACAATCTGGATCTGTGTATGAGGTTTATGAATCTACAGGCATTTCATAATGGCTATGCAAGGTGAAATCTCAGATTTGGAAGGACATCTGTTCACAGATCACATGGATTGACCGTTCAAAACGGCTCATGATTAGTTTTCATGTCATCAGGGACAGTAGACTATACCTCTGGAAAGTCATCACTTTCAAGCTTCATATGAGTTAGGTAGTTATAAATTAAAATAAAACCTGCAATGAAGCAAAACTTTGTGAGTGCTATACAGTGCTTTCATTCATGAATGTTAATCTCCATTTCAGGAACAAGGTTCTGAACATCTCGGATGGGCTGGACCAGCCAGGCGTGATAAACTGGGAAATGGTGCTGTGTCTTATGGCCGTGTGGGTGATGGTTTACTTCTGTGTGTGGAAGGGGGTGAAGTCAACAGGAAAGGTGAGGACACTCTTTCTGTCTATCTTTCTTTCTTCAGTGCTTCTCATTACACGTGTGAACCTTGAAGACCGGTAAAAGCAGTCACATGGACAGCAGAGAATCAATTACCTGCACTGCATCTTAAGCTTGGTTACATAACAGTCAGAGCTCATTGTTGACTTGTATTAGGGAAGCTACTAGCCACCATTTAAACTACAGTCAAGCTACTTTTTGGAAAAATTGCTAGCTACATTACAAGCTACTAACAATAACTAGCTAACTGTTTTGTAAAGAGATGATACATTTTTAAATACACACTACCATTCATAACTTTTGGGTCCATTCTGTTTTGTTGTTGACAGAAATGAATGCTTTTATAAATCAATGACAGTAAATACATTTATAATGTTACAAAATATCATAAAAATGCTGTTCTTTTGTACTTTCTATTGTTCTATTCATCAACGAATCCTGAACACAAAGTATCACAGTGTCCACGAAAATATTAATATAAGAAATGTTTCTTGAGCAGCAAATCAGCATATTAGAAGGATTTTTGAAGGATCATGTGACACTGAAAACTGATGTAATGATAAGATCTGTAATGATGCTGAAAATTCAGCTTTGCAAATATATTAAAATAGAATAATAGAAATTTTTTAATATATTTCACAATATCACTGTTTTTTGATCACTGATTGAAGAAATGACATCAAATTAGGGATTATTATTTTATTTGTATAAGTTCCAAACAAACCAATTCACTAGTATGAATTGGACTTTCCAACGCTACAGTAATTGTGCATTTACATTTAGTCATTTAGCAGACGCTTTTATCCAAAGCGACTTACATAAATTACATAATTGTTTCTTACTTTCCCTGTGCCACTGTGCTCACTGACAGCTCACTATGTTTGGGAGCAGAGCATATATTCCTAGTAATTTCAGTGTAATTCAAACAGCCAGTTGAAACCAAAATTTTTATCTTATCTGAATCTTTAATTAACTTTAATTCACTCTGTAGGTCATTTCATATGTTCTTATGTAATCTTACCGTGTTGTTATGCCTCACATAAATTCATAAAAAATATGAGGTCAAAGACTGCATCTTATTTCATTTCCCTTGTTTAGCTCAAGTGCAATGTGACTTTCTTGTGTAACCTTGATTGGCATAGCTCCACCCACTGCTGCTTTGTCACAGTAGTGCTGAAGTGAGGCAGAAAGGTAGCCATAGCAACATTATTTGCTATGTGGGTGTGGCGGGAAATATTACAAAGTGCCTTGTCAGGGAGGCACTCTGAGATTGGTCCGTCACGAGCCGGTGTCTGCAGTGGGACGTGATAAGGTGCTCGTACAAATGGCCAACAGCCATATTCTCTCTCTCTGGGAGGCGGGATCATATGAGCCCTTAGTAATATAATAACTTCATTTTATTCCTGCTGCGTATTGCTGTGTAAAAGGTCATTCTCGTATTACAACATACCTCCGCTGTGTTACTCCTGTGTGCGCTCAAAGCAGGGTTTAATGTTTCTAGTAAAACAGTTAAGGAAGGTAAATAATGGAATTTAGGTTATCTAAACTTGTTTAATTAGTTAAATATTTAGCTGCCAAATGCATAGTTTTTCATTGATGCAAAGAACACTGAGTAAACGTTGAGTCAAGCTCATTCAGACGACTGACATTCAGACACACACACACACACACACACACACACACACAATAAGCCAGTGTTACAGTGAGCTAATTGGCTGTTTCAGAATCTGATTATTTATTACGGGGCACAAATACTAAGCAGCAGATTACCCCAGATTCACAGGCCTCATGGGAATTAATGAATTTTACTGACAGTATTTTTAGTTCAGGTCTATTTCTGCATCTTTATAGACACTTGAAAGCGGCATGGACTGAATCTTAAAGTCTGAGCTGGTAACTGAGTTTAGGTAGAAGTGTTTGATTTAAACCAAAATCAAATGTATAGTCCTGCAGTATTTACCAATCCTAAACTTTTGTATGGTATTGTATAGTATAGTTGTGTTGGTAAATTTCTTTATGTTTTTGAAAGAAGTCTTTTATGCTCACCGACTGTATTACTTTGATAATGAATACAGTAAAAAAAAAAAAAAAAACAGCAATATTGTGCAAAATAAATTGCAATTTAAAATAACTTTAATAATTCATTTCAATATATTTTTCAATGAAATTTATTCCTATGATGGCAAAGCTGAATTTTGACCAGTTATTACTCCAGACATCAGTGTTACATGATCCATTATAAATAATCGTAATAGGCTGATTTGAGAGGTAATTGGGGCATTTTTCATTTATCTCAGGATTCATTATTGTTCTTGTCAGGACTATAAGAGATGACATGGTGCTCTGGACTGTGGACAGACAAAGATGTCAGAATGACGTGGAGAATTCAAAAAGCACTTACTATCCACAGCGCATCACAAACACTGACCGTGTTTTTGTCGTAACTGGGCAGCATTGTACTTTTTGAGTTTTTGAGCTCGCCTTCCTGAGGGAATTCAGGAGAGAGTTTTGAAAGAAGTCTGTGAAGAGCTGGGGCTGAGTGCTTTAATGTGCTTGATCTAGAATGGCTGTCCTACTTTTATTTGTCTATGTGGAGCAATTACTGAAGTCTGCCAGCCTCATAAGACCATACTGTGAGCCGAGTCCATAAACCAGCAACACCTGGATCCAGCAGGTCTCATTTAAATGCTCCCTGATAACAATCTGTCTCATTGTCAGAGTTCAAAGTTCACACCGTTTGGACCCAGCCACTGAATCAATAAACCCCCCCCCACAGCAATGATCTGATAACAGAAGGCAGTGAGACGTGCAGTACATACTTCTCAGCTTTATTCACACGACAGACTGCTCAGCATGTGACTACTGTCCTCACTGAGACCTGAGAGAGATAAAGAGTAATTTAGAGATGCAATGCAGCAAATTCCCTGAAATAAATCTACAGATAATATTGGCTTAAACTAGATTATGTTATCTAGATTTTATGTGTCTTTCTACGATCAGTTTAGCAAATGCTCTTAAATCCACGTAAATGACTGCCAAAATCACTAGCAAACAGGGATGTTTATTGAAATAACATGGTCAATAACTTGATTTTTACATTTAATGAAGAAAATATTATGAATAAATATATAATATGAGTGTTGTTTTCTCATGCAACACTATTCTAGCATGTTGTGGGTGTTTTCAGGACTTTGCAAGGTCATTGCTAGGGTGTTTTGATAATTCTGATATTTTCGAGAAATAGTAGCATATCTCTGCTCAACAAACACGACTTGAGGGTCACGGCTGGAGTTTGTGGCAAAGTTTAATACTTATGCTTCAAATACCCCACTAAAATATTAGCAATATTAATAGTAATTGCCTTAGCATATACAATTAATGGGCTAAAACCTTAAGCAGCAAGTTATAGGTAATGTTCTCTTCTACAGTTTTATATTCACATTGAACATCTGCGATTTTTTTTATTTTTAACCTCAAAAGTTTTAGGATTTTATGTTTTATTTATAACATAAAAGTCTTAATGAAGATTCAGCACTATTTTTAAGTCCTTAATCAAAACAAGACCAATCAAATTAAACAAGAGTTTCAAATAATAAATTAATAATCTAAGCAGCGAGTAATATGCAATCTTTATTTTTTGTTTTTCACAGATTGTGTATGTCACTGCCACGTTCCCATATGTGGTCCTGATTATTCTCCTGGTGAGGGGCGTTACTCTTCCTGGAGCTTATGATGGGATCATGTACTATGTCAAACCTGATTGGTCTAAGCTAGGAGAGGCACAGGTGAGACTTTTAGTTTTCTCCTTTAGCTTCATACCTCTCTTTGGATGAAATCATCTGCTTTTACCCAAATGAATAAATGTGAATGTAATTCAATACGCTTCACTCTTTCTTCCTTTTCTCCCTCTACTATAGGCCTGATACACAATACTTTAATTCTGTTTCTAAGCACTTTTAAACTTGACTTTTATGTCTCTCTCCAGAGTACCTGTTGTCACTTTGAGCTCATACTGTTTGTCTGACTGCCATGTCTCTTTCTGTCTCTCTCAGGTCTGGATCGATGCCGGTACTCAAATCTTTTTCTCCTACGCTATCGGGCTCGGAGCCCTCACCGCATTGGGCAGCTATAACAGATTCAACAATGACTGCTATAAGTAAGCCTCCATCACAGCCTTGAAGAGACAAGGACACATTTTGTTTTGCCGCCTTGCGATCTTTCTGAACCAGTGTGTTTTCTTTTTGAAAGACGTTGTGTCTAGTATGTTCACCCAATCAGAGAGCCCTGACCTTGTGCTATAAGAAGCTGGATTGTGTGGCTGGCAAAGAGCAAACAGCCTCTCACTTTAATAGATCTCAAATTTCCAGATGCACTGAATCAGCAGTTCTTTGCTTTGACTTTAATGTACAAAGCACTTTGGCAGGATATATATATGCATTCACAATCTGCGATTTTCTTTTTTTAGTCCTGAAAAGTCAATACAAAATATTGAACAAACAAAGTTTGGTAAGAAGTTGGAATTTATTTTGATGAAGATTCTGCACTATTTTTAAGTCATTCTTCAAATAAGAAAAATTAGACTAATCAAATAGGCTAACTATAGTGTTCCGCTTTTCGCTCTTGATAAAAATTTGTGTTCAATTAGAAGTTAATGTTATTCGTAAAATACAAAAATAAAACGTGCCTTAATATAAATATTTGATTAATTTGATTGTATTCATTTAAATGTATAATTCTTTTTTTAAGTATGAAATAATTAGTTGTACTAATGATTAATTAATTGGTTTAGTTAATTATGAAATAGTTTAATTATTAATAATTTTAAATAAATTAGTGCATGTAACCACAGTTATGATATTTTTTTATGTACCAATTCAAGGTTTGTGCATTAAAGTACATGATATCATGAAATCATGTTATTTAATGCAGTATACTCTTTAATGTATAACTATGAGAAGATATAATTGATAGTAAGGTGCCATTATTATTATACATTATGAATGCATTTTAAGGCATAAAGATTATAACATTTATAGTTCATTGCATATAGTACATATGCTTCATCAAATGTGTTACACAACGACCTGACTGCATTAACACACATGCACTGCACTGAGCTGCAGTTAATGTTTTTTTTCTTCTCTTTTCAGGGACGCTTTTGTTCTTGCTTTTATTAATAGTGGCACCAGTTTCTTTTCTGGTTTCGTGGTCTTCTCCATCTTGGGTTTCATGGCTTCTGAGCAAGGTGTGGACATCTCTAAAGTGGCTGAATCGGGTAAGAGTCTACAGTCATTTACTTCAATACAGGTGACAGATTATGTATGTACTATATTGGAAAGTAAGACAAACTTATGTATATTTTTAAAGCTTATTCATGTGTGTGCCATCCAGCCCTGATCTTAGTACCAGGCCTGAAACAACGTGCCTCTTAATGCAGGTGTTCAATAATTCACTTCCACTTGTTTTTAGTGCACATAAGCATTTCTGACCTGGGGCTGGTTCTTGTAAATCATTTATGAGATCAATATTTAATGCAAGAAAGATCTGCTGAAAATGAATGAAACATGCATTGTGTGAGTCATGAACATATGTGCTTTGATGACGATAATCTATTGTAAATGAATTTCAATGCAGTGTGATATGTGACTTGTATTGTGTATTACTAAATGTTTATTGTTGGTTTGACAATATCACTGAAAGCAGAATATAAATGAAGAGCGTGTTTATATTTTTTACACAATGCTATTTGCTCTTAGTCATATTACTGTGAAAGGGAGCAGACAATTAGCAGTTCGTTTTATGTGTGTGTTTGTGTGTGTATGCATACTTTTTTGTGTGTGTTATAAGTTTATAATGGTAAATAACAGATAATGGTTCATGAATTAACACAGCTGTATGTCACTCATTTTTGTATTGGATGAATTTGTGTGTGTGTGTGCGTGTGCGTGTGCGTGAGTTTGTGTGAATGTTAATGTGTCTGTTCTGAATGACGGCGTGTGTGTGTGTGGGTGTGTGTGTGTGTGTGTGTGTGTGTGTGTGTGTGTGCGTATGTTTGTGAGTTTTTGCTATCACAATTGGTGCAGTCTTCTTCCTGTATGCTGTGTCCTCCATGAACACAAACACTTTATGAGGACTACATGATTCCCAGAATGCAATCCCTCGATTTGCACACATAAAAGCAGACATTTATTGCCATTTCAAGTCTAATCTTATGTTTATGTTACCTATAGTGAAATACTGATCATTCTAATAGAAATGAACAGACATCACAGACTAGACTAATAGTATGCGGCATGAATTTAACGCTCATCTGTGACGCTCACGCATGCAGAGGTGTTACTGTAGCTCATAACACATTGGCCTACATGTTTCACATTTAAAGTGTGAACACCAGGCCATCTGTCACATAGATTTTTATGAAGTTATCACTAATGATCTGTACATAACATGACCATCCACCAGAATTGGCACTAGATTCATGTCTTTTTTACAAAAAATAAATATGCATAAATGTCTTTATAAAATCTGTTGCATAAAGAAAAAATGCACACTATGTTCGTGTTTCCCTTTGAAGATTTCGGAAACCACTAAATATCCAAAAAGTGACGGTTACTTGAAGGTCATTTATGTTTTTTAGCCATCTTCTTCATACACTGATTTATTTAAATTTTATTTAAGAAAAAAAGGTTATTGGAGTATGTTTTATTAGAAAATTTACTATTACTACTCTTTTCTGAGTTAAAATTGTTTCAAAGCAAACTATATATATATATATATATATATATATATATTATACTGTGTATAACTTTTCTATAGACACATTGGACATTAGCATAATTAAGATGACATTTAAATCATTTAAAGCTTATTTAAGAAACTACTTTAAATAAAGGCTTGCTAATACAATTTTTACTCTTTTTTTTAAAAAAGAAAACACAACCTGGTCATTTTAATAAGCAACATTTTACAATCTGGCTGTTATAAATGTGTGAACATCACGTCAAGCTCTGAACAGTGTTTTCTGTAGAACTAAACATGATATTTGATAGAAACTTTAGATTTACTGACTCGTCGGCCCATCATCTGCATGCATTTGCATTTAACAGCATTTTTTATCAGTAAAATGTACTATATCATAATGAATCTTTGGGCATGAAATTTAAATGATAACATTGATGTGTACAAAAGTTATCAAAATTAAACTACTACTCCCCCGGTTTAAAATTCTACAGTTTTTCAATTGACATCAGTTTTCAATTCCAATTCAGTTGCTCAACTGAGCTCCATTTTGTGTAAATGGTATTACTCTTTCTCCTGCATAGTAAATTAGTACTGTCATTTTAAAATCAGTTTCAGCTTGCGGCAGCACAGAAGCAGGGCACTGGTTTGTTGAGGCTCAGTAAAGGACAGCATGTTCTTGGCCTGAAGGGGAGACTGCAGTAGACAGAAAGACTAAATGATTATGAAGTGATAATATTTTTGAATAATATGGCAAGATACCGCTGACTTCATACAAGTTGACCCTCACGTCCTTGCATTTAATGAATTTTCATATCGCAGCTTTAACGTGTTGTTGATATCCTACCGGTGTACTGCATATTTTAAAGGGGTCAAATCACATGTCCTTGTTCTTTTCACTAGGCTTTTCGTAATGCCGAGTTAAGTTTAATTTTAATGTAAATATTAACAAATTAAATTGAATGTAGCTAGTCATGACTGGTTGCTTAAACACATGGAAGATATGGCATTTAAATCAAGTCACATTTAGCAGCTTCACAATGTTTCATCCATCTATTTTTATGCAAATTTTGGGTTAGCGGAAAAAGAAATCACTGGATGGAAACGCTAAGATGCGCATAAATTCTAAAAATGCTCAATTGAGGTGGAACATTTTTCATCCAATAAGAATACATGTGCATAAATTAGTATGGAAACGTGTTTATAAATCTCTCAATGCGCAACAAAAAACGTACATGACTTTGCCTCAACAGAGGATGTGATTGGATAACTGGACTAACCAGCGGATCAGTTTCATTGCACAGCATCTCAAATGTTGGTTTGGTCATTCTGAAATGCCTGAGCTGAATCCATCATCAATGTAATTTAATTTAATTCCCTCCCGGAAGTGTCTCACACTTTTGCACACAAATGCAAGATAGCATGAGAGCGTTCATTGTGTTTCGTCTGCGACGCAAATCCTCTTTTGGCGTTAAAAAACTACTGTCAGGATTTACTAAAGAAACGCAGTGAAAAATTAGCGCTGAAAAGCCAAGAACACAGTTTTTTTTTTTGGCTGACCTTAAAGCAGCTCTAAAAATATAATAATGTCATTATTTAGCTCAGTTTAGTTCAATGATTTAAATTTTAGGATCCTTGAATTTCAGGAATCAGAAACCCAAACTATTGCTACTGATATAAAAAAAAATGAAAATAATTATGAAATATGATGTTTTCAGAACAAAACCATTATAAACGAGGGAAAAAAATATGATATGACCCCTTTAAGAATACATCCAGAACGCACATATGCACACACACAGACGTGTTTTGAATGTGTGTCTGTCAAAATGAGTGAGAGTGTGTGAAATCTCATCTGTGTGTGTGTTGGTCCTTGTCTTCTATTGTGTTGTCTGTGTCAGTATGATGTTTAGAAACAGATCCTAAGGTCTGAATGAGCCTTTTTGTGTCAGTGGGTTTGTGTTGTGATGTCTGAGTGGGTTGTGATGTGCTGTACTTCCAGACAACTTTGAGAAGGAAACCATTGACACATTGTTTGTGGCTTTTTCTTATTTTTCATTTTCCTGCAGCACACAATCGGATGACAGTTACAGTTAGAAAGCGAACCAGATTCCCCGTCATAAATTTGATGCTTTGACTAGTTTTCCTTGATTGTCTTCAGTCCCGTATATATATATATATATATCTTGTGATTCATTTATATCTCTATATCTATATTTTGGCTTTATTTAAGTATTAATTTAAGGATTATTTAACCAGGAACTTTGCCTCTTGAGATGTGCACATCTCGATTTCAAGAGGGGTCCTGGAGCAGTCTGCCAACGCAGGTAAACCTCTGATATCTAATGTTAGCATTTACACCACTACTACAGCCCAGCCCTAAAGTCAGCACCTACGAGCGTCTGCCGACACAGGCAGGCCCGACATGCACAGCGTAGCCTAGCGCCATTTCACAATTAGGGTCATCCATCTTGAGAGACAAAGCCAAAGTGTGGAAAAGCTGTAAACTCAGTCTGTTTTAACCCCAACACAATAGACACATGCTAATGTCTAGCACTAACATTCTCCAAACTTTTGTCAGCACAAAACCTTCAGTGCAGTTCAGTGTTGAATCTCATAGAACAGTCACTTGACGTTAATATAAGACACATCCTTCTTCTGGCTCTTCACTTTGTATTTCCATTAAATTTCCCTGTATCGTGGTTTCATTTATCAGCCATCACATTAAAAAAGGAATATTTGTTGTTAGGCTTGCCGCAATTATTGATTAATCATGGTTATTCGATCTAATCAAAGTTAATTGAGATAACCGCAATCATAGTGCAGTTTAAATTTCAATCACATTTTGTCAAAGGATTAATAAAAAAAACACTGTTAAGTAAACAAAGATATCATCAAACAAGTCATCCCTCATACTAAATGAGGGTTTGTGGGTTTAATCAGACAAAATTATAGTATTATATTATATAGGCCTATTTTATTATAATATTATTATTGTATTATATATAGTTCCAAGAAAAACAATAATAGGCTTAAAGTGACATGAACACAACAGAATTGAATTATTAAGCGCAATTATTTGAATGGCAATTAAATGGGCTATATGTAGAATTCAGAAACCCTTGTTTTAGCGACACCGGTGGCCGTTAAATGAACTGCAGCCAACAACTATTGCTTGTGCTTGCACTCGTACACTTGTAACGTAGGCCTACAAGTCTCTTCTGACTGAATGTGCAATTTTCTTTTTCGCTCATCGACTAGTAATAAAATTTGGAAAAACCTTTGCAGCGATATACTGTTAATGAACATCCCAACTCCTTCCACACCGCTGAGAGCGACGTTTAAATTAATATGTAAATATGTGCTGTGGGCTTTCCTCAATAACATAATAAACACTCAACAAAATGACAGCGGTGAGAAAGCAGCAGTTAAGAAACTGATCACAGTGATGTGGATATGTTTGCACAAGCTCTGCAATTCATCGGCATCATGTCGACAGATGAAGTTTATGGTGGCCGAGAGAGCTCAACGCGCCGCAACTGAAGAAAACACATGCAAATAAAAAAAACACCCGCAAATTAAGAAGGCATCTTCATCAGTTTTACAACACATGTGTGCTTCAAATACTCACACCACCACAACCAAATACAAAAGTGCGCAAATAGAAATTTCTTACATATAGCTCCTTTAATTGTCCACACAGAATTCATGATCATGACAGGCTAATTTGTTGTAAAGTCATGTAAAACAGTGTGTCGTTGGCAATATATCGCTGGCAATGCATGAATTCCCCACCTCTACAGTTTCTTAATGGGGTCATATAATGAGAAATTCAATTTTACATGATCTTTTGACAAATCAGTTTGATTATCTATGAAAACTGTCAGAATCCAGTCCAGAATCTATTAAAACTAGGCAGTAAAAATAACTCTTTCTGAACTCCACACAACTGACACATCAATGACGCTTATAACATGGCACATCCAGTCATAATAACATTATAATGATAAAGTATGATATATACTATCATTCCTAAACACCTGAAGAGCTGACTAGAGTAAAATATACAGAAAATATGTTAAACCATGTGCTGTTATTTTTTTGTATAGCAGAAAAATCTCAATAGCGACTGATCACTGTTCATTTCTGAACAGTCAAAAGGTTTTATAAATCTGTCACGACGTAATTCAGGCTTTACAAAGAGGCTGTTTTTGATGGATGGAGCAGCTTAAATCCATATTGGAAATAAGTCAAGAAACTTTGCATCTCTTTTTAAATGCAAAGAGGGCACATACATAGAAGTCTTATAGGCAAAACCAGCAAGGAAAAAAACAACAACCTTATATCATGATCGTTAACTGAACAATGAATATTTTGCTGTACTTGTTTTTTTTACAAGCAGTATCAGTGGAATTAAATAAATGATAAAAATTATACTATATGACCCCTTTAAGTATTTAGTTTTGCTTCTGTTATGATTAAAATAGTCAATAGTTAAATAGCTAATTTTAGACCGAAATGCAGAAATCCATGTCATTTGATTGCCAGCTCAGTTTAGTTTACATTAATATTTATTCATTTTTGTGTCCCTTTATATTTTAGGACACACTCCTAAATGACAAACTCAAGACTCAAATTTGTATTTAACAAGCTTTTTATATTTGTCTGGCCGTGAACTAACAGTGTGCTGTGATACTTACCAGTATTGTAGCAGATGACTATTGATGCTGATAGATTTAGACGCCCTCAATGTTAACATGCACTTACAGGCCTCTAATGAGACACTGCCTACACTACATTACCATTTCATCTCCAATGAAAAGCATTAGACTGAAATGCAAATGCTAGACTTAAATAACCACTAAATGGCTAATTGAAACTTGCCTTGAATATAGAGGAGCAGTAAAAAACAAACAAAAACAATACAAAATAGGAACAAACTAAATCCCTCCGTCCCCTTTTTTCCACAAGCTATCACTTCGTTTCACCTCATCCAGGTGCTTCTATCTCTCATACTCTCTCTTTCTCTTTTATTCAGTTCTGTCTCTCTCTGTTCCGTTGGTGCTGTACGTGTGTATGTGTGTCTGAGTTGCGGGCGACCTGTAGCCCGTGGTGACGCGTCTCTCATGTTTCTCTTCTCCCCGCAGGCCCCGGTTTGGCGTTCATAGCGTACCCTAAAGCCATTTCAATGATGCCCGTGGCTCCGGTGTGGGCCGCACTGTTCTTCGTCATGCTGCTACTGCTGGGACTGGACAGTCAGGTCAGTTCACATGGAAACAGCTAAAAGATAGTGTGTGTTGTGTGTATATATATATATAAAGCTAAATATACTCAAATAAAACTGACATGAGTCTAAAGTGCCAAATGTGTTATTATTAGTGCTGTCAAACGATTAAAATATTTAATCGCGATTAATCGCATTAATGTCATAGTTAACTCGCGATTAATCGCAATTAATCACACATTTTTATCTATTCTAAATGTCTCTTGATTTCTTTTTGTCCCATTATTTTTTCTCATTTTAATGCTCTTATCAACATGGAAAAGTGGATCGGCTTGCTTTGTGCAAATGTTTTTTCTTTTATTGAAAACAACATTGACAATACTGTGTTCAATTTCACACTAAAACATTCTCACTTGGAGCAAATAATCTCTCACACTATGTAACACTGTCCATCAATAAAAGCGTGAAATAAATACTGTGACGAGGTCCTGATATTGACGAGGGGGCGGAGAATGCGCACCAGATGTGTGTGTGTTTGGCCATCAAGTGGTGTTTCAGACTGGACGTGCTGCGATGATGATAGCTTAGTTCACAACGACAAAACACACAGATCACTTTGGTCTTGTCAATGGGACCATTTGGCAACTTTTTAAAAGTAAACTTTCAATTCAGAATCTTATTGGCATCCATTTCGGCGTCTCGCGCTCGTCATCCACTCAAAACGTAACGTTAACCTAACCTATTATTTGGCCGGCTCGCAAGCCCAAACAAGTGTGTGGTTTCCCGGTCTAGCTAGATCCAGTGCTTTCACAGGACGCGGAATGCGCGGCGCTACGCCAGTTTTCAAAACTTTTTGCATGCCGCGCTGGTAATCGTCACAGCTGCAAAAGTTTAACTATTTTGAATTTTGACCGCGGTGTTGCGGTCCGATGAATGAAATGAAATGAATGGGTTTCATAGCGCAGCGTCCTGTTGCAAAAGCATGGGAAAAAACCTACAAAGTTTGCTAGGCCAAAAAGACCTTTAATCTCGCGATCGTGTTAAAATGGGTTTGCGTTAACGCCGTTAATAACGCGTTTAACTGACAGCCCTAGTTATTATATAATTGAACTTAATCTCAAAGGTTTTTTGTTGTTGTTGGAGATCATTTTTCCCGTTAGCATAGAATCACCCTTGTGTGTTTTTCATTCATACTGTATATTACTGCACAACTGAAAATATTTTAAAGCAAATCCATTAATAACACATCTGACTGATATTTTGTTTTTCAGTTTGTTGGTGTGGAGGGTTTCGTAACTGGCATTCTTGATCTTTTCCCTGGAAAGTATTACATGCGCTATCAGCGCGAAATCGCTGTGGCGATCTGCTGTTTATTATGCTTCATTATAGATCTCTCCATGGTTACACAGGTTAGTCCCCTTAATGAAACACCCCTTCATAAGTGTCAGGTGTGAGAATATCAGCATCTTATTCTCTCACAGTCAGTAGTGTTGTTCCCCATTAGTCAGGTAAGAATATAATGGTTTATCCCAAGCCCTTTCACTGAATATTAGATCATCATGCTCTCATTCAGAGGCTGATCTTTCATGATAAATTGTTACTGTATGTGGGAGTGATGTGACTCATAAAGCTCACAATCACTTAAAAGTTTACGCAAGAAAACTTCAAAGAACGACCTGACAAGAAGCATTTGTGAGATTGATTCAGATGTGTTTTTCAAACGCAGATGACATTGACAAAATATTGTGTAAAGACAGCATGAAACAACATTCATGATGCATTTAACTTACATTTTTACTTAAGATGCGTTCACGCCAAGTCGTAATTACCGTAATTATAAGAATCCAAATTGTAAAAAGCGTTCACATCCTTGTAGAGCTTAATTGTACCACCTGACTGCTGCAGATTCATTTAGGCATTGATAATGTTGCCATTTCAAGGTAAAACAAAATATTGAATGGGAATAATATAGGGTGGAACTAGGGATTTGATTGGATTGTGAAAAGTGAACTGTGATATTATTGGTTAATATTACTTTTTGAATTTGCGAACATAATTTACAGCAAATATAACCACGATCATAGTTATATAATACTATAAAAACTATATAATCATAAACTACAAATCAACATTTATCACTTGCACCCCATTTACCCATAACCATTATGGAATATTATTTGTTGCATGAAATAGAATTTTATAAAAGTTGTCTGTTTTGATGTTTATTTAATGTTTATTTCTAGAAAATAACAAATGGAAGTCAGGTTTTGATTATCTCCAAAAATTGTATGACAGGTTTGCAAAAATTGCAAAACAATATGTAATATTAAACAGCTCATATATATATACTGAAAATTAGTTTTTATAAAGAAACTTTTATACAGAAATTCTACGTTAAATCGATGACATTTACATTGTTGCAAAATACGAATATTCCAATGAATGCTGTCATTTTTATTTATCAAAGAATCTATTTAGACATTTAGTCAAGTAGGGTCCATTTCAATACCAATTTATGATTTCTCCATATTTTTGCGTTCGCAGGGAGGGATGTACGTCTTCCAGCTTTTTGACTACTACTCAGCCAGTGGAATGACCCTACTATGGCAAGCATTCTGGGAATGCGTGGTTGTCGCGTGGGTTTATGGTAAGAATCGTTTCATGCAACGTTCTCATGTCTCATCAGTTTATCATGATTACTGCAGGCATTAAGAGACAGGACCCTGTGCTGACACAAACACTATTCTAATCCTACATACGCCCAAAAGAGTGCTGACTTCATGCCACTGTGTGCAGGTGCTGACAGGTTCATGGACGATATTGCCCGTATGATCGGTTACCGGCCATTCCCGTGGATAAAGTGGTGCTGGTCCTTTATAACTCCATGTGTTTGCATGGTGAGTGCTGGAAAATACTCCCACCTGTTCATGCCTTTTAAAAAGGTTGAGTCTGTCAGCCATTAAAATGATAGAAAATACACGTCGATGCCTGTATAATGTAATCAGATTGCTCTGTATGTCTTCAGGCTATCTTCCTATTTCACCTGCTGAACTACAAACCTCTGACCTACAACAATGTGTACGTGTACCCGTGGTGGGGAGAGGTGATCGGATGGTGTATGGCTCTCTCCTCCATGCTCTGTATCCCCGTTAGCCTCGTGTACAAACTCGCTGGATCCAAGGGAACATTCAGAGAGGTGTGCACCGTTGCAAACATTTCACTATTCAAACCGCTGCTCTGATTCCCATGCACTAGCTATAATATAGTAAGAGTTGCGTAGGGCATCGAAAGAGTAGTTTTGTTTACTTAAGTGATCCAAACTAACACTATCAACCCCATAAACACATAAAGCAACAGCTGTTAGTGCAAACAGTCCAAAATCTGCAGTGTAATATAGCCGCTGGGTGCCATTGGAGTTGGACTATGGGTCAGTTACCTCACTGAAAAGCATCAGAATTACTCAAGAGAAAACGACGTGTGTATTTATAGTAACTAGGCTAATGGTTGTCATTCCTCTGCAGATAGACCACAATGCTTCCAAACACACAATGTATGTTGTGGGAAAACTAGCACAGGATTCTAGAGAAAAAATGGAAATGTCAAGTACTTGGGATTAATCTTTATTATTTTGGGGTTTAGCAAATTGCATGAATGACACACTGGAGGTATATTATACCTCGCTTATATCGTCTCGCTTGGACTAAAAACAATCATATTCCTATTTTTAAAACTGCATCACAATGAAAATATGACAAAAATAATAATTTTAATTCAATAGAACAATTTAATTCAATTCACATTTATTTGTATGGCGCTTTTCATAATACACATCGTTTCAAAGCAGATTTACAGAAAACAACTATGGAAGCTTGACTTTTTTTTCGTACAATTATGGGATGTAAACTCGCAATTGTGAGTTTATATCTCAATTGCGTGTTATAAAGTCAGAATTGTGAGATATAAACTCGCAATTGTGAGAAAAGATTGTGACAAAGCGTTGAAATGATCTTTTTTACTTTTTTATTCCATGGCAGAAACAAGCTTCCATAAACAACTGTATATTTGGTCAATGTTTTCTATGCATTGTTTCACTCGTGAGTGATCTTTCATTTGTTAAGCTTTGTTGCAGGAATTAATATTTCGATTTTTTATATTTTTTTAATATTTAAAGTTTTCGTTTTAATTTTAGTCTTACATTTTGGTATGTTTTTTAGCATTATCTAAAATGTCGATGCTTTATTTCAGTAACGAAAAAGGTCGCAAAAGACAATGACCGTACAAAGAATGCAAATGACTTTGCTTTTGTTAAATGTCTGTCAGGGCCTGATTTATAAATAAATAACCCATCATTTGCATGCATTACCATGTTCGCTGTGACACCCCTTAGAAAATAATGCAGGATCATGAGGGAACACCTGCTGACACTTTAAATATAAAAACCAGAAGCGATTTGTTGAAATAATGCTTAGTTTGATGGTCATTCATTGTAATTGTCACAGCTAAGCTTATTTGTGGTTATCTCCTCTGTTTTTCATGCAGCGTTGGGAAAGTCTGACCAAACCAGTGTGGGGAGCCCATCACCTCGAATACATGGCCCCTGACACTGACATTAAAAGCCTGACCTCTCTGTCTCCTGGAACGGAGGAGAACAAGGTGATCATTTTTGAGAGTGTTATGTAGATCAAAAGGGAAATCCTACGACAACCCTCCTAAGGCAAGCTGGTTGAAGAAATCCTCAGTATTTATTTGACATTTTATGGAATTCTGCATCATCTTACAGTCTTAAAACAGCTGATGGATATTGATGGTTACATTTGTTTCAAACTACAGATCCTCTAGCATGCACATTACCCGATGTTCTTCCTCTTCCACCAGTTCAAACTGCAGTCTATACATGATAAAAAAGAAAAAAGATGTGCAATGTTCAGTGCAGATATCGAGACTCGCAGGACGGAATCAGCGTGTCTTTGGAGGGAGGGGACAGTGTAGTGTAGCCTATAACTTCATTTGACAGATTGGCAGAATTCCCACAGGCAACTTTCCTGAACATGACAAGGGTCTCTTTCTTTGCATTGACACACGAGTATCAAATCCGAGAATCACGTGGTTCAAATCGAAATTTTTTACGAATGCAACCTTGACTTAAATTGGCCCATAACGACATCCAGAACAATTGTGATAAATAGTAATTCACTTTCTCAAATTGATAAAATCTAATGCAGATTTGAACTAAAATATATGCTTCAATAAACGACGTTGAGTTTAACGGATCAGCAAAAACAGATACAGATCTAACCATCAAATTAATTGTCTTTGCAGATTTCATGTCAATAAGTTGGTGGTTGCCAAACGATGCAATATAATTTCTTTCGCTTTGTCATCTGAGACAGGTGACCTCGATACCTGGTGCATGATATTACAGCGTTTACTGTATGTGCCAAACGGAGCGTGACTTTCCATCTCTCTTCAAGTTTGTCAGGAGATGGTTTCGGTTGCCATAAAAAAAACAACATCTTCATAGTTGAGTTGAAATGTACTGCGAGCTTGATGTGCTTCATGTTTGGAAACATCTAGAGAGTTTTTATTAGACACAGGCAGGCTTTCAAATGAAGAAGTGGCACTTCCCTACGGTGCTTGTGAACCAAACGTTGCATTTTGTTTAGGATTGAATTGTTCAACATGAAACACCCATTTTGTATAACGCAACCAATAACATCACATTACTGATTTCAAATTGGTTGCAAACGATGTTTCATGACGACTTTTTTTGTCTGTTGATTTTAGTTTCAGTTCTACATTTTGAGTGCCAGTATTAATATGTTCTATGATATTTTTATTTTATGATTTTAAAATCTTAATGGAGACATTAAAAACAAGGCAATGTAAAGTTTCACATTAGCGTAAAGATTCCTGTAGCTTTAACTAACAATTAAATATTCCACAGTTTGAACTAGGGCTGTGCAATGTGGATTTTTTTTTTTTTAAATTACGATTTTGAGACAATAGTTTCTTACACACATACTTTGGGAGCACCATACATTTGCATAAATGATAAGTGACAGCGTTGTTGTTTTTTAATGCTTTTTTAAAAACTTTTTCCATATGTTGTGCGGTTCAACATGTGCATATTATCAATTATTGTTCTCCTGGTTTGGAATAAGCTGTGGTTTTTCTATGTAAACACACGCTTGATGGACGTCTTTAACCATTGTGCTCGTGTCTACGCAGCGCTCATGTTAAAAGAAGTTCAATTTGTAAAAAACTGTTCTTTTTTTTTTTTTACCGCAATGATAGTTTGACAGGTCTTGCAAATTACCCGGCTCATTTTAGTTATGTAAAGTTGCTACTACTTACATGTTTCAAATGATAATACGCCACATTTGAGGTTGATGGATGATAGGAGAACGTTTAGATTTCCTGCCCGACATTCTGCAATTACTGCATGGACCCTTTGTTAACCATCTGTCCCGCACAGACTACGTGTAGACTTTTTTTGTGTAGGAGTTTTACCGAATTTTGGTCAACTAAGCCTCTTCTAGTCGACTAACATTTAGTCGACTATTAGGGGGCCGCCCTAGAAATAGCACATGCTCACATCACGATTTGATCATAAATTTGATTATTGCACAGCCCTAGTTTGAATGCAGGTTGTCAGAGAATTGAAAACGACAATTTAAAAAAAAACAATTTAAAATGGTTTCCACCTAGAACCACCAAGGATTTTTTTTTTTTTTTTTTTTGCCAATGTCAGGTGCAGAACGCTTGATCTCTGTCGTTCTGCTGTAATGCCTGTGACAGCAGGTGAACTATAGACACATAGTTGCCAAACTTTGCCTTTATTTGTCTTAAGTTGAGAACCCATGGACAAATAGCCAAGATTATACCAAGACAAACCGGCCTCATTCCCGACCTGTGGGAATTCTGCCCTGTGGGAGAATCGACTCAAACACTAAATCATTGTGGCGTTATAGATGTAATCAGAATGTACAAATTAGACTACATAATGTAAGGCTTCAGAATTTGCACATTGTTGTAAAATAATCTGCTAGCACTTTTTAATCGTGTTAGAAAGCGTTTTTGTTTTTTTTCTTGTGATTTACATACTGTAAAATAAATCAGAGGTTTATTTTGTGAAGGCTATTATTTTGCTTATATGCATATAAATATAAATGATATTTGTGTGTTATATTTTAACGTTTGATGCCGTATGTACTTTTGATAAAGATGAAAACAGGGAGTGGGAATTCTTACTGAAATGCAGTTGCAGGGAGGCATATGAGACAGATAGCACATGAATCTGATTTTATTTGAAATATCAAGTGCTGCAGTTGTTAAATGTTTTAGATTGTGTGTGTAAAACTCCAGTATTTTCTGCCGACCACCCAGCTCCATTTGGTTTTCATTGAGCAAACCGTTTCAATTTGGGAAGCCACTTAAGTTTGTTGTTCCGCTCGCACTTTAAACACCTGCGTTTTATGGTTTTGTGGAAATATTCAGCATTTTATTTCATCAGATTTAGCCCTGCCCATTTTAGCGGCACATCCATTGATTCCCATAGAGTTGAAAATGCCTTTATGACTGTGTGCAATGAGAATGAAATGATCAAAGTGCCCCTCAGATATCTGAGGACTGAGTTAGACCCCGTCTGCGGTTCACATTAGGAGCTACTGGTTTACCAAAGGCCTTACTCTTTAACCGTTTAGTCCAATTTTAGTCCAAAACCTCCAAACAAGGAATCAAAGTCAAGCACCAATTTTTGGCATCAGAAAAATGTCTTTCTTTCCATCCAAATAAGAGCTTGGGTTGGTCAGTAGATCAGTTATTAAATAGTGCTTAAGTATAAATGTTTATCTAGAAAAATACATGTTAACAAAACAAGATTTTTTTTGTCATTTTGTGTGCTCTGCCAAATGTTCTCGACAGTATCTTTGCACTGAAGGTTTGCCGAATGGTGCCGTTTGTCGAGAAAATCACACATGAAGTCCTTAAAGGGAATGGTGAATAGCACAGATGAATGAACACATTCATTTATTAACTCAATTAGCCTCTGATTCCAAAGACGGTCACAGGTGCGATACTGTACGTCTCTGAGCAGAGCCGAATGATGAAGCAGCCCTCGAGAGAACAATCTAATGAGAGTCCAAAGCTTTGGGTGACGATACTGTCTGGAAACTTCACAGTTGATCTGGTGATACGCTCATTGACGTCTTTCATTCTTGTGCTTTGTAACACACTGTGATGTGACCATGGTAGTCCGTTTTTAAATCTAACAATAGTAAAAGCTAAGGTAACTGTACTGTGTATGTTAGTGTCCCATCTATCAAACAGGATCCCTCTCATGTAAGAAGGGCTTCATGCTCCACACTGTGATCTTGTGCCGATCCACCTGCCCAAATCAAAGCAACAAAAGGCAATAAACTAACTCCATGAAAAATGTGCTTTCTTGTTGTTGTCTCATTTACAGATGTGGGTTGTTCTGTGTGTCTATACATACATACATACATACATACATACATATATATATATTTATTTTATTTTTTTCTGAGGTAAAGGTGACATCAGGTGATGTTGTTTACAAGCCTTTCAAAGTTTTTCGCAATTGAAACACTGATTGGGCGATGACATGAGACGGTTATATTTCAGTATCTTTTCCCTTCGATGTTACGCCACATTAAAGAGCATCAAAACCACATAACAACAACATTATAATATTTTAACATGAACACATACTGGACTGAAGCAATTATCCAGACATCATTTTCATCTTAAAATGCATCAAATATGATCAGGCTTTTAATCAATCATCATTGTATTGCATTATGTTTTGGTCCCCATTTAAAAATAAAAATAAACTACAGAGCTTTGATAACAAAATCAAGCATTTAAATATAATTTTGTTTGAGATATAGTGACAACTGGTTTTTATACTTTATGCAAACACTCTGTTATACTGAGATCTCATTGATCATTTATATGACAAGCTATCAGAATTTCATCTTATTTAGGCTAAATATTAGAAACCGCAACAAACTGCATGTTTTTCGCTCGGTTTGAGCCACTGACAAAAGCCCTATGTATCAAATATGATTCTGACTATTATTTCATATTACAGGGTTACAGATCCATACTACTTTACAGTGGCTTGACTTGTTTTTAAATGAGTGCAGATCCTTGTCATTTTTCCTGGCGACGCAGTTGTTGTGTGTGTCAGGCTCACCGGAGCGGGCAGGAGGGCCAGTCATGATTCTCATGCGGTTCAGACTGGTTTTAAAGACAAATGCCTGTTTGTCAGGAGAGCGCAGCTGCCATATTAAGCCGGGCTGCGGCTGGCAGAAGTTTGTTGACTATGTTTAGCTGAGCTCCTTTGCTCTATTTCTGCCCAGAGCCTGAAACAGTTGGCCGTTCAGTCCTGGAGCACAAACGCCCAAATCAGCTCCGCTCACATGTTTACACGAGCTAGAACCATGATGACGAAAATGATTACACTCAAAACCAACGATGGATTACACTGTTTGCATCGAATATGAACTTTAATATTAGCTCACTATGGTACATCACAAGGTATTTAAGTGAGTTGTGCCGTCATTTTTTCATGGAATTAAGCACAATTAGTTACATAGGATGCAACAGAGAAACATATCTGATCTAAACGTTTGAGTACTATCTGATAGACAGGTATGAAATGGTTCAGTCTGTAATTTCACAAATGCTTTGAAAGACGATTGATGACAAAATCCAAACTGATTTCATTTGTCCCCCCATGGAGGTGTTCTTTGACGTCACTTTCCCAAAGGAACACACACAACCCTTCAGCAGAAAGTACTGAGGGGCAAAACATCCTGCAGCATGACTGGATTTAATAGAGGAAACTGGAAAACAGGAGAAAAATAAACAACTTAAATTAAAGGTAGTTAAGACTTGAGAGTGTTCCTTACATACAACTTACCATAGAACCAGTGGTCCATTGGACTTGACATGTGGCCACGAATGGGGTTGATTAATACTGAATGATTAATGCCTTATTTTGCAATTTTATATAATCCATGCTACTGCTCAAAATACGTGTGTGTGTGTACATTTTTAAATTAAGTAGCCAGCACTAGACAAATGAAATGAAACAGATTTTTTTTAATCGACATTTAGAAAATATCGCAAAAGTTTTGCTCAAATCTGTAATGGAAACATCTATCACAAAATGACGGCGTTTCCATTAACTGATGTTATAAGACTATTTTATTAGACGAATTTCTTTTTTCCTCTCGCGAGAAGTCATTCCATTTAATCGAATGAGACGTGTGTTATCCTATCATTAATGGCAAGGAAAGCCCCTTAAACATGGTAGCGGGTCGGCCTGCATATTTCTGTGTGTTTCTCCCACCTAACTGCTCCGAGGTCTTAATAAATTGTGGCATTTTTTTATTGTTTAGAATCCAGTATTCCCATAATACTTTTGTCTTTAATGAGTTTAATGAAGAACTCTGTCCAAACATATCTTTAAAGAATGATCATGTGACTTTTACGTATGCCAGTTTCCATTGCAGTTTTGCAAACTATTCCTTTTCGAATTGCCTGATAAACCACGATATATGGGAGTTTATGCGAAATTGACGTGTTTCCATTCCGCGTATTTTCCATTCACAATTTCTATTTGCGCAACTATTTGAAAGTAAGAAAATATTTATATTACCAAAACTCTGATAACTACTAATGATATTTACTTATAATTCAAGTGCGCAAACAATTGAAAAAAATAAAAAAAATAAAAATAGGCTACCCACAAGTAAAAACATTTTTTTTTTAAAAACAAAGTCTTTGGGATGTGCTGGAGGAGACTTTGCAGAGTGCTGGACTCTTACATTGTCAATACAATATTTTGCCCACGTAAATGTTGTGATGTTATTTCCATCAAGAGGTGCATACATTTTTGGTCAAATCTTGTATTTACAGAGTGCTGGATTCTTGCATTGTAAAGTCTCCTCCAAACATCCAACTCAAAAGAAACAGCTTATTACGCAATATAGGTGTACGTTTGCAATAACAAAAAATAGCCAATTCTGGATGATATCGTTTAAGTAGTGTTCCTCCTCACTGGGACATAGTTCACGACTCTGACAAGACTCTGGCCCAGATTTGAGCTGTGGTATGTAGACAGAAATAGACCCAAGCATTCATCTGTTTAATATCAACAGCTACAATAATTACCCACAGAATACTGATAAGTGTGCAGGACCGTACGGAGGAAAAATCCTGCCGCATGCAATTCAGTCCGACCTCATTTCAATGCTGTGAATCATTTAGCAAAAGCCATAAATGATTTAGCAACTCCAGCAAGTATACAATGTGAAAAGGAGAATTAATAAATTCCTTGTTGTAGGATTACAATACAGTTCATAAATTATTTAAGAGCATGTAATCAAATAACCACCTTGATAAACAAGTTAACCGTGCAAATGTGGCATGGACATATTGCTAATATCTCTATGATATAAGCGCTCTATGCAGATATACAGTACGATAATGTGTTTGAACCTGTGGGTTAAGTTGAGTTAACCCTCGACACCACAGACAGCAGCTTAAAGGGACCTACTATGGCCCTTTCACAAACTCTTGCTTTTGGGGCTTACTAGAATATGCTTTTATGCTTGATTAAAAACAGATACTTTTTCACATATTTTACATTACACAGCTCCTCTCTCCCCAATTTGCCTGAGGAAATAGCCCACAGAACTTATTTATTTAAAATAAGTCAAATTTTCTTAATGAATCATTTGATTCCGTTTGCAAAAGTGCACAAATCATATGAATCACTTTTATGATACTTATGGTAAATTTGAATGATGACAGGTTTGATGTTAAATTAGTTCAAACGAACATTAAAAAGAATAAAAAAATAATTCAGACTCAATCAAGTCAAGATGAATGAAGTAGAATTTATTTGGTTTGGTTGATCAATATCCCAACTACAGCACATAACCAGAACATATTTCATAGTGAAGTAATGCGGATTGACATTACGGATGAAACTTTCCTGAAGATATTCAAGGCAGATAACAGCATTACGCAATCAAAACTACACAACATGTTCCACGAAGGGCAAGTGTTTATTCTGTCATTGCCAACACAACAGTGCATGTCTTTTTTTTTGCAAGTCACAGTTAAAAACATAATATAAGAAAGAAGCTACAATTATGAACGCATATAAAGAAAGAGCCCATTTAACAGTATCATAAAGTTCATTCGTTTATTTACGGTTTTGAAAATTACACAATGACAGCCAAAGCAAGTGTGTTAAAATGTACGATCTTCAGGCATTCGCTTGACATTTTCACTGAACTGGGGCTCTGGGTAACTTTTCACTAACCTAACCGATCGTTGAGCGAATGAAATTGTAAACTAGTGTCGAGGTAGCAGATGGCATTCCTCGTGTTCTTATGACTGGGAACAGTCCAGGAGGTCTTGACTATGAATTATCCGACACTTTGCCAGTGAGCCCGATGCCCTTTCCACTGGGAGCCCAAAAAAGTACTAATGTGGTTCCCACAGATCCCTATTTTAACACGGCTATGATGTCATTCCGGTTGATTCCTTTTTCAGGTCGCACTGCTCTAAGATTGCAAAGATATTTGCTTGCACATGCCGGACGAGACCCGAAGAAACCCAGGACGTTTGAACTGTAAAACAACCAGAGCGAACACGGTGACCTTTTAGCGATGCCAAACGTTACCTGCATGTTAAATCCAAAACTACTGCGTGGCCCTCAAATGTGACATTAATATCATTTCATTACCTAGAAGACCAGAGATAGAGCCTGCCGTGTTTTGAAACACAATATCAGCTGGAGATGCTTTACTGTTCCTGCCAAAGTGGCATTCTTACCCACTGTAACAGCCCTGCCAGGCTCATATCAGATTATACCGACTCAGTGGCCTCAAACCAGACCGGACTGGAAAGAAGCAGTTTACTCGTTCTGTTCTACAATAGCCCAAAAAAAAACAACAAAAAAAAACACGGAGCTATCCCACACCCAGGACTAACAAAAACTAAAAAAAACAAACAAAAATATCTTCCTATAGCATGAAGCACGAGACTCGTCGATCGTAAACTGGAGGGATTCTCTTTCTTAAGTGCATATTGGGTGTAAAGTGTTGTGTACCCTATAAATCAAAGACCTAAAATTAACCAAGACATGCATCTGTACTGAAACCAAATCTCCATATTCAAAAGGAAAGATCGAAGCTTTCCCCCATACGGCAAGAAACACAGTTCATTAAAACGCAGACAATTAAAAGTTTGAAACCCAACACTCGTCATATTGAAACCATCTCAGCTAGAATACCCAGTAAAGTGTTTCTTGGTCCTTTTATCGAAACAAAGGGCCTCATTTATGAAATCACAAGCTGAATGCATTTGTGTAAACTGTAAAATCATGCAAAACGTTGATTTTAATTCAATGTGGCAATTTACGTGAGAGATTTAACCACAGAAATTCACCCTGCTTGTGTTTCATGAGTGAGGCTCAATGCACCTGACATACAAACTGTGAAATCGAGAAATTAAATGTAATACTCATGTCAGCAGATATTCAATTCTAAACTGACATTTTACAACCAAAACTTTGGAAATAAAAAATTAAACACCAGAAGTTCACAGCAAAAACCGGAAAGAATGAAAACCCTGCGCAGGCTTTAATGAATCACATGGAAAGCACATTAATGAAGAACGGAAGCCTGTTCTTACACAGCCAGAGGAGTGATGCGCAGCCCAGCTGAGCTGCTATCAGCCAATGAGGATGCAGGAAAGAGAGCGGGTGCATGATGGTCTTCGTTCAGTCGGACTTCTTGTCCTGTTGAGCGTCACATTTGGCCTGTGTTCAGAGACAGAGCAGAAAGAAGATGAACATCAACTGACAGAGATTTGCATAATCCTGTAAGATTTGGCTGGAGGTTTTGAGTAGCTGACATGACTAGAAATCTCAGTAGTGTCATGCTATACTTTATTTTAGAACTTTAGACTATATTTTCATAAACAGGTATAATCATTATACATGTAGGTTGTAAAAGTGTGTATTAATTGAGGAACTGCACAATATTTTGGAGTAAAAATGAATTGGTCACTACAAGACCTTTCAAAATTAAGGCAAGAGTGTTATTTAAAAATGGTGACAATGTTACCAGTCGCAAGCACATACATATAAATATATGCATTTCATAAGAAAACAGAATAAAATTTCTTGAATAGTGAACTTTGACAGCCCTAAAAATTCAATCTGAAAAATCTTTGCCTTTAAAGTTAGCAATATAATGTGCATCTTAATATTTTTTAACTCATACTTGGGAAAATTGTATTGTGGAACTTGTGCATTAAAAAAAATAAACATTTATATAATATGTCATGCAATGAAAACGACGAGCTCATTGTTGCTGTTTGCGGAGCGTGTAACGGCAGGATGTGTTCATGTGTCAGTCTCTTATGAGAAGCGGACTTATATGTAAACCAGAGAAGCCTGTCTATCATGTCTCACATACACACACACACTTGAGACCACGGTAGTCACATTAATGTTTCCAGGAGTTGTCTGACAAAGGCAGACTTCAGGGAAATTGTATGTTTGTTTTTAACACCATGCCAGCTTTCTGAGGCTATTTTCATTGCGAGAAGTTATGGTAAAGCTACATCAGATGGACTTCAGGGAAATAAAATGATGGAACAAAAACTTGATGTAGCGATTCCCTCGCTTGAGTGGTTAAAGTGTGAGTAATCTCTTCCTCCACAATCAGCCACAGTAAAGCAGAACACACTCACACACACACAAACACACACACTTCAGTTGGAGAGAATATTTACTTGCAAATATATTTTGCATAAAAGATTATAGTTTATTAAGGTATCGATACATTGGTCCATATAAATGGTCAAAATGAGAAAGATTAAACATTCTTCTTTGTGTGCATTTAGAGAAACATTGTATCTCGGGTTTTGAAATGCAACTATGGTTTCATGTGTGAAAACGGACTCTCAACATGTCATTGTAGTAACAGACTGATGACAGCATGTGTGAAACTTCAAACTTTACTAAATATACTGATATCAGTTTCTTTTAAACGGGTTTCACTGTAGCAGTCACACTCTACATGATAACAGACGCCAACTGGACCCGTGCCAGTGGTGCCACTATACACTGCCTCTCAGTTGTGTGTGTGTGTGTGTGTGTGTGTGTGTGTGTGTGTGTGTGTGTGTGTTTGTGTGTGTGTGTGTGTGTGTGTGTTACCTAAAATATCTCTGAGATTGCTTTTACCAAGACTATGGATCTCACACTTTAATATACAGTAAATGTGAGATTAAAGCATTACTGTAGCTCTATTTCTAGAGAGCATATTGCTTGCCAGGTCATGGATTTGATTCCAAGGGAATACATGAACAGATCAAATATCTACTTTGAATGCATAAATTGCAAATTGTATGTAAATGAATAAATGCATAAATTGCAAATTGTATGAAAAATAATAAAATGTAAATTACACAGGACAGTTTTTTTTTTTTGGGGCATTCTGTTCTCAACTTTCAAATAAAAGTAATCTGCATACTCTACTGTTCAAAAGGTTGGATTCAGTAAGATTTTTTTGTTAACTTTATTTCCATGCTCAACTTTAGATGTTCTACTAACTATTAGTAACTTTGCAACTAGATGTCAACTAACTCTCATTAGAGTATTAGTAGACTGTCTGCTTGACATCTGCTAACACTTTATTTTGAATGCATCTTGCACATTATATAGGACAGATAGTACCGTACAGTATGTGAAGTTGGATTCAATCTGTGATATTTGTCTGCCATTCTTTAAATAGTGTTATACCTTTAAGCCCAGTAAAAACAGATGCCACAGTAGCTTTAGTGTTCACTAGCTGCATTATAATATTTGCTTTCAGCCACAACAAAAAAAAGAAGTAGTCTCCAGCAGATACTGGCAGAGTGACTTCACTCCAAGTTAAACTGGCATCAGGGCAGACTGGAAACAGAAACTCAGAACGTTCAAAGTGGTTTGATAGATTTACATTTACTCATTTCTCAGATGCTTTTATCAACTTAATCTGCATCAAGGCAGAATTTTCTTAGTCTGTGTGTCCTTGGAAATGACCCATGACCTCACCTGAGAATGACAGGGACGCTACATGAGCTACAGGAACAGGTTATTTTATTTAGATTAGAAGATGACACTGCTGAGAAAAGTAGCTAGTTCTAAATCGTAATGAGCTATCAACTTTCATCGTTTTTCCTAAAGGTTAAGGTAATGAATGAAAATTGAATTTAAAAACACTTAAAGGGATGGATCACCCAAAAAAAAAAAAAAACTATTCTGTAATTTACTCAACCTCAAGTTTCCATAGTACTTTCAAGTTTCCCCATTCAGTAGTAGAAAAGAAAAAAAAAATACTATGAAAGTCAATGGGGCCCAATATGGTTAATTGAAAATAACAGATTCACAGCAATGAATCAGACTTCAAACTCGATAGGTATTTATGCCAACGAGGTTCAGAATAAGAAATGGAATAAATGTTTAACCAGACTCGCCACGTCTAAACTCACATACTTCAGATTCTATTGTAATCATTATGCTCTCTTCAGGTCATTTCAGGTTTCACTTCAGTGAGGATTCTGCCTCTGCTGCCTCGCTGTCTACAAAGACTGCAGCCCTCTGAGTAATGATGGGAAAGATGTTCGAGCGGTGACATGCGTGAGCTCTGACCTGCAGTTTGGCGTGTTCCTCCAGCAGACGGTCGTACTCTGTTGTGAGGTTCTCTGCCTGCTTTTTCATGGCCTTCACATCACTGTCAGACTTCTGAAGAGCTGCACACACACATGCAAGCAGTGTAGAGAATAAGCACAGAAAAAGTCTCCAGGCTACAGTAGCATCACAGAGTCAGACGTTTAACTTTCAGCAGAAAGTCTGGTCCACTTTGCAGCTTATTCTGTGAAAACACTGGCCAGTTAGATCAAAAGAGACCATGTGATAGACATACTGTACACTAGCATTCAAAAGATTGTGGTCAGTGAGCTTGATGTTTTTGAAAGAAGTCTTATGTTCACCAAGGCTCATTTATTTGATCAAAAATACTGTAAAAACAGTATTATTGCAAAATAGTATTACAATTTAAAATAACTTTTCTATTTGAACAAATTTTAAAATATAACATTCTAATATGCTGATTGTCTGCTCAAGATACATTTCTTATTATCAATGTTGAAAAACAGTTGTGCTGCTTAATATTTGTGTGGAAACCTTGATTGATTTTTATCAGGATTCTTTGATGAATATAAAGTTCTAAATGACAGCATTCATTTGAAATGGAAATCTTTTATAACATTATAAAAGTCTTTACGGTCACATTTGATCAATTTAATGCATCCTTGAAAAAATTTAATTATTAATTTATTTAAAACAAACTTACTGACCCCAAACTTTTGAATGGAATTTTATTTACATGACATTTAAAAGGCAGGTTGATCTGAAATCTACGACTAAATTAATCAAATGACTTCATTGCAAGCTCTCTGACAGCTTTTTGTGCACTACCCTAAAAATGTGCTTTGGCACGAGATGGCCCCATCACTCGTTGGGAGGTCATCAAAGGGTCATGAACCCCTAAGCACAGTCTAAATACAGTGTAGATGTGGAAGGAGGCATGGGAATCCAGCTTACTAAGCTCATTCCTCTGTGAGGAGCCTTGTTCAGCTGCAGTCATCTTGTGTTGCTCACTGCAGGGTCACCAGAGGGGCAAATTAATTTTCTAAACTATGAATTATTTAGATTTACTCTGTTGCCACATTGGGCAACATGAAATCAAAACTGAAGCCAACTATGCTAAGTCAGTACGATAAAAAAAACGCACACAAAAAAAACACACTTTAATTCAGCAAAAGTGACAGTAAAGATATTAATAATCTTACAAAAGATTTCTATTTAAAATAAATGCTTTGAACTTCTTATTCAAAGAATCCTGAAAAAAATAAGCATCAGTTTAGTATTTTTCTGCATATGTAAACAGCAGTGGGCTTAACAGAGCGGTTCAGTGTACGAGTGAATCAGAACCATTTAGTACCTTTCTTGGTTCCGTCGAGTTCATCCTTCAGTTTCCTGACCTCTTCTGTCAGATTTTTCTTATCCTCCTCCACGCCACCCTTGGCCTTCCCACCCACTTCAGGCACTTCAACGCCTGCTTGCCGCAGTTTCTGATGAAAAACAGTCAGTCTTTCTGTTAGTCAGCTCATGTAATAATCAGCTATTTCTCAAATGTTTCCCTGGTAATATTGAGGGTGTAGATTATGTAATGAAACGGTTCATGTCAACACAAGGGGCTTTCACACCGGGTAGTTCTAGGAACTAACCAACAGGGCGGTTCCCCAAGAACTAAATGTTCTCAAGGACCCTTTTCCTGGTTGCATTCACACCCGCAGTAGGAACTCTGAAGCGACGTGACGCTGTGTTCACACCACAAGCGGAAAAGCGAGACAATACAATTCATTTCAACGAAGAGCGGGCGATTTCTGGCGACAGTGACCGTCGGCGACCGGATGGGGCATGTCCGGCAACGCGACAAAGTTGAAATCTGTTTAACTTTATGCAAATGAAGAGTGACTTTCGGAAGTGACACCCAACAGGAGTGAAGTCAGTGGAGCGCGCGTGATCCGTCACTCTTCTGTGCCGTGTGTGACCGAGCCAAGAAGAATGAAAATGAATGTATGTCTCATATGGTGGTACTCGCCGTGCTGACTTCAAGCCTGAATGGTTTCGTGAACCCAGATAGACCGGCACTTGCCGTTTGCTGCAGTTAAATAGCCGCGATGGCAAAGAGCACTCGCTGTTTCTTGTTCATCTTTAATACTATGCGTTTTATGTACTGATTTCATTTATATTTAGACTTTTCCTAACAAAATGTTTGTTTGTAGCAGCAATAAAACATTTGTTCTACAACATGGAGCACCGTCCGTGAATGCCACTCACAAACATTACTAGGCAACCAGTAGTGGGAACGCCACTAGCGACCTCACCGCCAGCCGCTGGCGACATACAGCGACAAAGTCGCTTGTAGTGTGAACGCAGCTTAAGCCGCGATTGTTATGACTTTTATTTTGACGGCGCTGAGAACACACAGTGCTCCCATTCACAGTCTTCATTAGGTTATGATCTGTTTAACAGTCCTGTCTAATACACTACAGATAGAACTATTATATAAAGAAAGTAAACGGCTTATGATAAAGTATTAGCATTTTCCGTGTGGTCGATGGCCAATGTCGGCTAACTGAGCAGAAATACATGATGTTTCGCTTGGTCTCCTCAAAGTTGCGTTGGATTTTCTCCTCAGCATAAAGGTTGAGAGGTCCATCTATCATTTTTTTCATGTTTGTAGAGTTAGTTCGTGGAGTAAATAGGTTATAATTTGTGTGTGCACACGACTTAAAAAAAAAAAGAAGAAAAAAAAGGCGCATGCCCGTTTCACGCGCGTTTGGTAATACATGGTATATTGTGCAATTTGTTATTGACTCAATTTCCAATGACTAAAATCAAATTACATACTGCATTTTCAGGAAAACAGGCTAAATGGGTTGCAAACCGTTTTCTGATGTTTTCAGATAAACATAAGGACAGGAATGTAGCTGCAAGACTTGCAAAACATTTCACAGAAAACCCAATCATATGTCCTGTAGGCTCAATTTTTAATGACAGTTTCACAGGCCATTCATTAACATAAGTTACGGAGAGAACAAGTCCTCCATTTTCCAGGGATTGCAATCAAGTTCAAATTAGATTTATCAATGAACTCAATCTGTGTTGTCATCTTAGGAGATTCAGTTAGTGAGTAACCATCATATGTTGCCCTTCACATCTGACCTGATCCTGATACAAACAGAAAACATTCTCTAGAAAGATTTTAGCCTGTAGACTCAAACACCAGAAAGCTACAGAATAAATGGTCTGATCAAATCTAACAAAATAAGCAGTTAAATACTCTAAATACCCTCTAACACCCAAATCAAATGTAAATACTAGTCATCAAATGTAAATACTAGTCATAAAATAACTTTATGCTAATTATCGACCAATAGTACACAACATCGTTTTTTGTAGAGCATGTGTGCTAAATGGTAGTCTGGTTTGTTTTATTGGTTATTT